>OY482674.1:78585201-78984555 GCA_960531455.1 Urophora cardui
TACGTTAATTCATATAAAGTTTAAATTGCTCTATCTTAGCGAAAAAAAAAGATATTTGAGAAAACTCAACGCCATTCGTAAGTGAAAGACATCTTCTTTAAGATGCTATGTGTGCTTTTTTTTTTTTAATAATTTGTCGTTTATATATAACCTCAAAAATAGGCAAAAACGGTGTTTTTTGCACATTTAGGTTAGGATATTTCAAAATCCTGACGTGATAGAGCAATTCTGCGTCCAGATTTGAATTCAGCGCAACGAAAACCTTTAGGAAAGTATAGTCTGGTTTATGGTCAAATTTCTTGTCGTCCTGTGTTATATATATCTATTTAATTAACCTATTGTGAACAATTTATATAAAACGGACATCCTGAGCGTAAGTAATATAATCGTGTATGTACGTGTGTGAACACTTCGGTATATGCACGACAAACGAAAGGGGATGGCCCCAGGATTCATTTGAAGTTCGATATATTTCGATAAATTTATCGATAACTGAGTTATCGGTCAAAATATGATTGCCCAAAAACATTAAAATTACCCTACAATATGGGTATCAAACGAAAGGGGATGGCCCCAGGTTTCATTTGAACTTCCGATATATTTCGATAAATTTATCGACAACTGAGTTATGGGTCAAAATGCGATTCCACAAAAACCTTAATATTACCTTACAATATGGGTATCAAACGAAAGGGCATGTGCCCAGGTTTCATTTGAACTTCGATATATTTCGATAAATTTATCGATAACTGAGTTATCGGTCAAAATGCGATTGCACAAAAACCTTAATATTACCTTACAATATGGGTATCAAACGAAAGGGGATGGCCCCAGGATTCATTTGAAGTTCGATATATTTCGATAAATTTATCGATAACTGAGTTATCGGTCAAAATATGATTGCCCAAAAACATTAATATTTCCCTACAATATGGGTATCAAACGAAAGGAGATGGCCCCAGGTTTCATTTTAACTTCGATTTATTTCGATAAATTTATCGATAACTGAGTTATCGGTCAAAATCTGATTGCACAAAAACCTTAACATTACCTTACAATATGGGTATCAAACGAAAGAAGATGGACCCAGGTTTCATTTTAACTTCGATTTATTTCGATAAATTTATCGATAACTGAGTTATCGGTCAAAATCTGATAGCCCAAAAACATTAAAATTACCTTACAATATGGGTATCAAACGAAAGGAGATGGCCCAGGTTTCATTTGAACTTCGATTTATTTCGATAAATTTATCGATAACTGAGTTATCGGCCAAAATCTGATAGCCAAAAAACATTAAAATTACCTTACAATATGGGTATCAAACGAAAGGAGATGGCCCAGGTTTCATTTGAACTTCGATATATTTCGATAAATTTACCGATAACTGAGTTATCGGTCAAAATGCGATTGCACAAAAACCTTAATATTACCTTACAATATGGGTATCGAACGAAAGGGGATGGCGATCTCATTTAGCGATGACAATTTCTAGAATCCGGATATTGGTTAACCACGGAATATTTCTGAGCAATATTGGTATCAAATGAAGGAGCATTACATGGTTTGTACGGGACAAATTGTACGAATTTTTACAGTTTTCGATTTGAATTAAAGGCACACCAAAATGTTAACCAACAGAATATCTGGCGCATTATTACTGCTTGATAATAAACTTGCTTTTGAAATATTCGATATCGATAAATTTATTGAAATATATCGAAGTTCAAATGAAACCTGGGCACATCACCTTTCGTTTGATACCCATATTGTAAGGTAATGTTAAGGTTTTTGTGCAATCAGATTTTGACCGATAACTCAGTTATCGATAAATTTATCGAAATATATCGAACTTCAAATGAAACCTGGGGCCATCTCCTTTCGTTTGATACCCATATTGTAAGGTAATATTAAGGTTTTTGTGCAATCGCATTTTGACCGATAACTCAGTTATCGATAAATTTATCGAAATATATCGAAGTTCAAATGAACTGGGCACATCCCCTTTCGTTTGATACCCATATTGTAAGGTAATGTTAAGGTTTTTGTGCAATCAGATTTTGACCGATAACTCAGTTATCGATAAATTTATCGAAATATATCGAAGTCCAAATGAAACCTGGGGCCATCCCCTTTCGTTTCATACCCATATTGTAGGGTAATATTAAGGTTCCTAGCAGGGTCGGAACCCCCAAAATAAAAAAATAAATTGCCTGTACTTCCTTCCGGGCATTGCTCTGGTATCCGGGTATATGTATGTATACACATTTCCATAGTTGTTTATTGAGAAAATAGCTTTGTTCAATAACTCAAAATTTTTAATTGCTTTTACAAATAGTTGCGAATTTTATGTTCAATAACCCAAAAAATTTGCAAAAGAGATACAAATTGGGAGAGTAAGACTTCGAGAGAGTTGAAAATAGTTGCAAGTAAAATTTTCACTTGCAACTACTTGCAGCTTTTAAAAAAATAGAAGCGTCAAAAACATATGATCACAAAAATTTCAATTGGAAATATGCCAACATTTTATTCGCAAATTTCTAATTGCTTACTAAATAAATTAGCGCAAAAAGGAATCTTGACGATGTTGTGGAATATCCAAAGTAGATTTTCGTTTTCCTAATTCAGTTATTTACATTTATTTGCAATTTCAAAGATTTCAATTACAACCTAACCTAAAAATCAAATTGTGAAAACAGCCCATCAGCTGTTTACTTGCAAATGTTTACGATTTTGTGTTCAATAACTTTGGTTGATAATTTTCTCTTTTTCTCGTTTTTACTCTTAATTTGTCACTGACGCGCTTCTTGCAAGTAAAGTTGTTGAACAAAGCTAATAACTGCGACTAACTGTGTAACCTAAATCAAACGCAAGTCGTCAATTTAACGCACGCACGCAAATTTTTCATATGCGTTGAACCGAAATTGACTTGCGTGCGTGTTCAGATAAAGAAATAGAAAATCAGAGAAAATCTTGTTATTTTGTGGAATATGTACCTAACAGACACGATATCAAAAGCAAGTGTCAATTTTTTTGCAAACAATCACCCACAATGCTTAATTTCAACTGTCACGCAAAACAAAAATTGGGCGCCGAATTTGCTTTTTACGCACGCCGTTCAATTTCGGTTACTCCCATACAAGTTGTATGGGCATGAGAAATTTTTGACAGTAAATTGACGGCGTGCGTTTGATTTAGGTTACACACTAAGAACTACAAGTTGCGCGCCGTCGCATTTGCTGCCACAGTTACAAGCTGTTTGTTGGCCAACGACTATCTCATTTTCTAGTCAAGTTGTTTACTTTCCCTAGTCGTAGTCTAGTCAAGTTGCCAAAAAAAAAACGACTAGCAACCGAATGAGCTAGTTGTTATCTATATTATTAATACGCTAGCATAAATTTTGTTCCATCTTCTCCGTTTTAACTACTGAACCAATTTTAAAACTAAGCACACCATTATAAAGGTATTGCTCTCAAATAGAACTGCGCCAATTTTCATGAAAATTGGTTGGAAAATGCGTCCACAATCGTCGTTGGAAAATTGCCGTGTGGTTGTTGTTGCATGCTTTTGCACACAACAGAGCTGTCTCAATGCGCAAGCATATGTAGCTGACTTTGTGCATTTTCACCAAACTTAACATGCAATTCTGAACATGTTTGGCTGGATGTGGTATGTAGTTTCAAAGAAGTAGAAACGTAAAAAGGTAGCAAAAGCACTACAACAAAAACATAAGGTCAAGTAATAAGAAGGATAAGAAAGAATAAGTAGGAAAGAAATTAAGGAAAGAAAAGAGCAAAAATAGAAAGAAAGAAGTAGGTAGAAGAATTATGAGAACGATTAACGACAACAACACCAACAACAAAAACAACAAGATAGTAGCAGTGACAGTAACAACAAAAGGAGCAGCATCAACAGGAACAACAACAAAATAGTAACAGTGACAATAAAAACAAACAATTATACAAAAACTATAGGTTCACCTTAGTCATAAGTAAACATCTAGAAAAACTGTCGAGTATCGACAGTAGGCAGCACTCTAGTTTCTGTCAAACGACTATGCGACTAGAATGCAAAGTCGTATTTATGTTGCTTTGACTACTTGCTAGTCAGCAATTCAAACCCTGCTAAAAACTACAAATAATTATGTAAAGCTTGCAATTTCACACATATTATATACATTTTGAAATATTTGCGGTTGAGAAAGCAGCTTTTAGTGGCTGGAGACAATGGCCTCACGCATAAAAATCGAGCTGTAGCTCACACTAATTTTCTTCGTAAAATGTGGATTTTGCATGTATAAAAAATATGTATTACAATTGCTAGATTTTACTAAACAAATTACTTAGGTTTATTTCATAACAAAATTAAAAAGTAATAAAACTCCACTGCAACTTTGGAAGATGTAAATGACCATAACTATGAAAAGCCAATATTAGATGAAGATTTTTTTGACTTCGGCGGTAAATACCTAACTACATATCTATATAACAACTTAATATATATCTATATTATTAATACGCTAACATAAATTTTGTTCCTTCTTCTCCGTCGAAAGTACTGAACCGATTTTAAAACTAAGCACACCATTAGAAAGGTATTGCTCTCAAATAGAACTGCGCCAATTTTCATTAAAATTGGTTGGAAAATGCGCCTACAATCGTCGTTGGAAAATTCCCGTGTGGTTGTTGTTGCATGCATTTGAACACAACAGAGCTGTCTCAATGCGCAAGCATATGTACCTGATTTTGTGCGTTTTCACCAAACCACGCAATTCTGAACATGTTTGGCTGGATGTGGTGTGTAGTTTCAAAGAAGTAGAAACGTAAAAAGGTAGCAAAATTACTACAACAAAAACATAATGGCAAGGAATAAGTAGGATAAGAAATAATAAATAAAGAAAGTAGAAATTAAATGAGACAATTATGTACATATATTGTACAATGTACATATGTATCTATGTATGTACGTAGTTAGAAGAATTAGTAGGACGAGTAACAACAACAACACCACACCAAATATAACAGCAACAACAACATCTACAAACAAAAACAATATCTACAAAGAACAACAACAACATATTAGCAGTGACAATGAGAAGAAGCACTATAACAAAAAGAAAAAGACGGAATAAGTAGAATAAAAAAGAAAAAGTAAGAAAGAAAGGGGGAAAACGACCGTCGAGAAATAGAAAGAAGCAATTAGGAAGACTAGAAACAACGATAACAACAACAGTAAGGTTTTTACCGTTATTTTAAGAAAATTCATTTACGTAGAGGAATTAAGAAGAAAAGTAGCAACGACAACAACAACAATACGGGTTTTTACAGTTATTTTAAGAAATTCCATTGAGGTATCTATATTATTAATACGCTAACATAAATTTTGTTCCACCTTTTCCGTCGAAACTACTGAACCCTATGAACTATGAAAAGCCAATATTAGATGAAGATTTTTTTGACTTCGGCGGTAAATACCTAACTACATATCTATATAACAACTTAATATATATCTATATTATTAATACGCTAACATAAATTTTGTTCCTTCTTCTCCGTCGAAAGTACTGAACCGATTTTAAAACTAAGCACACCATTAGAAAGGTATTGCTCTCAAATAGAACTGCGCCAATTTTCATTAAAATTGGTTGGAAAATGCGCCTACAATCGTCGTTGGAAAATTCCCGTGTGGTTGTTGTTGCATGCATTTGAACACAACAGAGCTGTCTCAATGCGCAAGCATATGTACCTGATTTTGTGCGTTTTCACCAAACCACGCAATTCTGAACATGTTTGGCTGGATGTGGTGTGTAGTTTCAAAGAAGTAGAAACGTAAAAAGGTAGCAAAATTACTACAACAAAAACATAATGGCAAGGAATAAGTAGGATAAGAAATAATAAATAAAGAAAGTAGAAATTAAATGAGACAATTATGTACATATATTGTACAATGTACATATGTATCTATGTATGTACGTAGTTAGAAGAATTAGTAGGACGAGTAACAACAACAACACCACACCAAATATAACAGCAACAACAACATCTACAAACAAAAACAATATCTACAAAGAACAACAACAACATATTAGCAGTGACAATGAGAAGAAGCACTATAACAAAAAGAAAAAGACGGAATAAGTAGAATAAAAAAGAAAAAGTAAGAAAGAAAGGGGGAAAACGACCGTCGAGAAATAGAAAGAAGCAATTAGGAAGACTAGAAACAACGATAACAACAACAGTAAGGTTTTTACCGTTATTTTAAGAAAATTCATTTACGTAGAGGAATTAAGAAGAAAAGTAGCAACGACAACAACAACAATACGGGGTTTTACAGTTATTTTAAGAAATTCCATTGAGGTATCTATATTATTAATACGCTAACATAAATTTTGTTCCACCTTTTCCGTCGAAACTACTGAACCGATTTTAAAATTAAGAACACCATTAGAAAGGTATTGCTCTCAAATAGAACTGCGCCAATTTTCATGAAAATTGGTTGGAAAATACGTCCACAATCGTCGTTGGAAAATTGACGTGTGGTTGTTGTTGCATGCTTTTGAGCACAACACAAAGTCAAGTAATAAGAAGGATAAGAAAGAATAAGTAGGAAAGAAATTTGGGAAAGAAAAGGGCAGAAATAGATAGATAGAAGTTCATATGTAGGAGAATTGTGAAGACAAGTAACGACAACAACACCAACAACAACAACAAAATAGTAGCGGTGACATTAGCAACAAAAGGAGCAGCATCAACAGGAACAATAATAAAATAGTAACAGTGAAAATAACAACAAACAATTATACAAAAACTATAGTTGCACCTTAGTCATAAGAAACCATCTAGAAAACTGTCGAATTTCGACAGTAGGCAGCACTCTAGTTTTATTTAAAACTCAATATACCTTTAGAAAACACTGATTTACCTGAAGTGTTTCCTGGTAGTGGCTCAAACATTATAGGAGAAGAATTTTTTAAATATTTGAACGATGCTGATAGTACCCATGGCTGTTTTAAATGATATCCTCTGATAAAGAAAGCATCTTTAAGATTCAGCACCCCGCTTACATCGTCAGCACCTGTGGAAAGGCTATTTTCGTTGGCGGGCATTATAAACAGTCCTAGACGCCATGCACTTCCCGATGTTTCTTTTGAAAAATTAGTTCTGCTTAAGGCTAATATTGAATATTATTGAATGTAAATTATCCAAACAGCAGTCTTAATTTTGTATCTTTATTATTTCCGCTAATTTTCTCTCTTCTTAATACACATCCCAGTTTTAATTGTTTACTTAATGTGTGAGAAATAAACACATATGTATGCATGTATGTAAAAATTATTATTATTTCTTGGAAAATGATTTTGGGTAAGTATATCACTGTTTTTTACATTGTAATCCCAGAAAACGAGAACAGTAATCGTAATTGCACGTTTCTTACGACTACGATTACAGTAATCGTAATTTTTGTAACGACGATTACGATTACAGTAATCGTAATTTCAAGTTTCTTACGATCACGATTACAGTAATCGTAATTTTTGTAACGACGATTACGATTACAGTAATTGTAATTTCAAGTTTTTTACGATTACGATTACAGTAATCGTAATTTTTGTAACGACGATTACGATTACAGTAATCGTAATTTCAAAATTTCTAAAATTACGATTACTGTAATCGTAATCATCTTGTAATCGTAATCCTTATCGCCCAGCTCTGGTACATATATAGTTTGTAAATAAATCGATTTGCATGTAGAAATGAAATACGCACAAACTAAATGTAGATTATAAAGTCATTACTACCTAAAATCGAAAAATTCAGTATTAATTACTTTTTTCGTATTATTTTGTTTCCGTACTACGGCAACATAGTTTGAGAATTGTTGATCGTGGCCAAAGGTGGGAAAAACCTTAGCACATGCTAAATACAGTAAGTTTTATATTATAAACAGTGATGCCACTAACATATTTTTCCTCGTACCAAAAAACGTACCAAATTGCTTTTGAGAGTACCAAACAGATTTTTCCTGGTAACAGTCGTAGTAGACAAATAGTGTTTAGACCTGTAGTCTAAATATTTTAGTGCCACCCTAATGCATGTGTATCCGCTACGCATATGTAAGCTAGCCTTGTCGCATTCATACATATGTACGTATATAGTCATATATGTATGTACATATGGTATGCATGATATACATTTTCAACCAAAAAAGCCGTTGACTGAACGAAGATACTTTTCTGCCAGTCAACGCGCCAACAAATAAAGTTAATTTTTTCACTTGTTTTTCGACAGCGAGCCACAGCGGTAAGTTTGAAGTTTCCACATAAATACATGTCCATATATCTACATATATATTCACATACATATAACTTTCCACAACTTTAATGTGTAAACATCAAATCTAACTTGTAAATAAATTCATTTGTCCATACTTAATCCTAATACCATTATTTCTTCTGATTTATTTTCTTTCCATATTATTTCTGCCGAGGAAATCATTCCCCGCCAGAAACATTGGTCCTATCTCACCAGTGAGAGGATACCGCTCTAACATTACCATACATTACAGTCCACATCACCATAAACAACCAAAGGAATTTTCCACATATTTTAAACTAGAGTCATCAAAGCGATACAATCACAAGCAGCACCCACACCGTTTTACATCATCCATCCATCCAGCACTTCATCCATACAACAAATTCAATCAAAAAAAATTAAGGTACGTGTTGTTTTGGTTGGTTGCAATTACAAAATTTTCAATAAAAAATTAAACAATTCAGTACAAGAAATAAAAGTTTAAAGTGAATTTCGTGATTTTTATAATAGTGCAAAAAATTTGTGAAGTGTTCAACGAGTGATAACGATTAGAAAAAACCAAAAATTTCATACTTTTTCCAAGTGCAGTTTTGAGTTTTTAATATTGGTGATTATTTCACTTTAGTGCGCCTTTTGCTATCAAGTAATTTCCCCCACCAGTGGTAAGAGTTACTCGACACAGCTCAAGGCTAGCCGTGAGCGATTTTCCCTGCTGCAAGAAGAAAATCTCTGCACCGGCTATAACCTCAAAATATATATTTGTTGGTTGCAACAACAACACTTCTCATATACCCAAATTGGCACAATTTCACAGAAAATCGTTATCACTGTTGGAAGCACAAATTCTTTGTAGAAGTTGGGTGGCTTTAGTGGAAATTTGGCACATTTCCTGGTAATTTTTAAATTTTTAAGCACTTTAATTTATAGTCACTGCGAAAGTGAGGTTAGGTGAACAGTTCATAGTGTACATACATACACACACAAGTATTGTGAGAAAATTCAATTTTCACAACTTTTTTCATTTTATCGATTGTGCTAATCTCACGCGCACTATTTATTCTCCTGGTACTCCTTAGAACCAGATATATTCACTTTTATATTTTTTATATAACTTGATTGCGACATTGCTGTTGTTTTTTTAATAAAACGCACAACTACATATCCATATACCGTGCAGGCAATTTTCTGAAAAATAAAGAAGTGTATTTAGCGAGATTTTTACTTATATCTGTGGCATTTCAGTTGGTGCGAACATCCAAGTCATAACTGCTGTGTAATTTCCATTACGTTACACACAAAAATATTTCCAAATCCAAATCGAAAATACGACACAGTTGAATCTTAGCATTCCTCTGTGTTTAGGCTGCCAGCCTAAACCCAAGAAAAACATGACCGCCCTAATGTGCAATTACTAGTAACGAGTGGCTGAATTAACGGCCACCGTTAACTACAATAAATTCTCTTTTTCTTTGGCTTCGTTGCATAATTTTAACTATGCAGCTTGCTATTCTAGCGTCAACCAGCTGCAGCGACACCTCGTCAATATCTACATCTACAACGTAAGTCACATTTATATCTATATTTTTAAGAACCTTGTTATTGTACATTTTAATATCGAAATAAAATTCCACGAATTTTATACATACGTATTATAACGTACTCAACAAGTTCTTTTCTTTCTTTTGCATAATTCCCACGGAATTATTCATGGTCCTTACGCGCCTCCACGAGGAACACGGAATTTGGATACTAACACCCACTTCCAAGCAAGCGACCTATCAACAATACAGTCCACACAATCAAAAGGCCACATCATCAACACAGGAATTCCAACCACCCAAAGGAAGTTGAAGCAACAGCAACAACACCTGTACATACTTAAACAGCAACCACATACACAAGAGATATCCATCACCACATAAAACCAAAATATTTTTTCAATCGGTAAGTGGTTCCCTTTTACTATTTTCTGCACAGTGATAAAACGAAAAAATTAAACAATTGTGATCAAAAGTGCTAACGAAGTGCGAGTGTAATTAAAAAATTTGTTTTCCTTATTGGATATTTTTCCTTTGTGTGCAAACACAATACAACAACAACAGTGCACTTCGACGGCTTACGGCCAATTACGCGGTTTTTTTTCTTATAAAAATTCCACAAGCACTCACAATTGGTTTTTTTCCTATTTATTACTAAAATTTGGGTGGCACCACGAAAATATTTGCAAAAAATTAAACATATTTTTTCAAGTTGCACTTCGCGTCCTGTGCTAATAAGCGAATATACAAAAATTTGAGGTTATAATAATAACCATATACTTTGCATTTTTGTTGTTTTTTCACATTACATTTCATTTTGAGGTTATACGAATAACCAATATACATTGCGTTTTTGTTGTTTTTATATGACATAAAACATTAAGGTTAAACACGCGCACATACATATATACAAATATTAGAATTTGTACGTATATACATACATATATATATAATTGCATTTAAACCACGTATATATCCCTCAAAAAATATAAATAAAAATTTAGTTCAAAATTTATACAAAAATTTTTTCGCAATATTTTTTTGGAACTCGACGAGTTTGGTGTGGCAATCAAATCAGGTTTATATACCCCATAGCACTTTATACAAGTAAATCTCTACGAGATTTTGCCGGTTCAATTCATATAATTTTTTGCTCATTAAATCTAATCCTTAGATTTCTATCTGGGTCCAAATAGGACAAAAATTTATATCAGAACAAGTTAGTGCTTTGAGTAAATCAAAATTTTCAAAATAATAAAGAGGATGGAGAGTTATCTTAGAAACGCGGATAATCTAATTGAATTCAACGAATTCTTTAACTCCATCCCTGAGGAAGAGCACAATAAGCATAGCCTTATACCTCATCAAGAGGAACTAAAAGCCCTGTGGCGGAAGTCAAAAACCGCCTATGACGCGTTAATAAACGCACCAGGTACAACAAAAGAAGATTTAGCAACAATAAAAAAGAAAAAAAAGGTATGCTATGCGGTTTACGCAAAATGCGTTGCGACCATGTCAGCTTTAGCAGAAAAACTGGCACCTCCCTCCACTCCTCAACCCACTGCAAATTCTGCAGCTCAAAGTCAGACCACGTCTGACGACAGTGCTCTAAGTGAGCATAATATACCACGGGGGAGGCTAGGGAAATAGTCCAACGGTGTCCACTGACCAATGAAGGTTTTGCCACAGCGTGGAATAACCTGTGTGACAGATACGAAAACAAACGTATCTTGGTTAACAGTCAATTAAAAATTTTGTTCAATCTGAAGTCAGTGGAGACGGAATGTGGCACCGCCATTAAAAATATACAAAGAGAGATAAATAATTGCATCTCCTCGCTACAAACCTACAATATTGACATTACAAACTGGGATGCAATTCTAACATATCTCTGTTCCTCGAAACTCCCTGAAGGCACTCTATCTCTTTTCAAGAGATAGATTCAAGATAAAACGGAGTTGCCGAAGTGGTCTGACATGGACAAATTTTTATCTCATCGTTTCCAAACACTAGAAACAGTTTTGGATATTAAAGAGAAAAAACCAAATAAGGCGTCAAAATCCCAGGACGAACCTAACAATATGGACACTTCTGTCCAACGTGGAGCTTACCAAACCAGCGCACCAAAAAACACGTGCAAGATATGTAAGAGTAGAAAGCATATTTTACGAAATTGCTCAAAATTTCAAAAATTGTCGACTAAAGACCGAATTTCATTTGTTAAAAATAATAATTGTTGTTTAAATTGCCTTTCGGTTCAACACACAGTGTCGAGATGCACCAGTGCATATAACTGCAGCTCATGCCACTCTCGTCATCATACCATGCTTCACCTCCAAACCAGTGAAACACAACCCTCTTACGATAAACCTTCGACCTCTCAACAAGCACAGGAAAAAGAAAATTCAAGTAATGTTTCTTCGCTCCACGCGAATACAAGCAAAGGGGTATTGCTAGGTACAGCGAGGGTTCACATCCATCATAATGGAAAAAACTTTTCGGCTAGAGCGTTAATAGATTCTGGGTCTGAATGCTCTTTTATGACAGAAAGACTAAGACACAGAATCAACATGCCAACCAAAAGTACTCATGTCCAAGTTTCGGGCATAAGCAACACATATTCAGCGCAAGTTAAAAAATCTTGTGATATTCAACTACGATCACCAATAGATCCAACAGTGAATATCAATACCAGCGTTCTCATTCTGCCACAACTAACTGGGGACCTTCCGACTTGCCAAGTAAGCGCAATGACTCGGCAAGCTTTCCCTAACTTGATCCTGGCAGATAAAAGGTTCTTCTGTAATGAACCAGTCGATATAATTCTCGGTGGGGACATTTATGCGAGAATTATACTAAAGGGACTTCAAAAGAATTCAGAAAATACACTTTTAGCGCAAGAAACCGTGTTCGGTTGGATTCTCACCGGTCACGCCGAGAAGCAGAATTCAACCAATAGCAATAGGGTGTCATTCTTTAATCAAATCACCCGCCAACGGCGTAAACCAGGAGATAAATTTACAAAAAATCTTCATCAATTTAGCTGGAAAGCAAACAAAAATTCCCAGTCGAAAACTGGTATCGGTTTAATACAGCAATATA
This sequence comes from Urophora cardui, assembly GCA_960531455.1. Classification (NCBI taxonomy): domain Eukaryota; kingdom Metazoa; phylum Arthropoda; class Insecta; order Diptera; family Tephritidae; genus Urophora; species Urophora cardui. Next base: position 78,598,160 of record OY482674.1, read on the forward strand.
ATTTTCAAACAAAAAATCCAACTAATAGGGTGTCCACAAAATTAACTCGTCATTACGAAAATAAAGTCCTACAGTTGAACAAAAAAGTTCGACCTAAATCGAACGAATTTTCCTACACACCTTCAAATAGGGAAAACCCAGCAATCATGTACATACGAGGTGTACAAAAACAGAATACATCAAAAAATCTGCAATCTCAAAGGGATGCGACAAAACTTGTCGTGGAAGTGGTCTTACCACCCTAATGTGCAGAAAAAACATTGAACATATTTAAATTTCTACTGACCTACGTCAACAACCAAAAAGGTACACTAAACTGCCCAGCATATTTTTTCAGTTGGTACTATCCATTTCCAACTACTCTCTTTCTGGTCCCCCGAGGAGCTTACGCAAAATAAAATATTACTTTCGCTTCCACAAAGAAGCGAACTCCCAATCTTTCTTTTTACATACATATACCGCAGCTATTTACAAAAAATAATAAATATGTACACTCGAGTTGCATCCACGTCCTTTTTTGTCTATGCCAACATATTTACAAAACCATCTGTATAATTTGCACACACAAAATCTACGAAAAGGGATTTTTGCTAACAAGCAAACTCGTTAAATACACAAACGCATATGTAGGTATGCGCGTATGTACATATAATTGTGAAAAATTCCTAATTCCAAATTTTAGTTTGGAATAACCAAACAAATAACATACATACAAGTACATCAATGCCTGCCTATATATGTGTATATGTGGATGTGTTTACACACAAGAAGTTTGGACAAGCAAAATTTGTACTCGCAATATTTACAAATGTACGAGCAAGTCGTACGAAAAATCCCAAATAGCGATTTCAACTTCTTAGTTGATCAAAAATATTTTTTTCGCTTTCCAAGGAAAGCCACACACTTAGGTCTAACTCCATATGGAGCCCCAAAAATTCCTAATGCTTCCGAAGAAGCCACAGAAATTAGGGCTTACGCCCACCCCAAACCCTCAGAGCCCGAATACATACTCTGAAAATACTTAAAACCATACATAAATACTTAAACACATACCAATTCAAATATGAGTTACGTTGTATTGCGGCTAGTTAATGCGGTAGGGTTAATGCCTGCATTTCGGCATGTTATCCGCCGGTAAATAACTCTTAAACCTGTAAGAAAAATATATTATCAGTACCAATCGTATAACATATGACAAATTACAACACAAAAAAAAGGTGATACTTGTTGTCAAAAAGGCGATCCGGCCTAATGATGACAAGAGGGACGAGCGCTCTAATGCCCTTCCAGTCACCTGTGCCATTCAATTGTTGTTACTGTCAATGAAGCTACGGCGGTATACTTAACAAAAATCATCTCCAATGCATTCATCCCTACACATCATATTTCTCACGGAAATATGTATGTACATGCATAGGTATATATGGATGTATGTACCACGGATTGTTGGTTCATCATGTTCGTGAATGCGAAGGGACCGTCATTGGCGAAGGGGATTAAAATATGCGCCGGTACATATCCAGACGTATACATATGTATATAAGTATGTGCGCATGTTGCACAATTGTTTTTGCAAAAAGGAAAAGTAAACAACCGACGATCGTCCCGAAGCTGACGGTGCTCCTCTTCTTGCCGTACCACTTCTATAATATTTTCTTGCATGTGCATATGTTGCGCCACCGCGGCTGACCCAGTCTAATGTATGTACATACATACATAAGTACACAAAGTGAAATGCCCAATATTGCAGACCCGGAAAGTTTCGAGGTTATGATGTGCAGCCACATGTTACGCTGCCGGAAGCCCCGGAAAAATAACCTGCAACGAAAAGAAAACCACAAGAACAAATTAGTCTCCATTGGATTTACCAAATTCAATGGAACTATACTTACCTTTTTGCCATGCTCCTCCGGTCCAAAATGTTGTCGTCCTTGAACTGCTCCTATGCCCTGAACTGAAAAAGAAATTTACACATAATTAATTAAATACATTAATAAAATAATTTACAATAATTTCACACTACTTACCGATTTACTCACGCCATGAATATCCAATTTGACAATGAAAACCAACAGGTCGTTCCATGATACAAGAAAGAAGGTAGTGTAAACGTCAAATTTTTGTCGCCATATTAACCACCTGACAATTATATGGATTATGACATTTCGCGCTGCCATACTCAGTGCTAAAAATCCTCCATTTATGTTATTTTTTATTTCCATGGTAACCGATTGTAACAAAACTAATTTTTTTAATTTGAATATTGATATATATATAAATACGTATATTTACGTATTAAATTCTTCATAATATCAGATCACAAATAATTATATAAAAAACAAGATTTATTCTTAAAATAAGTTGCGGCAAGTTTGTGGAATATAGTACATACTACAATCCCACTACACCTCTTGTGAATTTCATTGAAAAATTTCAGTGGTTTAGAAATTATGAATATTGGCACGATTTATGTACTTGTAACCGAAAAAACAAGTGCGGTTGATGGCATGGTTATATGTAGAGCTCTCGATTTTTTTTGAACATTTTCGAGTAGCCCGAACAATTGTTGTTCAAATGCTCGAACCGAATTGCTCGATACCCGGGTATCTAGGGCTCTAGTAATATGCAAAATTTATTAGTAAATAAAATATTTAATTTAGATGAAAAGTTAGTAAAAAGATTTTTTTTGCGAAGAATCTATTTCAGAATTAGGTAAATAATAAAATAAAGGAAAATAAAATTAGTAACGTAAGTAAAATCTAAGGAAAACTGCAACATAAAAATTTAAATTAAATTTACTTTCTTATATAACTGCTAAACAATTTTCTTAATAAATATATTTTTTAAATGTGGAAATATTCTTGTATAAAACATTGAAACCAAATATGTATTTATATATATCGTCGATCCGGAAGAAGAAAGACGCATGCCAGTAATTTGTCGACGAAAAAAGGCGCATTAAAAATATGTCGGGGAAGAAAGACGCTTTACAAAACATGTCGACGAAGATAGACACATTAAAGATATTTCGACGAACAGAGAAGCATTATAAAATATTTCGACTAAGAAAGACGCATTAGCATTATTAACTGCGAAGAAAGACGCATATGCATTAATATTTACAAAGAAAAATAAAAAATCGAATACATCTTTCTTTCCTAAAAAATATTTAAATGCTTTTTCTTTATAGTAAAAAAAATAAAGCGTCTTTCTTCGTTATAAAAAAAAAATAGAGTTTCTTTCGAAAAATATTTTTAATGCGTCTTTCTTTGAAAAAAAAAGTTTGCGTCTTTCTTCCTCAACAAAACACTTTGCGTCTTTTTTCTTCTATAGCGACGATATAAAGAAAATCAAGAACTCTTACCTTATTCATAAAAAATCGAACAGTTTTCAAATATTGAAAAATAATGGACGTTTTGATAATATTTTTCGACTTTAATAACTGCATAAATCTATTTTATTTTTATGAATAACTTATTTTTTATTTTCTTTGGAAAGCTTTTTTTTAGTTTTTTAAAATGTTAAAATATACTCATTACATCGGCTGATTGTTGTCTTTTATTTGTTTTGTTGATTAGCATATATGTGAAAAGCAGCATTTCATTTAAAATACCCAATATTTTGTTCAAATATACCCTCAGCCAAAAAATTTTGATTGGGCAACGCTATCCTAAATTTTTGACTTAAAATAAGACGTCAAAAATCCATATTATAATCAAAAATGACTATGTCAAAGTGAAATGGAACTACCTTGTTTGTTTGTATCATGGGTCGTTCATTGTCAATGTCTACACTTACATTCCACAATTAAGTGCAAAACACAAGAGCCGTCAATCAGGGTTGCCGTTTGTGGTTACTTTCAACCAACTTTGGTTGGCTGGTTACTTTTTGCCGTTTTTGGTTACATTAAATTTGTATGAATACACTTTTCATTTCAACACTATAAAATATTTGTTCTCCAAATTGTTTGGTTTCATTTTGGCAATGTTGCGCCAAACCACAATTTACAAATGACATCTACGTAAAATTTGGAACAGCAAAACTGCAACATAATGAATTATAATTGTATTATAAATTTACGTTTGTAAAACAATTCCCCTTTATGGTGTAAATTTTTATTTGAGTTACGCTCACATCAATCGGTGGCTACACATTTGCTGAGAAAACAAAATTGCCGTTCACTCCCAACAAACAATTTGCATTTTTTCTTAAAAAATTTGCAACTTTGTTTTTAGGGGGGAGCATCTGCGCCCCGATGTAGATACGCAGAAAAATTATTAAAGTTTGCAAATTAAAATATTTTGCCAATTGTCACCAGTAATCTGTTTCCACCTTTAAGCCGGGTATCCACATCACAAGAAATGCTAAAACTCCATATAAAAAAACGCTCAAGAAATAGCCAAGAAATTTTCTTGTGTCAAATTTCCTTAAGGCAGTATCCACTTCACAAGAAAATCTATTACAATTTTTGACGAAAAATGGCGTTGGCAATGCTGGTTTCGCCAAGAAATATATACGATTGTATATATTTCTTGAAGAAAAAATCAAACGTCAAAATTACTTAAGAAACATATGCTTATTTTTTCTTGAGCCATTTCTTATGATGTGGATACCCAGCTTTACAGAATTTATTACCATCCACCACAGATTACTCGCGAATTTTTCATACACAGATGACCCTGTCATTTAATTTGCTACCCACCCACAGATGGCGCGCTGTCTTTTATGAACCGATGGCGTTGTTCTTTTAATTGCGCTAATGCACATAGATGGCGCCCTGTATATTAAAATCGTTTGTTAAAAATATACAAAACAAATACAGTGGGTCACGCTCACACAGTCATTGGTCAAAAAATAAAAGTCGTCAACTGACTGAAATTGACCAAATCAAATTGCCACACCCATGCCACCCAACATGAAAACCCGAGATGTGGACCCGCCGGGTCAGACGTGGTGCAGGGGTCTGAGCCCCCTTCATCGAACGTCATAGGGAGGTCGGAGTCTCGGCACTACCGTCCGCCCTTATCACATGCGATGCCGACGGCATTGGAGGGTAAATAATTTAAATGTGCAGAAAAGGGAACCACGTTCATTTACTAATCCTTTTTTGTACCGTTTATACCTACCTACATGTATATTCTATTTTTTCATGAATTCTAGTTTTAGTCATTATTATACATACGTACATAAATAGATATACATACATACATATTAATATATACAAAAAAAAAAAATAATGAATTACATACATAATTATATTTACAACTTACATAATTGAATATGTATATCTATATGTATATATAGCGGTGAGGTGTTGCCACAGATGTTGCATGCTGCAAGGGGGCCGGCATGTTTAGGCTACCAGCCTAAACCCAAGAAAAACATGACCGCCCTAATGTGCAATTACTAGTAACGAGTGGCTGAATTAACGGCCACCGTTAACTACAATAAATTCTCTTTTTCTTTGGCTTCGTTGCATAATTTTAACTATGCAGCTTGCTATTCTAGCGTCAACCAGCTGCAGCGACACCTCGTCAATATCTACACTAAAACGTAAGTTACGCTTATATTTAATTTTTAAGAACCTTGTTTTTGTACAATTAATTAATATTGAAATAAAATTCTACGAATTTTATACATACGTATTATAACGTACTCAACAAGTTCTTTTCTTTCTTTTGCATAATTCCCACGGAATTATTCACTCTGTCTATTTCCTAAGTTCCTCAGTACCGAGATTTCAATAAATCAAAATCCTAAGATTTCTAACTGAATTTCGTCTGAGAGAAGTTCCAATATGAGTACCAACCTAAACAGTTTCATCAGGGCAGCCGATAATTTGGTTGAGTTTGAACAAGATTTCAACAATACACCTGAGGAATATATAACAAAGCACACTATAGGTTACCATCAGGAAGAGTTAAAGGCCCTATGGCGAAAGTGCAAAACAGCACATGAGACCCTTCTAAACGGGGAAGAGGAAGTGAAGGATATAGCTGCAGTGAAGAAAAAACATAAAGCAGCATATGGTGTATATATTAAATGTTCCGGGGCCATGTCGGAAATAGTAGCATCTTTCCAGCCTGCTCCCCCTGCTGCTCCTGCTACCCCTGCTCCCCCTCCTCAACAGCAAAATAGAAATGATGATGAACACACTCGTGAGCAGGGATGTGATAAGTGGGCTTTTCCTACCAAAACTGGTCGGTTTTTTTCCTGTTGGTAGGATGGTCGCACGATTTGAATTTTGGTAGGTTTTTACCTTCCTTCAAGCAATATCACTGATTTGCTGGATTTTTCACAACACTGTTGAAAGAACTTTTGAAAGTTCATGTATTCATGTCTCTTTCTCACAGCAACAGTTTGCTTGAATACTTTTTGTGTTTCTCTTCGGCAGAGTTTTGTGTAAAGTGGATAAAAGAAGGTGAACGCATACGCATGAAAACCAAACTCACAAACAAATTAGAAATAAGCACTATGCAGTTAAAAAGATCTTAGATTCAATTTTGATATTTAATTAAAGTTCTGATCTCATTTGTATACCTACTTGGAGACCTGTTAAACCATAGTCGTAACTATTTTAAAATGTTAACATAAATTACATACACAAATTAATGTACATACATATGTACAAACGCATTCGTACCTTATTATTTTAAGCTAAAACATGTGAAGATACTTGAAGAGTGATATGTATAAGTTCCTATAAATGAATAAATTCCAGTTAAATGAATAAATAAAAATACATATGGGCAATTCACTGGCTATTGTAAAGTTGTATGTTGTAAAGGAAAATGTGCATAAGAACGCAGTACCTGTGGACAGACTCTCGTATGTGTTTTGTTGTATTTCGTTATTGTTTACAGTTTGTTGTTTACGAAAATTTGAATAAAAAAAATGCCAGGCGAAAGCGAAAAACAGTTATTAGATTTGTTAGCGGCGGATTCAAGTCCTAATTGATATATGATACACACGATGCAAGTAATTTGTTTTTTTTTTTCGTCTCACCGCTTCCATATTTTTGTTTAAATTTTTTTTTTAACAAACTGTCAGAATAAAAAACAAATCAAATAGCACACTCAATAAACATAGGCTGCCCAGTTGTATTGGTTGTATTGAAATTTGTATGAGAAAAATCAACCCTACTGATACACCTATTGTAAACCTTTACCAGTATACAACATTACAATACTTTACAACAGCTTGTGAATTGCCCAATAAATTTTCAAAAACGAGCTTAAATGAAACGAATTTTGTGAAAAACAAAATTTTGGTTGGCTGAAAGCTATTTTGGTAGGTTTTTGAGACGAATTTGGTCGGAAAAAAAATTTCAAAGTGGCAACCCTGCTCGTGAGCATAATATCCGCCTCCCTCCATGCGACACCGAAGTGTTCAAAGGGGATTACGTTTCATGGCCGTCCTTTAGGGACATGTTCACGGCTATTTATATTCTGAATAAACGACTTACGCCAGTTGAGAAGTTATACCATTTAAATGCAAAAACCTCTGGGGAGGCGAAGGTTATTGTAAAAAGATGTCCTTTGACAAATGATGGTTTCGTCACTGCTTGGAAAAATTTGAGTGACAGATATGAGAATAAGCGTATTCTCATAAACACACAACTTAAGATACTTTTCAACTTAACTGCCGTAGGGTTGGGCAAATTGGAAAAATATATCGATATATATTATATCGATATTTAAAAAAACATCGATTTATGCCGTGTAAAAACATCGATATATCAATATATCGAAAGGGTCGGCTTTACATTAAGGAACCACGTCCCGCAAAAAACCACTTCTTCACGGAGTTGGAGGTGCTCTCACAGATCTCAAAACTGAAATCCAAACTTGCCGGGGACATATAGTTTACTAGATATTTGTTGTTAAAGTTCTATGAGTCTACAGATATTCTACGAATCCTGAAGTATAAACATAAAAATCATTAAGAATTGCTTGAAGAAGAAAGTAGTGTAAATTCAAGCACCCGAACATTATGGTTATACCACTTCTTAAAAAATGTTCTAGTGTTAGATTTAAAGCAAATCAGAAATGTATGAAAAATATCGAATTTGGCTCGAAATGGCAAAAAATTATCGATTATCGATGCACGGTAATTCAAAATATCGTCGATATTATCGGCTGTACTATTTTAAAAATATCGATATATTGATATATCGATATATATCGCCCAACCCTAAACTGCCGTAGAAACTGAATGTGGTACAGCAATTAAAAACTTGCAAAGGGAGATTAATAATTGCATCTCTTCACTACAATGTCATCAAATTGACATTTCCAATTGGGATGCAATTATTACCTACCTTTGCTCTACGAAACTACCTGAATGCACTCTGGCTCTATGGGAGCAATCCATAGAAAACAAGTCAGAGATTTCCAAATGGGAGGATATGGACAAATTCCTCTCTAACCGTTTCCAAACGTTGGAAACAGTCTCCGGCCTCAAAGGTGTAAAAGCCACCAAGGCCATTAAACAGCAAAACGGCAATACCTCCAAAAACACTTCCAAATTAGGTGTATATCAAGCGAGTATTCCAAAAAATGTCACTTGTAAAATGTGCAACAGTAAGGAGCACAAATTAAGAAATTGTACGCGTTTTAACAAGTTGACAACAGCAGAAAAGATTTCGTTTATAAAGAGTAATAATAGTTGCTTGAATTGTCTCTCTGTTGGACATACGGTGTCTAAGTGCACTAGTTCATTTAATTGTGGCACGTGCCATGCAAGACATCATACTCTGCTCCATCTACCGACTTTTCAGCCAAAAGCAACGAATTCACGAAAAACTAATGACAACCATACAGAAGAAATGGCTTCTACGTCCAAGCAAGCGCAATCATGGCGTGATTCCTCGAAAAATAATACTTCTAATAGTTCAAACGTGTCATCATGCCATGCCAAAACTAGCAAAGGGGTTTTGCTCGGAACAGCCCGCGTAAACGTACACCATAATAATAATAATAATAATAACCCACGCCCTCCAATCCCGCCCGACCGCACGAGAGGCGCACCCGCATGACGTACGGATATTTTTTATTTACATAAAATGCCGAGGTGTTGAGTGGCAGGAGTTTGTTAAGCGTCGAGATCTTAAACTGCTCAGCTACAGAGAAATAAAATCATCAGCTGAGTATAGTACAATTGAAGTTAGTCTTGAGAATTATAACAGAATAATCGCTACTATGTGTTAAGATAAGACAGTATTTTTTCCCTTATAATGAAAAGTGAGTCCGAAATATCTAAAAAGCTGGAATAGGAATTAAAGCTCTTACATAAACCCCGGAAAGGTTCATTTAATTCAAAGTTTGATTTACACTGCTTTAAGTAGATAGGGTTGAAGTGTCTTGTTGAACGAGAAGGAATGTTAAAGTTTATTTCAGCTAGCAAGAAAGGAGAAAGAATTAAGCCATTCAAGAGCTTAACGATAAATATTACCCCTAACATTTCTCGTCGACTTGCAAGAGTCGGAAGATTAAGGAGTTTTAAACGGCTAGTATACGGTGGAAGATTGTAACCAGAATCCCAAGGCAAATTTCTTAAAGCAAAAAGCAAAAACTGTTTTTGGACTGACTCTAAGCGATCAGAGTGAATCTGATAGTATGGATTCCAAACTATGGAACCATATTCCAATATAGGTCTTACTAAAGTTGTAAAGAGTGTTTTAGTTATGTATGGGTCGCTGAATTCCTTTGACCAACGTTTTACAAACGCTAAGACACCTCTTGCCTTATTTGCTGTAGCATTAATATGAATGTTAAAACTAAGTTTGCAGTCCATTATTACACCTAAATCCACAAACTCATTTACTTGTTCGAGGCCTAAGCCATTTATTGCATAAGAAGCTGGCTGTACGGTTTTCCGGGAAAAGCGCATGAATTTACATTTATTGAGGTTAAGTGGCATTAAGTTAGTGTCACACCAAGAAACTAAGGAATTTAAATCTTCCTGAAGCAAAGTTCTATCATCAAATGAAGAGATTGATCTAAAAAGCTTTACGTCGTCCGCATACAATGAAATTTTTGAGTGTTTAATTGTAGTAGTTATATCGTTAATAAATAGCAAAAACAGAATCGGGCCAAGGTGACTGCCTTGAGGAACTCCTGAAGTAACATTAATAATAGACGAGTAAGCATTTTTGAAAATCACCCTTTGTGTCCTATTTAAAAGATATGAAGATATCCATTGCAAAAGGCTGGGCTGAAAGCCAAGAAGATCAAGTTTAAGAATCAGCAAGGTGTGATTGACTTTATCAAATGCTTTGCTGAAGTCCGTGTATATAACATCAGTGGGCAAGTTTTGAGAAAATCCATTTGAAATACTAGTGGTAAACTCCAGTAGGTTTGTGACCGTTGATTTACCCTTACAGAACCCGTGTTGGGAATCACAAATTAATGAGGACGTTGAATGAGACAATCTATTGGTAACTATTGCTTCAAATAATTTAGGAATAGCCGAAATATTTGCTATACCTCGATAATTTTCTATGGAGGACCTACTCCCGCTTTTATGAAGGGGGATAATGAATGACTCTTTCCAGAGCATAGGGAAAATGCCTTGTTCTAAGGAACTATTGAATAATGCAGTTAGTGGTTTAAACAGGTTTATGGCACATTTTTTTAGAAAGCATGTTGGTATCTGGTCAGCTATCAATGGTGTCAACTATTCAGCGAGAGCGTTAATTGACTCAGGTTCGGAATGCTCTTTCATGACTGAAAGACTCCGAAAAAGAATAAATTTGCCCTCCAAAAGAATGAATGTCCAAGTTTCGGGCATTAACAACACGCCATCAGCGCAAGTCAAAGAAGCGTGTAAAATCGAATTGCGATCACTTATTGATCCTTTAATATGTATAGACGCAGTAGTCCTAGTACTGCCGCAATTAACAGGGGATTTGCCAACATCTGAGGTCAGCGCTATGACACAACAAGCATTCCCTGATTTACTCCTAGCTGACAAACGTTTCTATGTTAACGAACCTGTTGATCTGATTCTGAGGGGTGATCTTTACCCACAGATTATATTAAGTGACCTTAGAAAAAATACTCTGAACACTTTGATAGCGCAGGAAACAGTATTTGGCTGGATCCTTACCGGCCATGCCAATTCACCGTGTCCATCTAACCATAAAGTTTCATTTTTCAATGAAATCAGTATAGAGCATCAGCTTTCGAAGTTCTGGGAGTTAGAAGAGATTCCAAAAAAGAAGGAAATGAACGGCGACAATATTTATTGTGAAGACCTTTTCAAATCCACTACAAGAAGAGGTTCCGATGGCAAATACATAGTAGCACTACCTGTTAAACAGGAATACCTAAACAATATTCAGCTAGGTCCTTCTTTAAAGAATGCTTGCGCTCAATTTTACCGGAATGAGAATAGATTAGCGAAAAATCCCTCACTTCAAACGGAATACAATAGAGTACTATCTGAATATGAAACTCTGGGGCATATGCAAAAAATTCCCTCCTGCGTTCATCCAGACACAACAGATTGCTATTTCCTTCCTCATCATTCAGTCATTAAGGAAGAAAGCACTACAACAAAAGTTAGAGTCGTCTTTAACGCGTCGTGTCCCACTTCTAATGGAACTAGCTTAAACGACATTCTTTATGCAGGCCCAGTTCTTCAGGCGGATTTACCTCTGTTAATACTACAATGGCGATTATTTCGATACGTATTCAATAGTGACATAGAGAAAATGTACCGCCAAATATGGGTCCAAGAGGATCATACAAAATTTCAACGCATAATTTTCCGTAAGAACACCACAGATCCTATAAGTGCCTATGAATTAAAAACGGTGACTTTCGGAGTCAATTGCGCACCCTATTTGGCAATCCGCACTCTACATCAGCTAGCAGATGACGTTAGAAATTCCCATCCAATTGCATCCCATATTTTAAAAAATAGCATGTATGTCGATGACGTGCTATCCGGGGGTCATACTATTGATTCGGCAATAAAAGCCAAAGACGAAATAGCGGAAGCATTAGGTTCAGCAGGCTTTTTATTACGAAAATGGACGTCCAATTGTAACAAAATACTAAAAGGGATTCCAAAACAACATCGTCTAAATGACGATTTTCTAGAATTCGAAGACACAAGTGCAGTGAAAACATTAGGTATCAGATGGAATGCACTTTCCGATTACTTTTATTTCACAGCCAAGCCAATTGAAGATTGTGAAGTATCAACCAAAAGATCAATTCTATCTGCGATAGCTAAACTCTTCGACCCATTAGGGTGGCTCGCCCCAGTAATAACAGTTGCCAAAATCATAATGCAAAACATTTGGCTAGAGGGTACAGACTGGGACGAAATAGTTTCCACAACCACGATGGGACGTTGGCAATCATTTATGCGGGATTACATAGCAATCAACGACATCAGAATCCCCCGTTGGGTATACTTTACTCCAACAAATGAAATAGAAATTCACGGTTTCAGCGACGCCTCAGAAAAGGCCTATGCTGCGTGCGTCTTTTTACGAGTTAAATCCCAAACCCAGATTCATACTAATTTACTCATTGCGAAAACCAGAGTTGCACCCGTGAAAACGATTTCACTTCCACGATTAGAACTATGCGGTGCAGTTTTGCTAGCGGAGATCATTGAAACAATAGTTGACAACTTGAACCTAGGCCATCTAAAGGTCCATTTATGGACGGACTCCACAATAGTACTCGCGTGGATTAGGAAACCTCCATGTTCGTGGTCGACATTTGTGGCACAAAGAGTTACCAAGATAGTTGACAAGGTGGGAAGCAAAATGTGGCGACATGTGGACTCAGCATCGAATCCAGCAGATTTAGCTAGTAGAGGCCTACCAGCGAACGAACTTATTGCAAATTCCTTGTGGTGGCAGGGCCCTTCTTGGTTACAAGAAGAAGAAGATGAATGGCCAAAACAGGATGAAGCATACAATACGTCCGTAGAGGAAAAAAGAGTGCAGATCCATACGTCACAAACAAATACTGATCCTCTAGACAGGTTTTCTGACCTCTCACGCGCGTTGAGAGTCATTTCATACATTTTCCGATTTTTTAGATTTACCCATCCTTTAACTAAATCGTCCAAAAGACCTAGTACTCCTACAATTTCATGCGACGAAATCAAGGCCACTAAACAACGTCTGATAGCACTGTATCAAAAAAGACATTATTCTGAGGAATATGAAGCCATGAAAGGTGGTAAACCTATAGGAGCAAAAAGTGAAATCCTCTCCCTGACCCCTTTTATCGGAAATGACGGACTAATCAGAGTTGGTGGCCGTCTCCGCGAATCTCTAAATCTAACAGATAATGAAAAAGTTCCTATTATTCTACCTTATGACTGTCGATTAACTCGTCTCATTGTCCATTTTGTCCATCAGATATCCGTACACGGAGAAAATCAACTGATGCTGCGTCTCTTAAGGACTCAGTATTGGATTCCCCGTGTGAAAACTATGATACGTTCCGTCATATATAACTGCAAAGTCTGCACCATTTGGCGAAAGCGTACGCAAACCCAACTTATGGGAAATCTCCCTTTGGAGCGAACAACCTTTTCGCTTGCTTTCACCAATACTGGAGTAGACTTTGCCGGTCCGTTTGACATAAAGTCATATAGTGGACGAGGATGTCGCATGTCGAAAGTTACGTTTGTCTGTTCATCTGTTTCAGTACTAAGGCTATTCACCTGGAAGCAACCAGTGACCTTAGTACTGCGTCCTTCCTTGCGGCTTTTGACCGCTTCATTGCAAGACGCGGCTGTCCGAAAAATGTATATTCCGACAACGGAACAAATTTTGTAGGAGCCTCTCGTGCACTAAAAGCAGAGCTTAAATCCTTTATAATTGAATCCAGGGAAAAAACTCTTTCAAAATATTGCCACCAGTTATTAGAGTGGCACTTTATTCCCGCAGCCGCTCCCCACATGGGAGGCTTATGGGAAGCCGGAGTTAAAAGTTTTAAGAAACATTTCAAAAAAATAGCTTCCGATCATAAGTTTACTCTAGAGGAACTTAGCACTCTCCTCTGCAGAATCGAGGCTTGTCTAAATTCGCGACCACTAAGCGCTATGTCCAATGATCCATCCGATCTGGAGCCGCTGACTCCTGGACACTTTCTGATTGGAGGTCATCTTCTTGCGCCAGCCGAACTGGATGTCAGTGAAAATAAGGCATCCATCGTAAACAGATGGGAAAAACTTAAAGCATTACATCAGGCGTTTTGCAAGAGATGGAAAACCGAATACCTGATCGAGTTACAAAAACGTGTAAAGTGGAAACAATCGCAACAAAATCTCAAGGAAGGAGATCTCGTGGTCATTAAAGAGGAAAATCTTCCACCCAACGAATGGAGATTAGGGCGAGTTACTAAAGTGCACATAGGAACCGACAATCGAGTGAGAGTTGTCGTCCTCGATACTGCTAAGGGTGAAACTACACGTCCAATAGCAAAATTGGTTCTCCCAAAAGTAACTACAAAAGTTACGAACCACCCTAATAATCCTCAACAGTCCTGTTCAAACAAAAAAAAACATTTCAAAAAAAAAAAAAAATAAATAAATACACGTACACGCAAGTTGTACAACAAACACTTTTCCTGTGTTCCCAAAATAACAATAAAATCATAAACCCATCAACGGAAATACATATGTACACGCAAGTTGTACAAATATTTCAATAAAATACCCACGGTGTCGTTAAACCCAGAACAAACCCGCTTCATCCAAGAAGCCCCAGACCTTAAATTTAGCTCACTGAGGAGCCCCGGAAATAAAGCTTCCCGAAGGAGCCAACTGAATGTAGGCATGAGCCTTCCCCACTCCCACAGAGCCCAAAATACATACACTGCAAATACCTAAGAGAACAATACCTAACTACGTAAACATAAACATGGTAAAACTCACTCGCTGCTGCTGTCACTCCAACCTTGATAGGTAATCAAAAAGTATGTTTTGCCTTGAGGACGACGGGTATGGTGGATATTGCTGCTGGTGTGGCTCGTGAGGTCTTCATAGATGGCAGTGCAGTCGTACCAATGCACAACGTTTTACACTATTTAGCGCTTATTGATGTTCCTGAATCGATGCCATGTTGTTGCTAGCGTTTGCTGCCAACTGGCTGTAAAATAAATGTAAACTGCAGCTAATTATGTCTCATTCTAGGAATTACAACTTTATTCTCTCGTACATATTCAGATTTTACTACAAAAGATTTTAAACTGCGGCAATTATAGGCAGTTAATATTGAGTGTGCAAAAGATCACAGTGCATTCAAACACTATCGTCTTTGTGAATGTCAAAAAAAGTTTGTCGCAAAATCCGAAAACACGTACTCCAGATAAAATCGTATGAGAACCATATGTTTTTCAAATTGGGAGTTACATATTCTTTAATCGAAGAGATCGAACCCCATGTCATCAACGTCCTCCTTGCAATGAAAAAACGTATCTGAATCTGTATAATTGCGAGCCCTGATTTTATTTTTTTTTACTGTGTTTCTGTCATTTTTTTTGCACATCATTTTAAAGAGTTGCTGCATTAGCCAAATGTTAAAATCTGGATCATAAAGACGGCACTGGAATCATGCTCACTGTAGCCAAGTCGTTTTTGGAAATCTCCTTTCGCCAGTTCTTTTCCTTTGGCTATAGCGACCACCGGCGGATTGTATACCTCCTGTTATATCTTGTGAAGTTTCAGGATTTATTGTAGACATTTCCACGTAAGCTTTGTCATTCATTTGATTGCCAATTACCAAATTTTTTGATGCTTTTGGATCCGACACGCAGCAGAATATAACATCGACCGATCCAACAACATCCATCGGAGTGTGTTTAGACCACGAGTCTAAATATTTCGAACACCCCTAATGCATATGCACCTATACATACGCATATGTATTGCAATATGTATGTACACATAGATACATATGTATAAAGCCGTTGACTCAACGAAAATTACTTTTCTGCCGGTCAGCGCGCTTTCCCTTTGTCTTCTTTAAATTACTTGCGATTATCCAGCCACAGCGGTAAGTGTACTTCCTTTAATCCATATATTCCTATATATATATATCCACACCACAATTATCCATATATTCCTATATATATGCATACATATTGAAAATAAAGCAATCCTTGCTAATTATTAATCCGAACATTTATTCTTTTTATTTCTTTTTCGGAACTTCATTATTATAAATCCTCCTGAGCACCAATTGGGTCCAGGACGATTTAATCATGGTCCTATCTCACCAGGAGAACAGCGTATAACCAATATATTTTACCTATCGCAATATCCAGCGAATTTGAAAATCTACAGTCCACAACTCGAATTATTCATCCATCAGTGAAAAGAAGACATCCATCCAACCACATACACACAATTATTATAAAACAAAATTAATACAGGTACGTGGATTATTGGTGTTGCAAACAAAAAAAAAAAAAACAAAAAAAGTTTTAATAAACAAAAAAAAAAAAAAAAATAAAATAAAAGTTCCTGTTTATAATTATTCTTCGAATTTAATACAAAGTGAAAGTGAGAGTGACCGAGTGTGTTTAGGTAATATCAGTGCCAACAAAAAAACAAAAAAAAAACTGCTAATCTTCAAGCAACGAAACGCTTTCTGCTCTCGAGTAATTTCCCCCACCAGTGGTAAGAGTTGCTCGATACAGCTTAAGGCTATCCGTGAGTGGCTTTCCCTGCTACAAGACGAAAATCACTGCACTTTTCATAACCTGCACATCTGCAGCCATATACATACATACATACATATGTAAATTCGTTGTTCACAACAACACTGTTTTCCATACAATTTTTTTTATTTCCGCACTGATATTATTGTCAGAAAAATTCACTCGGCCATTTTTATCACAATTCACAAAATACTAAAGTTTTTACATTGGTTGGGTGGCTTAGTGAAAAATAACTTATATTCACTGATAACGCACTGTGTCATTATACATAACCTTAGCCATTGCGAATTGAGGTTATAATTCGCGCTGCAATTTGCACAGTGCATATATACATATATACATACATTCCCAATTTACTCGTTAATAAAGGAAGTACAGTGGGACATTTGCGAAATTTTTCGAATAAAAATTAAAATTCTTCAGAACACATTTCCCTGTGGTGTTTCTCTTTCTAAATCCAAGTCAGTCAACACTTTCGAATACGGCTTCCAAATCACTAAATCTTCCAATAGATTTCTATCTGTGCGCCTATTTGAATTGTCGTTTACATTTCATATACTCTCATATATAATTAACGCACTAAATCAGCAACTGATTTCGATTTGCGGTAGATTCCAATTCATAAAACATTTTTCGCCAAATAAAAAAGATGGAGAGCTACATCAGATTATCTGATCTTATAATAGAATTTGAACAGGGGTTCAACAACGTCCCTGTCGAGGAGCACACAAAGCACTCTCTGACAGTTGATCAAGAGGAGCTAAAATCTTTATGGATAAAGACGAAAAAATGTTACGAGAATCTTATACAGTGTACTGAAACTTCTAAAGAAGACCTTGCGTCACTTAAGGCGAAAAATAAAAGTTGTTACGCTGCATACAAAAAATGTATGGCTCTAATAGCGTCTTCATCAGAACAGCTTACAACACCTACAGTTCAACAACCAAAAGCTGACGACAATGCAAGTTGTGAGCATCATATCCGCTTACCTCCCTGTGACACCGATGTGTTCAAAGGAGATTACCTGTCATGGCCGTCCTTCAGGGACATGTTCACTGCCATCTACATCCTAAATAAACGTTTAACCCCAGTAGAAAAGCTTTTCCATTTAAACCAAAAAACTACTGGGGAAGCTAAAGAAATAGTTAAAAGATGTCCCTTGACTAATGAAGGTTTTACTACCGCATGGAAAAATTTGAGTGACAGGTATGAGAATAAGCGTATTCTCATCAACACTCAACTTAAAATTCTTTTCAATTTAACTGCCGTAGAGACCGAATGTGGTACAGCGATTAAAAAATTGCAAAGGGAAATCAATAATTGCATTTCTTCACTCCAATGTCATCAAATTGACATTTCAAATTGGGATGCAATTATTACCTATCTCTGCTCCACCCGACTTCCCGAATACACTCTGGCACTATGGGAGCAATCCATCGAAAATAAAACAGAGATATCAAAATGGGAAGACATGGACAGATTCCTTTCAAATCGTTTCCAAACACTGGAAACAGTCTCCGGTCTCAGAGGGACAAAATCCTCAAAGGCCAATAAACCGCAAAGCGGGAACAATTCCAGGGACACTTCACATGTAGGTGTTTACCAGACCAACATCCCCAAAAATGCGTGCACGATGTGCAAAACAAAGGAACACCAATTACGAGATTGCCAAAAATTTCTAAAACTCCCGACGTCTGATAAGATTTCCTACATTAAGAACAACAAAGGTTGTCTAAACTGCCTTTCGGCTTCACATACAGTCTCTAAGTGTATGAGCGCATATAATTGCAACTCATGTCATTCCCGGCACCATTCCCTGCTCCACCTCCAAACGAGTGGGTCTAGATCCTCTGACGATGAACCGTCAACCTCACAGCAAGAGCAAGAACGAGCGAAAGGAAATTCAAACAATGTTTATTCGCTCCATGCGAATACAAGCAAAGGGATATTGCTAGGTACAGCGAGGATTCACATCCATCATAATGGAAAGAACTTTCCGGCTAGAGCGCTTATTGATTCTGGGTCAGAATGCTCATTCATGACAGAGCGACTCAGATCCAGAATAAACCTGCCAAACAAAAGTGTTCATGTCCAAGTTTCGGGCATAAGCAACACATCTACAGCGCAGGTTCGAAAATCTTGTGATATTCAACTGCGATCTCCCATAGATCCAATAGTTAATATCAATACAAGCGTTCTAATTCTGCCAGAACTAACGGGGGATCTTCCGACTTGTCAAGTAAGCGCAAATACTCGGCATGCTTTCCCTAACATAATTTTGGCAGATAAAAGGTTCTTCACTAATGAACCAGTTGATTTAATTCTCGGCGGGGACATTTATGCGAAAGTCATACTAAACGGCATTCAAAAGAATCCGCAAAATACGCTTATAGCGCAAGAGACAGTGTTCGGTTGGATTCTCACCGGCCAAGCCGAAAAGCAAAATGCAACAAACAGTACTAGGTTTTCATTTTTTAATCGAATCCAAACGATTAAATCCGGGGTCCAATACACCAAAGCTAATTATCAAGCTATCAGAGCAATAAACCAAAAGGCAAAGCCGAAAACGGGTATCGGTTTATCACAACCTTCAACATTTCGAAAGATTCAAAACCCAGTAAAACAGGTTTCAATCAACAACAAAGTCTCACAACTCGATCAAAAGGTTCGAACCAAATCGAACGAAGGTTTTTACCCACATACAAAGACGGAAATTCCACTAAACATGTACACACAAGATTTAAAAATACAAAGGAATACTTCCAAAAATCGCCAATCCCAAATTAAACGCAACAAAACTATTGTATTACCAACCAAATGCAGAGAAATAACCTCTCGACATAATTAAAATAGATCTACATATGTACATTCATACCACTTCCCTAATATACTACTACTGACCTACGTCAACAAACCAATGTACATAACAATTGTACAAAATTGCCCAGCAGTTGGTACCCTTACATACCAACTCACTTCAAACAGGTCCCCCGAAGAGCTGACGCAAAAGTAAAACACGCTAACATGTACTTAACATCGAAATATTTCATCTCAAACATATATCCGTACACGCAAGTTGTACACATCACACTCTTCTGTGTTCACCAACAAAGGAATTACAAACAATTCAATATAATCAAACATATGTACGTACACTCCAGTTGTACAAAATTCCCTACTACTCTACGCAAGCAAATACAAAATCATGCATATCGACCAATAAATACATATGTACATATATTCATACATACATAGGATTTACACGCTATCCAGAAAAGCAACCAAAATTATACCCGCTATGCTCCAAACATATGTAAATATGTACACGCAAGTTGTACACCACACCATACTCTTCCAAATCTACGAAAGAAACACGCAAGTTGTACAAACATACCGACAAAGTTACACATTCGAAATTGTGTACACAATATTCACGACCTATCGTTACTCCCCATAGTAAAACCTGAACGAGTAATCGAATTCCACTATAAATCCCCAAATTAACGCGCTTCATTACAGAAGCCACAGAATCTTAAACCTAGCTCTATTGGGAGCCCCAGAAGTTCCTAACGCTTCTGAAGAAGCCAAATGAATTGGGGCTTAGGCCTCCCCAACTCCCAAAGAACCAAAATACATATTCTGAAAAGACACATCCCAGTTGAAATCAGATGTATTGATACACGAATTATGCATGCTGTGTGCATGGAAAAGTGCGTACAGAGCATGATTTGTGAAAATAAATAAATTTTGTTCACATAAAATTATGAATGCTGTATGCATGAAAAATATGAATAATTTATGAGTTTTCGGTGTGTATAATGTGTATATATACATGAAATATCCATGCGATATGCATGCGTATGCATTATAAATTTTTTAATGATATACATATCTACTTTATGATATTTTTCTTTCAATATACTGAGAGCTCCTTTTTTTTATTTTACGTTTTGTCTTGAAAATTTTCATTTTGTCAAAAATATTTATTCGAAAAAATTTCAACGATCATCATCGTCATCACCACTTTCTACTTATACGTAGAGATTCACCCGTTTAATCTTGTGCAAAATCTCTAGCGTTAGCAGTTTGTACCGTCCCTTTGATATCCTCCTTTTGCATATTTGCGCAACTTAACGGGCTGACCATATCGATTTTGGTAAAAAAACGTACGCATTGTGGACGTGCATTGTTAAAGAAATATAACGAGATGATCCAGGGTTAGTTCTATCTCTGTTTAGTGGGACAAAACCACCAAATTTATTTTCAGTAGATTGTATCTAACAGTTTTATTATATTCCGAGCTGCATACAATCTTCAGTTTCATAGACATTGAATAACAATATGGCTATTCGTGTCAAAACATCTTTCAGGGTGACTCCCCACCATAATATGACCTTCAGTCAAATTGCAATGGTTATAATATCTGTTTAATAGGAATTTTAATAATTCTATGAGAATGTTACTGAAACTATATTAATGCAACATTCATACTACCCTATTAATGCAGAATTAGTACCTTTGTATGTATAAACGATCTATACATCCGATATATGCTGTATGAGTGATTCTGCATGCTTTCAGCATTTTTTCAAGAGTATGCATACAATATGATACATATGAGGGGTTAGAGTATGCATGCTCTCTGAGAAACCATACGTGTAAAAAGGAAATAGACGATCATTTATACTGGCATGCATACACAGCTCCAATTCATGCTTCCAAAATTTATGTTGTATGCATAAGATTCCAACTGGGATATAAATAATACCTAAATACATAAATATACACATGTCAAAGTAAGGAGCACTCACGAGTTCCATTGATATTCCGCTGAAATGTGCTAGTCTATCAGTGGCGTAGTAACGGGGGGGGTTTTGGGGACAAAACCCCCCCCGAAAGATTCGTTTTGTATGAAATTGATCTGACCATAAAACCATATTTAACTAAGAGATGCTTTATTAGCATACATTTCTTTTTCAGGAAAAAATCAATGAGAATAGAAATTTTCCAAATTGGTAATTCGAAATTTAGCGCTTTTTCACGAAGTATTATTTATAATTGTAGCATTTGTTGAGCCGTAGGAAAGTGCAAGAACCGTAGGAATTTCAACACAATTTACATTCTTTGTACTCATATTCGCTCTTTTGTGGTAAAATTCATACGATCCCTGCACCTTCCTACGGCTCAACAAACTCTACAATTATTATACGGTATTATTAACATGCTAATTACTCGACAAATTTTGATCAACTTTAACCACCAAAAATGAAATAATACTTTTCTAAAGCGAAATTTTACGCTGATTCCGAATATCATCTCCATTTTTTGTGGCAGACCCATTTTTTCAGATATCGACAAAAATTTAGAAAAAAACCATATATGCAAGACATTTTGGTAGTCATCGTGGCAATTTGACATCTAGGAAGATCTGGTAGAGGGAGCTCCAACAAACATTTTTAGCCATCACACTCAAAAATTGGTCAAGTAGTTTGGTTACAATGGCAAACAGAATGAAAAAAATTGGAAAAAAAAATAATTTTTTTAAAGAAATTTCAGATTTGACTGTCCTAAAATTAGAAAAATTTTATGGGGGACAAAAAGTTAGCCCCCTTATCCTATTTAATTGTGAACATTTTAAGACTAATATTGCAATAACCGGATGTACAGTTATTTATATTTATTTATTTTTATTGAAAGTCCTTAACCAAAACCGGAGGGTACTTAGTTAACAAAAAGTTACTTTATTACAAGACTATAGACCAAAAAAAGTAATATGCTGCCTAAAATTCGTTTCTTGTATACACATCTGGATAATTTTCCTACAAGCTTAGCTGCTGAAAGTAATGAACATGGTGAAAGATTTCATCAGGACTTAATAGTATTTGAAAGGCGATATCAAGGATCTTGGTACAAGCGTATGAGGGGAGATTATTTTTTGGACAATCATACGTGTAACAAATCCAGAAAATCACAAAAGAGTAGTCAAAAGTACTTACTCACATCCCTCATTATTTATCCTCTCCTTAAAATCGCGAAAAACAGATTAATTAATTTTTTTTCCTATTAATCGCTGTTCTGAGACACATTTTGTACTTCAAAACACATAATAAATGGAATGAAATAATGTTAAGTATTACTACTCAATGAAGTTCTATGAATAAACCCAATTTTTGTTGTTGAAATCTTACTCTTCCGAAAAATTTTTCGTTAAGGACTTTCAATAAAAATAGATAAATATAAATAACGGTACATCCGATTATTTATTTATTTATTTATTTATTTCGTCTATGAAACCAGTTCTTACAGACTATTAAAAAAAAAAACCTAAGTTACAAAGAATATATGTTTACAATTACATATTTTAATATAATTTAACGGTATCTATATTAGCGATAAGCTTGAATTAAAACAGATTTAACATAATTTTTTCCAAGCCCAAAATCAATTTCATATTTCTTCGCAAGGCTATTAAATTCAGTTAACGCTCTGTTTATTGGCGAATTTAAAGCATAATTAGTACGGCAACCTCCCATATTAAAAAGATAAGAGTGCCTAAGCAATCTTGACGGTACATTAAAGTTAATTAAACCAAGCGGATGCGGGCAATCGATAATTCCAACAATGATGTCAGTTATGAAAGAAAGTGACAGTATCTTTCTTCTATTCTCTAATGTTTTAAGATCAATTAGCATACAGCGGGATTCGTAAGATGGGATGGGCTCATTAAATTTTAGGGGATGTAAAGCAAAGCGTATAAATGCCTTTTGAACACGCTCTAAGCGATATGCATGTATCGAGTAAACTGGGTTCCATATAACCGAAGCATACTCAAGCCTTGAACGAACTAAGCTGGTATATAGAGACTTAAAAGTGTAAGGATCAGTAAAGTTTGAGCTATTTCGACGTATAAAGGCTAGAAGTGAGTATGCCTTCGGTAGTATGAAATTCACGTGAGGTACGAAAGAAAATTTCGTATCAAAAATCACTCCCAAATCTTTTACTTCTTTCACAAAGTTAAGTCGTGAATTAGAGAGAAAGTAGCTCGTGGGTATCGGCGTATTCGATTTAGAAAAAGTTGCCACAGAGCATTTGTTAATATTCAAAAACAGAAGATTTCTTGTGCACCAATTATTAACAGAGTTGATATCATCTTGGAGTTTATCAACATCACGCAAGTCACGTATTTTTAAAAATAATTTCATATCATCTGCAAATAAAAGGCAGTGGGCATTATTTATTTGAGATACGATATCATTTATAAAAAGAACAAAAAGGAGTGGCCCAAGCACACTGCCTTGTGGTACACCAGAAGTGGCAACAATAGGTATTGAATGTGCTTCCTCAATGCTTACAAAACTTAATCTGTTTTTAAGATAAGACTCAAACCAACGTAGTAAATTTGCGTGGATACCAAACTTCGATAATTTTTCAATAAGGTTATTGCAATATTAGTCCCAAAGTGTTCACAATTAAATTCTCTATAGGATAGGGGGGCTAACTTTTTGCCCACCATATAATTTTTCTGATTTTGGGACAGTTGAATCTGAAATTTCTTTAAAAAAGTTCGATTTTTTCCAATTTTTTTCATTCTTTTTCGCATTGTAACCAAACTACTTGACCAATTTTTTGGTGTGATGGCAAAAAATGTTTGTTGGAGCTCCCTCTACCAGATCTTCCTTGGCACGATGTCTAATAAAACTTTTTGATGCACTTATGTGATACAATGTCTTGCATATATGGCCTTTTCTACATTTTTACCGATATCTCAAAAACTGGGTCTGCCACAAAAAAACGGAGGTGATATTCGGAATCAACGTAAAATTTCGCTTTAGAAATATATTATTTTATTCTTGGTGATTTTTTTTGTCCAGTAGTGTTGCAGAAAAGTAACGCCAAAAATTTCAATAAAAAATTGGATAAGAAATTCAACTGGTGAAGATAGGCTGAACGGACTTGCCCTAATGAGTATTAACAGAAATATCGATATCACAGTGGAAAAAGTTATTCACAGATTGGCACAAATACATAAGAAAATCAATCTGCGATTTCAATAAATTGAATTATATTAATTAAAAGAATTTAATGTAATTATTTTTTCCAACATACATTTATTCAAATTTCAAGTTTTCCGATATTTGTGTACTAAAATATTAAATTCTAGTCTGAAAAAATTACATTTTTATCATTTGTAAAAAAAATTGTAGTTTTTTGGTAATTTTAATTTTGGTAATTTTTTACATTGTCTGTAACCCCCCCCGAAAAATTCTCTTACTACGCCACTGTAGTCTATCAATCCTTTTGTGATCCATCTGAACTTTATATGGTACATTTGTATGCATGCGTACATGGATTTAGCAAACTAGATTGCTGTGTTGGACGTCTGGACACAAACCACATCGTCACTTATCTTCAAAAATGTACGTATTTCATAAGGGAGAAACTATCAGTAAAGGTAAATAATATGAACGACAGAATACATACATACATACGTACACATATGTGAGGAATTTCTAGCGGGCTGTCTGGACGAAACATTTCCCATGCTACTATAATTAAGTTGAAGAACCGCAAAGACACATCATTGCCACAAATCTCGGATAAAAACCACTCGCACTTTTCGTGTAATATCAGCTCGTTTGAAACCAAGCTCCCGTTTTGCTCTCTTGACTCCATCGAAGACCCAGGGCTAGAGGAGTAAGCTCATCAGCACTACAGATGGGAGCACCGGCTGTATCACACACCCGACATATCGAAGAGGACGCGATATCAAGATTTACATTAGTCCTGTTCGGCACGCTGCAAATCTTTGCTGAGTCAAAGGACTCCGCAAAAACTTGCAACTTTCTCTTCAGATCAAATGTAAAATTGCGCTTTCTCCTCGCAGTGCCGAACACCATTCGACAAAATTTCAGGAAAATTTGTACAAATTATCAGCGCACCGAACAGTCTTACTGCGGCCAACACCCTAGCATACATATATACTATATATGTACATATTTGACATTCTTGAGTGGAACAATTGGTGCCAAGAGCAGCTATGTACATACGTGTGAGACTTTGATAGTCGTCCCGGATTTTTACGTGCATTGTTGCCTGCATGAGCGCCACCAGCGCCTCCAGCACAATATACATATATCCATATCACCACATTTACCACGTTAACTACCATATTGTCCAGTACACATATCTGAGGCGGCGCTAACATTCGTTATGTATGATAAATTCCGCTACGCTAATTTGCCATCCATTGGTGGCCCATGCTGGCCAATTTAATAGTCTCCTTTGTTACAATTTGTCACATTGAAAAAAATAGTACTCCACATGTTGTTTCGTTTCAAACCGGAAATAGAGTGGAGATCTACTCTCCACTCATTGACAATTCCATTAGTCATTCCAAATTCATTCTCAATGAGGTTGCCAATTCAAAACAAACTCATTGACAATTTCACCATAGTAGAATGCCCTCATTCTACTATATTTACTACGAAATTTCAAATATTTGGCAGCCACTGAGGTATTTGTGTTCTCGGCGAATTACTTCGGCATTAGCAATGACACAAACCTCACGCGAAAATCTCCACAACAAAGCGCAGGCCGTGTAGCCACTTTCAAGGTCCAAAATTGTGCGAGATTTTGTCAATATTAAAAACATGTTTATAGGTTGCATATTTCTTATTTTGTATTCATATTAGGCATAGGGTATTTTAAATTCTTAGCGGTATCAACCCACACAACATCACAATACATTTTCCTATATTGCCAACAAACAAATTTTCATTTTCATTTCAAATTGGGAAATGGAACAAAAATAATACGAGAATGGCTACACTGGTGCAGGGACTGAAATCACAGCGATCAGTGGCGCTCAAACTGCTGACATACATTTCGCAGCTGTGGTGACCTTCAAACTGTGTTGCCTTACAGTTTTACAAGTGTGGTGGCATACCAGAGAACGTAGATGAACAGAGAAGTTGCAACTACGAAAAATCGTGTAAAACGTC
Organism: Urophora cardui; assembly: GCA_960531455.1. Taxonomy (NCBI): domain Eukaryota; kingdom Metazoa; phylum Arthropoda; class Insecta; order Diptera; family Tephritidae; genus Urophora; species Urophora cardui. The sequence continues at coordinate 78,624,861 of OY482674.1, forward strand.
AAAACTGAACAAAACGCTGGTAGGGCATCCTGTTAACGTTACCAGAGTTGAGTCATGGGGAATTACAGATTTGAGAGAAAAGTTAAAAAAATTAGCAGCGCGCTGTAGAATGGAATGTTACTTTACATTTGTGCACATCTGCTGATATTCATAGTTTTATTCACATACACCGATTTCACCAATGCACCAATTTCCTAAAACAGCAAAGTAATTTTAAAATTTTCTTATCGAATTTCAATTATAAATAAATTTAAGAATTAAAAAAAAAATCAATTTAAATTAGTTTCAATTTGACTTTGCTGGGACTCGAACCTGCGCCTCTATGTGCATATCTTTCTGTATTAAAAAATTATGATTCAATAGATGCTTTTGTGTACTCAACAAGGACCAATTTGATGAAACTGGTAAATATTTGCCCATATGTATGTAGGTAGGTACTATGTTTTCTTATCGAATTTTCAATTGTAATTAAATTTACGAAATTTAAAAAAAAATATATATATGTAGGTATTTTGGTGTTCATTTGCTGATGACCAAGCATTTTTATAAATTATTAAACACATAGGTATGTACATATGTATGTACATAGGTAGTTACATATGTACCTACTTCATTTACACAACTTGATTTATGTAATTAATTATGTACCTACATACCAAATCGAAATTGCCGTCGGCATTTCACATTGCTATATTTTTGCGTAAAAACATCAATCATCCATATGTACATAGGTACATATATATGTAAATATGTATGTATGTATGTATGTATGTATGGATGTATGTATGTATGTACTTGCAAAAGTACACATGTGCTCATAAATGTATCCAAAAACAAAAACTATTGTCCACCACAAAATACAACAATAACAATTTCATTCATAAAGCAATTACAAAAATCAAGTGAAAACTGGCAACATTGTCTTCGCGCAAATCGACGACAATTTCAATAATTTTTCTGGTTCAACTCGCCTTAAAAAACATCAATGGCAAGGGGACAAGGTGATAAGGGACAAGCTTATGAGATTTTGTTATTGTACCTACAGCTCAAAAGAAGGCGCTCGCATACATACATACATTCATATGACTTCACATGTCAACAAGTGCTGCGTTTGCTTGCCCCTCTACATTTCGCTTTTGTCCTTCATTTTTCACAAATCGAAGAAATTTTGTCAAATTTCAACTCCAAATACCTTTGAGATCAAGTCAGTGGGCATGCGGGTAATACAAAAGTGATGAACCTTGCACACAATGGCAATGGTTCAACACCTGCAAGCTCATGTGCGCATTCATATGAACAAGCGCGGTCACATGCAATAATTGGGTAAATTGGGCCTGCGCACTGTCAGCATGTGATTTCATAGCGGCGGTGTCAGAACAGCCGACAACCCTTTGTCGTTTGATCTACGCAAAGAAGTCAAACTTTGTGCAGAAAATGTACACATCCAAACGAAGATTTTTATACATCCCAATAAACATTTTTCTTCATTTTCAACTAAGCCTATTTTCAAACCTAAAACGTTAGTTATCAAATGCACCTCAAATTTTCTTTAATAACGTCCTTAAACAAAAATGCACACTTTTAGTATGGGATTTTGGGCTGATTCTCCATTTGAAAAATTAAATTTTCTCAAACCCATTTCAAAGATAAATTTTTTCTCAAATGCTTCTAAAATTGATCTCAAATTGATAAAAAAAATATTTGAGAAACACTTGAAAACATGTTTATTTTCAATTGATATATGTGCTGATTCTCAAATTGGAAAGCAATCTTTCCTCGTTTGAGAATTTCTTGTTCAATGTTTAATGGGATATGCACAATCGCGTACAGTAGTGTGTGTTTTATTCTTGTTGTTGACATGTGAACCCAGCAAAAAATTTCAAATGAAAATAAGCGTTTTGTAAGCGTTCAGATGTAAGCAAAACACTTGCATTGACATTTACAAACATCGCAAAGTAAGCCTTTTGCAATCGAAACGCGTCGCTCGATCTAAGCTTGAAATTAGGATTGCAAAAAATGTTTTTTAGGACGCGTTTTGCACTTACCTGAATATACTTTACTTTTATCACTTTATTTATTTCACTAAAATTTCACTATTTTCACTTGTTTACTGTTCAGAAATCAAAACTAAAATGGGTTCTACCTACAAATAACTGTAAATTTAGTCGGTCACCGTCAACATTTATAAAACGCTAGCATTTCCTTGCGAAATATAAAGACATATGCAAAACGCTTACTATACCAAATATTATGCAAATGTCGCTTGCAAAGTCCTTATTCATGCTAGCTTATTCTAAGCTTGGTTTGGTTTACAACGCTTACATTAGTTCAATTATGAAAGCTTATTTTGATTTGCAAAACGCTTACAAGCTTGTTTGCTGGGTTAAGTCATATGAATGTATGTATGTATGCGAGCGCCTTTTTTGAGCTGTAGGTACAATAACAAAATCTCATAAGCTTGTCCCTTATCACCTTGTCCTCTTGCCCAGGAACTGATTTGAAGTCGAGTTGGACTACATAGAAAAATTATTGAAATTGTCGTCGATTTGCGTGAAGACAATGTTGTCAGTTTTCTCTTGATTTTTTTTGACTAGGTATGTTTATGAATGAATTGTTATTGTTGTTTTTTGATATGTTTGGAGGACAGTAGGATTTGCGTTGATCAGTCATCAGAGTCTAGCAGCTGCTGTGCACCGATACACCAAGATGAATGGTGAGGGTTTTGATGCAGCCACCAATTTATTATTGCTCAATAGATTTACATACATACATAGTATGTATGTACATATGTATTGATGCATCATCTAATTGTTCAGAGAGGGTGACAATTAAATTTCATTGGCATAGGTATAGATATGGTTGATCGTTGCTCATCAACGAGGTTGATGGGTTGGCCATCAACAACATGAAATGGACAACAAAATGTTTTTACATTTTCAAAATTTCGAAAATTTTAAAATATGTAATTAAAAAATCGATGTGGAAATTGTTAAAATACTCACCGGTTGTAGCAAACTGGTGCATTGTTGTATGGTTTTTAATACAGAAAATGCATTGATGCGCAGTTTCGAGTCCCAGTAAAGTCAAATTGAAATTAATTTTAATTGATTTTTTTTTAATTTTTAATTTATTTATAATTCAAATTCGATAAGAAAATAGTTAAAACACCAGTGGTTTTGGGAAATTAGTGCATCGATGGAATTGGTGTATGGGAGGAATAATGAGCCATATCAGCAGATGTGCAGAAATTTAATATAACATTCCTTTCTACAGACGAACTCGCTCTACTTCTGTTATTTTAACAGCCAGCTGTGTTGAATAAAAATTTTTTATTCACCAGATGCACTACCAGAATTTTGTTGGGTCTCTGGCTTCCACGATTATTCGTAGTTGCAACTTCTCTGTTCATCTACGTTCTCTGGGCATACCTTTCTGAAACAGTGTTGCCCTACATTTGACAAGTGTGGTGACGAGCGTTGCCGACTTTTTTGGAGAATAACCGTCATTTTTGCGAAAAAATCGTCAAACTCTTGTTTGTTTGCCTCCTTTTGCAAAAAACACGTTACGAACAACATTTTTTAAAGAGATAATAATTCAGATAAATACGTAGTATATAAATGCATTCATATTTAGAAAAAAGGGTGCACATTTATCTACACGCTTATAGATATGATGATTCGGAAAAGAGTCCAATGGCTATAAAATCGTAAAATTTCAACGCTGTTTACCATGAAGGGTACCTGTTGGTTCGATTTGTTTCTTCCGCGCTGTCAGTGTTTTTTGATGTATACCACATTAACTCTTTCACACATTATGCATGTGGGGTGCCATTACACAATAATTATATGCAGTTACATGCGCCCCCTCATTCGACAAATAAATATTTACAAAAAAAGGGTGAGGGGGACAAAATTATGGAAATTTAAATTTAAATTTTAGCGCTTCCACAAAAAACAAAGAATCGATTGTTGTCCAATGCTCATTATTTGCATCCACCATATGAACTCACAAATTCAATACAAATAAATCCAGGTGGCAGCGCGACGTATTGTGGAGAGTTTTCTCAAATTAATTTCAGTCCAGTGTTGCCAAAACACTAAAATTACGCAAATTTCCGTAGCCGTAACCATTACTATATTCGTTAGTGATAAAAAGGAAAACGCTGAAAATCTCCATTCAGCTTTTCCACTAATCCACTAGCCATACATGGAAATACAAGACAATTAAAATATAAAATCGAAGTGTGCCTCAAGAGGCTCACAAACGCCGATACGATATTCGTTAGTGATCAAAAGGAAAACGCTGAAAAATCTACATCCAGCTTTTCCACTCATTCAACCAGCCACCCCCAAACTAAAATCAAAAAAATGTGTGTACACATGCATATATTAATGCTAACGAATTATATATACATAAATTCAGTATAAAATTCCATACAAATCAATAAATGCAAACACCAATAGCCACGTACATATCCACGTTTATGTCCTAATTAGGTCTAAACTTCCAATACATCAAAAGGAGCTTATCTCTGTGGCATAATTTCCATTCTGATAACATTATTTAGACATTTGCTTGTCGCAAGGGGGCCGGCATGTTTAGACCACGAGTCTAAATATTTCGACCACCCCTAATGCATATGCACCTATACATTCGCATATGTATTGCAATATGTATGTACACATAGATACATATGTATAAAGCCGTTGACTCAACGAAAATTACTTTTCTGCCGGTCAGCGCGCTTTCCCTTTGTCTTCTTTAAATTACTTGCGATTATCCAGCCACAGCGGTAAGTGTACTTCCTTTAATCCATATATTCCTATATATATATATCCACACCACAATTATCCATATATTCCTATATATATGCATACATATTGAAAATAAAGCAATCCTTGCTAATTATTAATCCGAACATTTATTCTTTTTATTTCTTTTTCGGAACTTCATTATTATAAATCCTCCTGAGCACCAATTGGGTCCAGGACGATTTATTCAGAGTGCCTTTAACATCTGCTCCAGCTTCAGCGAACGGCGTGCACTTTGCCATTGTGCGATTCCATACGACCACTTTGTGTCCAATGCATAAAAGATCTTTAACAATAGTCGAGCCCATAATACCGAGACCAAGGAAACCGAATGTCAAATGCGATGGTGTTATATCTCGTTCAGCGAACGTTTGGGAGCGTGCATTCATATCGATCGCTTGCGCCTCGGGATGTGATACTACCGGACGATCTAGTAGAGCGATTGAATTGACATTACGACACGATGTGCGGCCAATATGTGCTAAAACGTCGGCGTTGAGTGACGTGAAGATGGTGTTTTTGCCGGTTTGCTATGTATAAAATCATTAAGATCCTCTAATGCCCCAACCGAAGAATTGCGCTTACGCTTAGCACTATTTCCTGTCTGTAATGGTTTCAACACCATTATCCTCAACTCCGCGAATGTCAGTTGTAGTATCGTCATCGGTAAGACCATCGCGTATCTTATCAAAATCAGCATCATTTTCCAATTTCGCGTTCCAAAGAAAAATACACTTTTATATTAGCTTTGCGTGGTTGATTTAACAGATCAATTGATGGTTCGACAATCATTGCTGGCCATGGAGTGAAGCCCTTCATTTTGGCCCAAATTAAATCTTTCGGCTGGTAGTTATATGTTGCATCATTGCAGCGCGGTAATAATTATGCCAGCAAACCATTAGTGTCTGAAAAGAAATAGAAAAATCCATTAAAAAATTTGTACAACCGCATATATTTCGGTAAAGAATATTTTTCATAAAAGGTCCCACATGTTGTACATAACCTGCAAAAGAAAAGATTAATTAGAAAAGAAATATAAAATTATACAAATACTCACGTCTTTTCTCGTTGCTGGCCGGAATTCCATTGTCACACCATTGACAATGAAATGGCTGAAAAGCTGAAATGGAAATTTCCATTTCACCATTCATATCTTCTCATTGTCAATACCATTGACAAAGAAATAACTAAAAAGTGGAGAATGGAGAATTCCAGTTAGCAATGAATGAACCTTATCACAGTGAACTCCCGATAAAATAACGTATTTAAACCGGGCTAGTAAAAATTTTGCAAGATTTACGAAAAACGCAAAATTTTAGAAAAAATCGATGATTTCAATAAATTAAAACTTATTTACCTGAAGTAAACACTTCCAATGCCGTTTTGTTCATTATGCACGTCATAATACATTCTTTGTGTAAAAAATTTACAAAAAATTGCACATATACAATAAGTTGGTTTTGTACAAAATTATGCAACAAATTAACGATTTTTTAAAAATAAAAATGCTCATAGTCCAGAGCGTTTGGCCCATTGTTCAAAAGTTAAATGATCCAATGAGGACCAAAAAACTTGTTCCACTTATTTGGCAATGTAAGCGCGAGATCACTGTAAGCGTAAATTTGCCACTTCCAACGTTCCACAGCAAAGACATCAACCACAACTTACAGTCTCCAAAAATAATAAGATCGTAAATCAATTTTACGGTCTTAGGCGTCATTCCCCGACAGATGGCACTGAACAGCGGACAAATATAAAATTACTGATGTCCAACTCACCACTAATTTTGTATACTCTGTGGTAGGCTATAAATCCAACATCGCAAAAACAAAAAATGCAAATATACCACAAGATATGCCAATTTCAAATATGACATCTGTAAACCTACAACAAAATTGCATTCACTTCGCTATAAAATATTACTCATAATTGCGTAAAAATGTCCCTTCTGTCTTATGCTTTCCCATAAGTACAATTAATTGAGTTCATCAATGCACAATACGTTCCATAATTTATCCGGTGTTTGTTATGCACCCATTCATCCATCATGTTCGTACTATCTGAAGTTGCCACCAGTCTGTGCCACAGTTCGGTATGAACGTTGTTAGCCACCCAACAAACAAAATAAATGATTGCCTTTGAACCAGACCCATAAGTCTTACTAAATATTCCAGAAAATGGGTCCGATCTCTCAACTACGTAAAAAAGCGGAGCAAAAACCCGCATTCAAAATTCCCTGCAAACTATGCCACGGTAACCATGGCATACGCATGTGCTACATTTATCGCGCGAAAGCGGTGAAGGAGAGGCTGCGAGTGGTCCTTCTCCACAAATATTGTTCGAATTGCCTGTCGCCGTTTCACAGGCGGGAAATATGTAGCAGCTTGGCCAGCTGCCGGCGTTGTGGTGAGAAGCACCATACGTCACTTCATTTCGATGGGCTCGAGGAAAAGCGTCTCGAAGAGGATCAAGAATCCCTGGATGCGATTTCGATAGCAGTGTCCGAGCCCACTAAATCATGGGCACAACAGGTGGAGGAGGAAGAGGCGGAACAGGAAGAAGACGAAATAGTGAATGAAATAGAAAAGCGCGCCTCATATCGACCACTGTTGCAGCACGAAAAAGGCGGCTCAACATCGACTAGACCACCTCGCAGTTCAGCCAATCACCTTCGCAACGAATCGCCACCCAGTACCTGGCGTTCGCCTATCGAACTCTATACGAAAAAACATTATAAGGGTAGTGACCCGGCAATAATTCGCTGTCACCGACGCGAGGCAACGCCACTTAGTACCTGGCGTTCCCCACCAGCGAAAATATCCCGACGCGATGCAACGCCACCAAGTACCTGGCGTTCCTCACCGGCGAAAATACAAAGAAAATCAAGGGCGCAACACCGAACTATGCCGTATAAGCGTTTCGTTCGTCGACTCGATGGTTCGCCACCTAGTACCTGGCGTTCATCGCGACGACAAACGAAACGACCGGCACCAAACAACAACAACAATAATACACATGTGCCACAAAATGCGCTCGTGAGCCAAACAGGTTTTAGGAGGGGTATGGCTGCCACGACACATGCCATATCTTTGTCACGACCATTTTGCGCGATATCACCCACAGCCATAGTGAAAATCGAAGCAGGTGGCCGACTGCATCTTATTCGCGCCATCATCGACCCATGCGCTCCCATCACAGTCGTGGACCGTGAATTAGCATATGATCTGGGCCTACACATCGACCGTGACAGGTGCAACCTCACGATAAGGAGTAAATATGGTGTAGCCGGAACCGTGGTGACCCAAGCCGTCATCCAAGCGCGACATTATCGAATTACTCCGTCTACCCACCTCGACGCACAAGTAGCGCAAAGGTTCCAATTCATGCGACTCGCCGATGCGAACTTTTACAAGTCATCACCGGTACGGCTGACATTGGGAGCCGACATCTACGCGAAACTCGTCATAGACGGTTCGCCACCCACAACTATTGAGGGCCTAACAGCCCAAGCCACGGTATTCGGCTTAACCATTTCAGGGGCCTATCATCTGTAAAAAACAAAAAAAATCTACATACATAGGCACCTCATACGAAAAAAATGGCATAAACATATATAATTACATAATTACACACAAATATACGATATATACATATATAGGTAGCCACTTGCACTACTTACAACCACAAACAAAAAGCCACTCTTATAATACATATATAGGCACATATACATATATACACATATCCATTTATGCAACAACCAAAGCAACAACGTACTTTTAGTATTAAGGGAAAACTTAGAATTAAGTCAAACCAACCGCTGTGGCACGATCATATTATCTCTGAGATTGCTTGCCGCAAGGGGGCCGGCATGTTTAGACCTGTAGTCTAAATATTTTAGTGCCACCCTAATGCATGTGTATCCGCTACGCATATGTAAGCTAGCGTTGTCGCATTCATACATATGTACGTATATAGTCATATATGTATGTACATATGGTATGCATGATATACATTTTCAACCAAAAAAGCCGTTGACTGAACGAAGATACTTTTCTGCCAGTCAACGCGCCAACAAATAAAGTTAATTTTTTCACTTGTTTTTCGACAGCGAGCCACAGCGGTAAGTTTGAAGTTTCCACATAAATACATGTCCATATATCTACATATATATTCACATACATATAACTTTCCACAACTTTAATGTGTAAACATCAAATCTAACTTGTAAATAAATTCATTTGTCCATACTTAATCCTAATACCATTATTTCTTCTGATTTATTTTCTTTCCATATTATTTCTGCCGAGGAAATCATTCCCCGCCAGAAACAAATAGTTTTTTTTTGTTTATTGTTTTTTAATGGAAAACTAACTTCAATATATCGCACCCTGAATCATAAATTGACACAGCTCAAAATTCAAAAATTTTCAGGAGTCAAAAAACTTTTTTTCTTTACAAGCAATGATGTTGAAAAGGCTAAGTATAATTGCTATTTTTCAGTCAAAAGTGACATCGATTGAAAAGTTTTTTTGTGGCAACTGCGTGAGATATGTTCTACTAGCAAATACTCGTTGCTTCGCAATGAGGAATAATAGTTAACCAAAGTCAAGTCAATTCAATTCAAGTCAATTAAATTCAATTCAAGTCAAGTCAAGTCAAGCCAAGTCAACCCAAGTTAAGTTAAGTTATTCCGGGGTTATCTGGGTCCACTTGATGACCTTGTCTAGCCATCACTACAGTTCTATATTGAAGCCGTTCCCAAAACTTTTCATTTGATACCAATATCACTCAAAAGCATCCGGGTCTGCATCTGGGGATCCGGCCTAGGAATCATTATGAATAGAACTCCACGTAAAAGCCTTGTTCAAAACCTTTCCGTCCTACCAACGGCCACCGCGATGAACGCACCTAGTCCCTGTTGTTCATCGCGCCAGCCCGCGCGAAGACAAACACCTCTACGACCACCATGCTATGGCTGTACAATGTACATAAAAATGCAAATGAAAACTTAAACAGTTTAATCCACTTTTGAAAAAAAAAAAAAAAAAAAAAAAAACTGAAATAAAATAATAATAATAATAAATAAATAAACAAGTAAGGAAGCCTAAGCTCGAGGGGAATCGAACATTAGATACTCAGCTGTATGCTTTCATTGTTTGTTTGCGTTTGATGGAAACACGGTGTACTTTATATAAAGCGAGTGCTGCATAAAGTGGGCGTAGCCACGCCCATTTTCTAAATTTTTATCAGTCATCCAACTAAGCATATCAATATTATTCTTTGTGCAAAAATTAATTCCTTTATGACTTCTAGTTACAAAGATGTCACGTTACAAATTCCCAAAGGGTATTCCAGAAATATCTGTTAAAAAGTAGGCGTGGTCATAAACCGATTTCAATAAATTTTTGCGTGTCTATTAACACAAGTTATAAAAGTGTATAAACCAAGTTTCGTCATAATATCTCAATTATTTGTCGAGTAAAAGGCTAAGAAATCTCGTATATCCCTTTGTCCAAAAGGAGGCGGTGCCACGCCCATTTTCCAAAATTTGTCTATTTTATGTTTCCGGTCTATTGTGGAACTCATGTCACAAAATTTCAATGAATTATCTTTATATTTGACAAAGATATCGCTTACAATGTTTTTATTAGGTCACTTTATAATACACATATATAAAAGTGGGCGTGGCCGTCAACCGATTTTGACAATTTTCCGTCAAAACATTTGCCTAAGTCAGTAAATCACGCGTACCAAATTTCATCGATATATCTTCAACGGTTTCTGAGTTATGACTCATAAAACTTTCAATGTTTGCCCCTTAATAAGTGGGCGTGGCTCCGCCCATTTTCCAAAATTTTTGTGGTTTTCGTTTTATGTTCATAGTTGGACTCATGCCACAAAATTTCAGTGATAGATCTTTATATTTGACAGAGATATCGCTTAAAATGTTTTTATTAGGTCACTTTATAATACACATATATAAAAGTGGGCGTGGCCGTCAACCGATTTTGACAATTTTCCGTCAAAACATTTGCCTAAGTAAGTAAATCACGCGTACCAAATTTCATCGATATATCTTCAACGGTTTCTGAGTTATGACTCATAAAACTTTCAATGTTTGCCCCTTAATAAGTGGGCGTGGCTCCGCCCATTTTCCAAATTTTTTGTGGTTTTCGTTTTATGTTCATAGTTGGACTCATGCCACAAAATTTCAGTGAAAGATCTTTATATTTGACAGAGATATCGCTTAAAATGTTTTTATTAGGTCAATTTATAATACACATATATAAAAGTGGGCGTGGCCGTCAACCGATTTTGACAATTTTCCGTCAAAACATTTGCCTAAGTAAGTAAATCACGCGTACCAAATTTCATCGATATATCTTCAACGGTTTCTGAGTTATGACTCATAAAACTTTCAATGTTTGCCCCTTAATAAGTGGGCGTGGCTCCGCCCATTTTCCAAAATTTTTGTGGTTTTCGTTTTATGTTCATAGTTGGACTCATGCCACAAAATTTCAGTGATAGATCTTTATATTTGACAGAGATATCGCTTAAAATGTTTTTATTAGGTCACTTTATAATACACATATATAAAAGTGGGCGTGGCCGTCAACCGATTTTGACAATTTTCCGTCAAAACATTTGCCTAAGTAAGTAAATCACGCGTACCAAATTTCATCGATATATCTTCAACGGTTTCTGAGTTATGACTCATAAAACTTTCAATGTTTTCCCCTCAATAAGTGGGCGTGGCTCCGCCCATTTTCCAAAATTTTTGTGGTTTTCGTTTTATGTTCATAGTTGGACTCATGCCACAAAATTTCAGTGATAGATCTTTATATTTGACAGAGATATCGCTTAAAATGTTTTTATTAGGTCACTTTATAATACACATATATAAAAGTGGGCGTGGCCGTCAACCGATTTTGACAATTTTCCGTCAAAACATTTGCCTAAGTAAGTAAATCACGCGTACCAAATTTCATCGATATATCTTCAACGGTTTCTGAGTTATGACTCATAAAACTTTCAATGTTTGCCCCTTAATAAGTGGGCGTGGCTCCGCCCATTTTCCAAAATTTTTGTGGTTTTCGTTTTATGTTCATAGTTGGACTCATGCCACAAAATTTCAGTGATAGATCTTTATATTTGACAGAGATATCGCTTAAAATGTTTTTATTAGGTCACTTTATAATACACATATATAAAAGTGGGCGTGGCCGTCAACCGATTTTGACAATTTTCCGTCAAAACATTTGCCTAAGTAAGTAAATCACGCGTACCAAATTTCATCGATATATCTTCAACGGTTTCTGAGTTATGACTCATAAAACTTTCAATGTTTGCCCCTTAATAAGTGGGCGTGGCACCGCCCATTTTCCAAAATTTCATAAAATTTCTTCATAGGGGCCTGAGCTCAACATGTGGGTAAAATATTATCGCTCCAGCTATATTAGGGACTGAGATACCAAATTTCCGATTTTTTCTATATAGGAAAAGTGGGCGTGGTCATGGTCCGATTTCGCCTATTTTCAATACCAACCGTCCCAGTCTCGATACCAACTTGCATTCCAAATTTCATCAAAATATCTCAATTTTTGCGCGAGTTAGAGTGTTTACAGACGGACGGACGGACGGACGGACGGACATGGCTCAATCGATTTCTCTTTTCACCCTGATCATTTTGATATATATAAGTCCATATCTATCTCGATTATTTCATTCTGTTACAATCCACCTGTACTCTGTGTACTAGTACAGCTGAGTATAATAAATAATAACAGTGACCTAGACCAAGATAAAACTCCATTACAATACTAGGTTAATATTACACTCCTAGGTTAAGATACATGCCATATGTGTATATGTAAAAAGACTCTTTGCCAACTTTATTATTTGTAGCATTGGCAACAAATAATTTATTGTATTAGTTTGTAAGATTTGCGAAATTATTGTTATTTTCTAAGCAAGAAAGATTCAATAAAAACAAATATGATGAAAAAAAAACCTTTCATTTCATACCAATATTGCTCCGAAACATTCCGGGTTAATCCGGGGTCTCATTTTGACCCATATTTAGGGACCCGGCCCAGGCATCACAAATAACATAATTCTACGTCGAAGTCCTCATCAATACCTTTCATTTGGTAGCAATATCGCTCGGAAATATTCGAGGGTCATCCGGTCCACCTGTTGACCCTTATCTGGAGACCCGGCCTAGGCATCACTATTAAAATAGCTCTATATTGAAGTCCAGATCAAGACCTTTCATTCGATACCAATATCCCTCAGACACATCCCGACGTCATCCAGATCCACCCTTCGACCCATATCAGGAGACCCGGCATGGAAATCACAAAGAAAATAGGTCTGTGTTAAAGCCCTGCTCAATACCTTTAATTTCATACCAATATCGTTCAAAAACATTCCGGAGTCATCTGGGTCCACATTCTTACCCAGACTGGGGAGGATGTCTAGGCATCACAATGAAAATAACTATGTTGAAGTCCTGCTCAACACCTTTCATTTGATACCAATATCGCACGTTTAGGTGTAGGCGTTCTTGAGTTACAACTATATATAGCATAGTATGCATGTGTAAACAGGCTTTTGATTGCCACCGAGACAAACAACAAACCGTGCAAAAACAAACATATGAGTCGCCTGCGCTGCGCTGCCTGGCACGACTGCGACGCCTCCACTGAACACGGCAAATGACCAAACGAACCAAACGAATCTGTCTATGCTTGCGCTTTTTTGAGTTTTTCGAAATTTAAAACCGGGAAAAAGGTATTAAAGTCTCAGAAATGCGCAAAAAAAAGTACATGGTTGGCGAGAATTTACCATTTGTGACATTTAAAAAAAAAATAATTATTAAAATCGGTCCAGTAGTTTTTGAGTTATCGCGTTACATACATTTTCCATACAATCAATTTTATATAATTAGTATAGAAGTATAGATGTACCGGTTTATGATAAAAAACTGATTTCAAAAAATTTTTAGTAGTGCCACTTAATGATTTAGGATGCGATATTAACTTTAACAAAAAGAAAGAAGAGTATTTAAAAATTAAAGAAAACAAACCAAAAATTAATAAAATTATCGCGTAAATTAAATTAAGTAATTTAACTTTTTACATCTCCATCACTATATTTACATTTAAAACTTGCTTGATAAAAGTACATTTATTGATTAGTGATCAGTGGCCGGATTCTAGTTTTCGCTATCGCCAAAACTCCATCGCCAAAATTAGCCAAATTGATTTTAGCAACTTTTAGCGATTTTTGCGATTCTATCATAAAAATGCGTGATAAAAAATCGCTAAAAATTGCCTATTTTAGCACATTTTTAGCGGATTTTAGCGATGAACAAAATGAACCCGGATAAAAGGAATGAACACTTTTTGACAGTTCAGTTAGCTAAAATTGCGATTCCGATAAATCAGCTATCGCCAAAAATCGCCATTATTAGCCCAAACTTCTCCAAAATTAGCGACCCGAAAAATTTGTTGCCAAAAAGATTATTTAAGTTGAAAAGGTAAAAAGTATATTAATTTCCTTTTTAAAATACTTCATCGCATTAATAATATTCATAATTATAGGAAAAATGGAGAATGTTAACTCAAAAAGGATAATAAATGAGCAAAAATACACGGTACTTCCGCAAAAATATTTCTGCATATTTGCTTTGGAAGTCGCAAAATTTCAACGAAAAGTTCTTCTGCAATGGACTCCCGCAAAAGTTTTCTTCTACTTTTCAAGCGATTTCTTTACTCTCGCTGAGAATATATAGACATGCGACATAAATAACTTCGGAACATACTCATTTTGGCCACATATTTTTTATCTCAATACTTATTTAATATAATATTTTCTAATCAATGTAAAATATCCCGCCAAATATGTATACAAACTTTGAAATTTTTCTTCCACTACAAGCAGATCTACAAAGGTAGGCTCGGTGGCGAATTCAGAAACTACTTTTTTTTATTTACAAAGGTAGAATGTCAAAATTAAAGCGAATTCACATCATGGCCAATAGGAATGGGCGAGTCCCAGTCGAATTCAGATTTAAACACGTCGAAATATTATTTCTATATTACACTCTACCAATAACAATAAAAAAATACATTGGAAATTTCTGAATTCGCCACCGAGCCTACCTGGTAATTCTGCTTTGACAACAGCGACGCCTGTGGCGGATAAAGGTATTACAATGTTTGTTGGAGATTTTTCGCGATATGCAATCCAGAATCGCATTTTAGAAAAATCGCCTAAAGTCCGTATAATTTTGGCGATTGCAATTTTGGCGATTTTTAGCGTTTTGGCGATGGCGAAATCTAGAATCCGGGTACAGGGCTCACTAACAGCGGCTGTAACATCCCATCAGATGAGTTTTTTCTTCGCTAGGAGCAAGTGCCACAGCACACAAAGGTCAAACTGAGTTACTTTATTCCCTCTATACAATTTCTTTGCTAATTTTGACAACTACTTGCCAAAAAGATCTAACAAAATACACGGTAATTGTTGGTGGCATAATGCTACGGACGGTATAGTTGGGTCCTGCTAGTGATCAAGAATTGTATCGATTTCATAACATCTACGGCTTTGGCGATGTAATTAATCAACATAATTACTGTTCTTTTAGTGGTCGAACAAAGATAATATATAAATAGATGGAAATAAATATTGTTTTCCCAAACCGTTGCTTTTAAGGAAAAAGTACCAAAATCAAAACAAACGTACCAACGTACCAAATCATTTTCAAAGTACCAGTTTTGGTACGAAAGTACCAAAAGTGGCAACGCTGATTATAAAATGTAAAAAATTTTTTTGCTAACGGTATTCTGTTCTGTCACTGCAAAGAGAACTGTCAAATTGCCGTAAGAATACGGAAGAAATCTAAAATCAACAGATGCTTAGGGTTGTCGCCGTTTTCTACCGTTCATTATAATCATTCGCATGCCTTTCACATACAATAGATATTAAAGTGACAGCTCCATCCGTTGCGTTACGGCTATTATAACCAGCGAGGTAGCTTATCAAAAATTATTTAGTTGCCTTTCGACTGGCGTAAAAGCAAGTGCTCGTTAGGTGGCCGTCGCTTGAAATTATTTTATCTGCAAATAACGTCTGTACACAAATACATACATACATATGTGTATACGTACGTTCTTTCATAATTTCGCAAAGCGTGCGCGCATGACCCTGCTCGCTCAACATCTGCATGCAGACTGATTATCTGTAATAATTTTTCACTTTGGTCTACAGTAGACGCACCAACACACGCTCATTTTTCGGCATCGCTTGAATGTGGTAGGGCCCACCTATGATCGTGGCTGAAAGTTGGTGGTTTTGGTTTTTGATTTTTAGTGTTTCCGCAGGCTTCCTGCAATTAACATGACGAGCGTGGGAATATACGCTGATTTTAATTGTTTTGCATTCCCCTTATCACCGAAAAATAAATCAGCCCCTCTCCGTCCTCTTGCTGGCTCCGAGACTGCTGCAAGAGCCAAATTTTCGCCTATCGCTGGAGTAGAACATAATAATAACAATGTTATGAAGTATTCGAAAAACCTTATTGTTTCTTTGGTTTGTTTGTTTATTTAATGTGCATATGGCATTAAGGTGGACCAAAAAATAAAAGTTCAATAAACATAATATCTGTGGCAATTTGCAATAATCGCTTAAGTCGAAAAATATGATTTCGAGATAAATTGATTTTTATATTCGAAGGCATTTCTTAACAAATCATAAAAGTCGATTAAAAACTATGGACGCAAAATCAGTGAGCCATCCACAATGTTACGATCAAATTTTGTAAATAAAACAAAATGTCATGAAGAAATTTGATTAAGTATATACGCCTACTTTGGCTGTTATAGCAAGTTTAATATACCTCTATTGAAAGTTAAGCCTAAATGTTTTTACAGAAATATAGTTTTAAAAGGAGGATAACGTGGTATATATAACTCGAAATCTTCCTAAGTCGACTTAAGCGGTTATTGCTTGTGGCCACAGATATGTTCCATTTTTTAATGATAAGAAATGTTTTTCTTGTTCATTAAGGACTTTGAAAAAATTATGTATCAGCACTGATATAAAAGGAGAAAGAAATTTGGAGGCATTTGCACGACCTCTAAATTTTTATATGTATATTAAGGCAAAATTTTAGGTATAGATTTCCGTATTATATTAGCATGAAAATCGGGGTGTTCCGCGAATTTCTGGAGAACTTTATTTCCTTCATAAAACCACCTTAAATGACACACATGCGATGTGGCAAGCAAAAAAATGTCCTGTTTGAATGTGCATATGATATACATACATATCGTCGCTGCGCCAACAAAAAGAGCTATACGTTTTTCAGAAACTTTTCAGGAGAGCAAAAAAACCGTTTTCTGGTGATCCTAGGGAATATTTTTTCTAGTTTGAATTGTTAACTAATGATACTACACATATGTAATAGACTTGTGCAATTTTTTTTCACTTTTTTTGACCAACCACTTCGCATGAAGCATTTGCGCCGTTTTACAGCACATAGCTCTTTTTACAAATTGTTTAAATTTGCTAGTGGGGTAAGAAATCGTGAAAGATGTGTATACAATTCTTCGCTAGGGTCCGATGCAATTAGCGATAGCTTGGAAATGCATTATTTAATTGACCAGTGCCCCTCCTATTTTGAAAATTGGTCACATACGCTTTTTTTAAATAATTTTTTTACACAAAAATAACCTGAAATCAAAAAACAATTATACGAAAATAGATGTATAACTGATTTTACAGAGCATTTCTACTACTGAGAGCATATAGCTGTGTTTGATAACTTCTAACCAAAGAAGGATATCAGAAAACGGGAAATGCAGAAATGTGGCTAGCGGATAGCGCTAAATAAATATGTAATAAAAAAAATCGAAAAAACATATAACTGAATTTGTTGGCGCAGCGACGATATGTACATATATACATATGTGCATGCAATGTAGCAACAAGTAAAGAAAATCAAGTTAAAAGGATTTAAATATAAACGGTTCCTTATTTTGTTAAGTTTTAAGTAGGCGCACATAAGAAAAGGAAAACAACTGAGCTAAGTAGGTGTAAATAGATTGAAATTGTAAAACGAAGAGCATACCTACCAATCGACCCGCCCTAGTGTGTATGCATATGCACATACACACACTCACACTAGCAGCGTAATTTTGCTGAACACAACCCTGCAAAAAACTGTGCGATCAATCCCGAAAGAGATTTGTCCTCGATTGATCTCTATCGAGAACAATCGGTCCACAATTAGTCCCCGATTGTTCCCGTACGGGTATAAATTAAAGTACTGCAAAGTTCAACATTTTCTGTAAAATTGTCCTTTTCAAAAATTTCATACATTGTCATACCATGTCATCACAAACATACTGTCTTGCCATGCTATGCCAACTCAAACATACTGTCTTGCCATGTTGTTCGAACTCAAACATACTGTTGTAACATGTCATTGTTGTTACATATACTGTTGTTCGATTTTGTTTTCTATAACATACCTCTGCAGTATGTTTTCATGCTGTTGTATGAAAATATATGTATGTGCGTATGTACGTTTATACATTCGTATGTAGATTATTTTTTTTATTAAGAAAATATTTATCTACTACTTATGTATGTACTATGTATATAAAAACGAAATGGGATAGGGATAAGGATAAGGTAGCTTATGTGGGATTAGTTATCTGTAGTTATTGATAAGTCCGAGTCAAAAGGCAGTTCTAATGCAACTGTTTATTAACAAAACAATATCCAAAACTTACATGCTAATAAATATATAAGAAGAGAGGTATTTATGCATACTATGAGTATGGTATGTATACATACATAACAGATACATAATTAGCTGAGTGCATTATATACGTATATATGAATATATGTAAATGTTTACTGAGCGATGAGCGCATTGGGCAATTCCAAATATGTAACATTTCTCCACCTTCTATTTTCGAAAATCTTCTGGCACAAAGCGATCAACCGGAGTTCTGTTACGCGCACTTCTACGTAGTACTTCAGCTGTAGGCGGTTCACGAAGAGATGTGTTTTGCTCAGTGGCACCCTCAATATTATTATGTTCAGTTGGAATACTAGCGCATGACGAACGCCTTTGTACAGGGGCGTCGAAGAAGTTTTCGGTGGAAGGGGCATCCTCGCTCCTTTCCTTAAGTTGGTTTTGGTGACGTTTATGATACCCCGTTGAAGAGTCTACGATGTACGTCATTTTCCCAAGAACTCTGTCAATGTGGCCTTTTATCCACTTTGGCCCGCGCGCGTAATTGCGCATGTAAACTAATTGAGAGGGCTTAAACTTTGCCTTAGGTTTATTGTTCGGTACTTGGTGAGTAGTTGGCAGTGCTTGTGATAGTAGCGTGCGAATGGTGCGACCATGCAGTAGTTGAGCAGGTGACTTACCTTCAGCATTAGGCATCGAACGATATGTTGACAGATATTTTATTAACGCAGCTTGAATAGGCAAGCCATCTTGTAAATTCTTTGCCATCGCCTCTTTGAAGGTGCGAACAAAGCGTTCAGCTAGGCCGTTTGACGCCGGGTGAAAGGGTGCTGATGTAACATGTTTTATTCCATTTTTAGCGCAAAATTCTTTGAAACTCTCAGCTGTCAGCTGCGGCCCATTATCACTCACCAACGTTTCGGGAAGTCCCTCAATAGCGAATATAGCGGAGAGAGCCATAATGGTGTCTAATGATGTTGTTGTTTTTAATTGAGTCACATAAGGGTATTGGGAATAAGCATCTACGCACACCAGCCACATATGATTGAAGACAGGGCCGGCAAAATCAATGTGTATGCGCTCCCATGGGCGTGAAGCTTCGGGCCAACTGCTAAATTCGCGAGTAGGATTAGACGAGTTGGTTTTGCAGATTTCGCAGTTTCTAGCAAGGCTTTCAATACTTTTATCCATACCCGGCCACCAACAGTGGTTGCGAGCCAGCTGCTTCATTTTAACTACGCCCCAGTGGCCGTCATGTAAGAGGTGCAAAATCCGTGTATGTAATGACGACGGAATGACAACTCTATTTGCTTGGCCCTGTAAGTATATAATATCATTATTAATAGTTAAGGACAATTTTTTATTGAAAAATGGCAAAATGTGCGAATCTCTAACTGATAGTTGATTTGGCCAACCATTACGTACGAAGCTGCGAACCTTTACAAGGGCTTCATCTGATTCGAGATGCTTTAATATTACGCTTGGGCTTATTGGTGTTTCAAAGTGATCCACATTTAAACAAGCTTCACTTTTGTCAAACTCGGGATCTGCTGCATGTGGAAGCCGTGAAAGGGCGTCGGCGTTTCCGTGTTGCGCTGTCGGTTTATACCGTATATCATATCGATATGCCATTAAAATAATAGCCCATCGTTGAAGGCGGTGAGCAGTCATTGTAGGCAAATGCTTATCAGGATTAAATATACTCACGAGGGGTTTGTGATCGGTGATCAGCGTAAATTTGCGGCCATATAAATATTGGTGAAAACGTTGTACCCCAAATATGATTGATAAGGCCTCTTTCTCGATCTGGCTATATTTTACCTGGTGTTGGTCAAGAGTTTTTGACGCGAACGCTATTGGTCTCTCAGTGCCATCGGGATACGAATGGGAGATCACGGCGCCGATACCATGCGATGACGCATCGGTAGCAAGGAGTAGGGGAAGGTGCTCTTGGTAATGGGCTAATTGAGCTGCTTTTACTATTGCATCTTTTAGCGCATTAAATGCCTTCTCTTGAGCGCTTTGCCATTTAAAACGAACATTTTTTCTACGAAGCTCATTAAGAGGCGCTGCAATTTTTGAAAAATTCGAAATGAAGTTGTGGTAATAATTAACCTTACCTAAGAAAGCTTCAAGTTCTTTTATATTTTGCGGACGGCGTAGCTTTTTAACTGCTTCTACGCCAGTTTCATCCGGAGAAATACCGGTAGCGCTTATTCGTCTTCCCAAATACTCGATTTCGTCTTGGAGGAAAACGCACTTCTCCCTCTTACATTTCAGACCACTCGCTTCTAAACGCTTGAAAACTTCCTGCAGCCTCTTAAGGTGCTCGTCGGTTGTAGGCGCGGTTATGATGATGTCGTCGAGGTAGTTGGCACAACCCTCAATTCCTTGAAGAAGTTGCTCTAAAAATTTTTGAAAGATGGCTGGCGCACTTGCGATTCCGTAAGGCATTCGCTGGAATTGATACAGCCCTATCGGAGTATTCACTACTAGCAATCGCTTGGCTTGTTCGTCTAGCTCTAGTTGTAAATAGGCATCTTTCAAATCGATTTTAGAAAACTGCTTACCATACCGTATTACATATAACAAGTTTTCACGTGTTGGTAAGGGGAAACGTTCAACATCAATTTGTTTATTTATTGAAACTTTAAAATCGCCACATATGCGGATAGAACCATCGGGCTTTGTAGCGAGAACAATAGGCGATGCCCAGTCACTGAATTGCACTTGTTTCCAAATTCCTGCGTCAACTAATCGATTTGCTTCTTTTTTGAATTTTGGCATTAATGCAAAAGGAATAGGTCGGCTTTTAAAAAACTTCGGCTGGGCAGTAGGGCTTAAACTTACAGAAGCTTTAAAATCAATAACAGTGCCTAATTCAGGCTCAAACACCTTTGCAAATTTGTTGATGAGTGCATCAACTTCCGGAGTTGCGTCATTTACAGATAATATTTGTTGTATTTTGTAGCCAAAACCTTCAAACAGATCTGCGCCAAACAAATTGTTGCCACCATGCACACGTGCAACAACCAGATTAATTTGTTTTTGTTTTGCACCACATATAGCATCTACTTTAAATTCACCAAGCGTATTTATTTTTTTGTTGCCAAAACCGAATAATGACCGTTTACACGGAGTTAGGGGGGGTTTATTTAGATTTTCATAAGTTTCCATTGTTATTATGGAAACGGTTGCACCCGAATCCATTTGGAATTCTATTAATTTGTTTAATATATTTAAACTCACGAAATTTTTATTATCGCGCTGCTCAACAATTCCGGTAACATTATAAATCGTTTCAACTGTATCGCTGTTGTTTTTGGATTTATAGTTTTTTTTCACAGTTTTCTGCGGCGACTGCTTTTTGTTGTCACTTTTCTTTGCATAACTACTCGTGTCTTTCGCCATACATACAGGTGCTATGTGGCCCACTTTTCCACATTTACGGCACACGGCGTCTTTGAAGCGACATTGCTCACGCTTATGTGAAATACCGCAGCCTGAGCAAGATTTGTACAAATTTTGTTTGTTGTTTTTGTCGGATCGAGATGATTTTTTTTGAGCTGCTAACCGCGTTTACGGGTGTAGTGGTTTCCCCGGCTGTACTCTCTTTAGGCTCTTTAAGTGATTGCACTGCTTTCGTAGTGCTCTCATAAGATTCGGCTATGAGAAGTACTTCGGCTAATGTTGGCTGTAGTTTTTGTAACGCTGCAGCGCGGACGGTGTCATGCGGAGTGTGCAAAACGATCATATCACGTATCATCTCATCTACATAATCATAACTACAGTTATCGCCTTTACATACAAATTTGCACTCCCTTGCTAACCCCCGCAAGTCAGCGACCCACTCTTTGTAGCTTTGGTTTGGTCTCATACTACACCTATTGAAATTGTAGCGCGCAGCAATAACATGTACTGCTTTCTTAAAATGGTCTGACAATTTTGCCGTTAGTTCGACATAGGTGTGATTTTGCAAGTCATGACTGCCAAACAATTTTTTTAAAAGCTCAAAAGTGTCGCAGCCCATCCATGACAAAAAGAAAGACTTCTTCTTTTCTGCTGAACTGACATTATATGCGCTAAAATGCTGGCTTAGCTGCTCCAAATATGAGTCCCAACTTTGCGTGTCTTTATTAAATGCGTGGAAGGACGTCACCACCGAACTTTCCCCTACTTTGTCCTTTAGGATCGACTCCATCCACGTCTTCTGCGATTCGAGCATTCTTTCCGCGAAGCTTTGTTGCTGCTCGAGGAGTTGCTTAAAAAACGCACTGTCTTTATTATCTTCCGGCATTATCGGTAGTCACAAACGAAGTGCAGTTAGACTTTTAACTTTTTTTTTTTTTTTTTTTTTTTTTTTTTTAAAACGCGGGTTTCGTTTTTAATTTCTCGTCGCCAGTTGATAAGTCCGAGTCAAAAGGCAGTTCTAATGCAACTGTTTATTAACAAAACAATATCCAAAACTTACATGCTAATAAATATATAAGAAGAGAGGTATTTATGCATACTATGAGTATGGTATGTATACATACATAACAGATACATAATTAGCTGAGTGCATTATATACGTATATATGAATATATGTAAATGTTTACTGAGCGATGAGCGCATTGGGCAATTCCAAATATGTAACAGTTATAAATAAAACTATTTTGCTTGAAAGAGTTTTTAGTGCTTAGCACGAAATTTTTATTTATTTATTTTTGCATCCACTTCCGAAAAGAGTGCTGATGATCGAAAATGGTTTTTCGTGAAATAGCTATACACTCAACCTTCGCTGTAAATAGTTGTTGAATTTTTTTCCACTTACCCCAACAATTAAAACTATTTTGTTTTTCATAAGAATGTATGTATGTAATTGATGTAATAACAACGAAATAATATAACAATTTTTTTTAGCAATAAGACAATGTTTAGTTTTAAATATATTATGGGACATTCTTTTCTAAAACTTACTGATTTTGGCAAACAAAAAATTACAGTTCAAAAGTCTTTCGAATCAAAAATTACAGGGAAATAATCGCGCCCCAAAAATTCTGTTGTATAGTTAAATTTGAAGCAGAGAAAAAAATAAAAAATTAGGGGATTATAAAAAAAAATATGCATATTTCATAAGTGTAAGGATTAAAAAAGAATGTCCCTTACATTCCTGCTTTACTCATCATTTGAGTTTATGTTATCCAATGCAGTTAAATCTATGTTACTATGCAAAAACATAATTTGATTTACACTGATTGGGTTTTTTCCGAGCAATGACCTTTTTTCGGATAACAAATGTCGAGCATTTGAAAATAGCCTCTCTGATGCAGCGGAGCTAGCTGGTATCGCTAATACAAAACAGCTTAACTTGAAAAGCAAAGGGAATTCACTTTAAGGGCTT
Organism: Urophora cardui; assembly: GCA_960531455.1. Taxonomy (NCBI): domain Eukaryota; kingdom Metazoa; phylum Arthropoda; class Insecta; order Diptera; family Tephritidae; genus Urophora; species Urophora cardui. Next base: position 78,648,827 of record OY482674.1, read on the forward strand.
TCCACCATTCCAATGGCTTAAATTCTTTGTAGTATAAAATTGTCTGGCTTTCATATCTAAAGATTTCATTTTGCACTTGGTCACCATATTCGGGTGCAAATACAGCTTGTACGAAATCGTTAAAAGGATCATCGTCAGAATTTACAGATTCCATTGTAGTATCTAAGATAGCTGATGTATTCTCGTATGTTTCTAACAATTTTACGCATTTTTCATGAATACTTGTTTTTTCAATCTCCGAAAAATTAATCAATTTGTTTGCGGGTGGAAATAAAAATAGTGCAATTTTATGTAAGTCCATTATGTGTTCATCAATAACAGATTTGATATAAATTAAAATTTGCTCCTTAAACTTTTTAATAGTTTCCGAATCTTTTTCATCATCTATTATGACTACTTTTTTTAAGTTTTCTTACTTGAGGTAGAACAAGGTGGATTGTAGGATATTTTTCTCCTTCCAAAAGCTTTGAAACTTCCTCAAAAGGCTTAAGAATTTCAATTATTTCATTAATATTTGCGATATTGAGATTGTTCAATTTAGCCGTCTCCTCTTTTTCTTGCAGTATTTGTGTAATGTGAAACCAGTTTAATTGAATTGATTTTAATAAATAAAAAACAGTATTCCATCTTGTTGGCGTATAGCTTTTCAGCGTGGTGTTTAATGAACTATTAACCCCTGACTTCTTGAAATATTTAACCAATTTGCTGCTTTAATCTACAATTACTTTTACCTCAGCTGTATTTGTTATTGCTTTTTCAATGACATTATTAATGAGGTGATTTATACAGAAAATATTTTCATTTTCACTAAAAGCTGTTCTCATGTTTGATCCTCGATCAGTTACTACTATTATTTTATTATTCAACTCACAGCCGAAATCCCTCAGTACGCTTTCGATTTTTTTTCGTATATTGTAACCTTCAATTATTAAAATGAAAAAAAAAAATATATATATATTAGGTATATAAATTTTAAAAGATACTATCTTTTTGCTGAACATCTAAAAAATGGGTCAAAATAATGAAAAACTCATCCGGTAGGTATATTTTCTACTTGCAATATAAACCTAAGTCGATACAAGCTATAATTTTTCATTAAATTTATATCTGCAATAAACGCTTAACTTCTTCTTAGTAATGCACATAAATTCCGCAGAATTGTTACGGACCTTTATAGCCTTTATACTAACCTATAGTTTTCTTTAACTTTGGTTTGAGTACCTGTTTTAAATTTTTTCAAATATAAATTTAAAACTTAAAACTCAATTTGCGCAAACTCATTTTTAAGACTTAAGCAATTATTGCAAATTGCCAGAGATATAATAGATCTAAGAAACTTACCGGTATTTCTGTCGTTCTCCATTGCAATCATTCCAAGAACTTTATTTAAGATTATACCATATTTTATGTAGTGGACAGTAACCCCTATGTAAGACGCTTTTACATAATTGTCACTCCATAAATCACAGGTTATACTAAATCCAACGTCTCTTATTGAACTCAGTTCTTCTTTAAGGATTTGGTATTGCTCTGCGTAAAGGCTTCCAATATTCCTTGACACTGTTGTAGAGTGTGGAAGAAGAGCTCTCACATTTAAATTGTTGCCGAATTCATGGCCAGCGTTACAACAAAACTGAACAAAATTCAAAAGTCCTTCGTCGTCAACGACAGAGAAAGGTCTACAATTGCCAACAACCCACTTAACAATTGATTGCGCACACTTTTTTTTCAGCTCGTTTGTTGGCTCCACTTGCGTTGGGGAACTATTTTTCGCTGATTTGTATTTCAAAAAGCATTTGTGGCGTAAGAGATTCGATGTACATTTAGCGTTGAATTTATACACATTTTTACAGCGCTGACAAAAAATGAAGTTCTTAATTAATTCACCATTATTTTTTATTTCTTTAAATATTTTATACAAATCGCTTTTCGATTTTTTTTCCGAGATGGAAAATATTCCATTTTCAATGTTTAATTTAACCTCTTTTTCGCTGGTCATTTTTATTTAATTTTATTTAATTACTTTTTATATGCAAAATAACACTAATATCAATGCATCGATTCAATTTATTCTACAGGTTCTTTATACATACATATGTCTAATAAAAACAAGGTAGGTAGTTGTTTTCTTGGTATTGTTATGGCATAGTGGCTAGCGTGTTTGCTCCTCATGAAAGAGGTCCAGGTACGATCCCGGGTCCAGATAACAAAAAGTTTTCATAATAGCGTTCATTCTTCACAAGTGTAAGCTGTATCACGAAAATAAAGTTTGCGTGTGTCAGTTTTATTTGAACACTTACGTCGAAAAAATATTTATGGAGTAAACGTCGCCTAAAATAATGTGATGTTTTCATACAAACATACAGCTGAAGCTTATAAAAGTGTTTTAAAATATACACGACTGTTCAACTGGAGCGATATCTACATTTGAAATTTGTATTTAACTCCCCAGCAGTATTTGAGGTAAGGAGGTGCATATTCAGTAGAATATTCAGTATGAAAAATAACCTGAAACTGAGTTCAAAATTCATTGCAGACAAAATAACTGAACACGAAGTGAAGCGATCAGGTGTATTGAAATATATGCTACGGAAGTTCTACCTGCGTATTCAGGCCTTTTTCATACAGAAACTCTCCCTTCTCGTTCTGCAGTTTTCAGGTAGTTGATTTTCGACGCCACCTTTATATAAAAACGAAAGAGAAAGTTCAGATTTTAGAACTACATCTCTACTGAATATTCAGTAGGAAATATGTGCTGTTTTCCAGCTGATAAATACTGCTGGGTCTGCACTCTTGTTAGAATAAAATAATTCTGAAGGCATAGTTTTAGGCGCAAATCTTTTAGTTTAAATTTAAACATTTAATCGGATGAGCCAGCCGACAAACAAACTCTACTAATTAGTGCAAAGCATTGCTTGCGCTTAAAATAGAATTTGTACAAACCAAACAAAACACACAACCACACCAACATACAAGTGACAAATACCGATAACGTCGGCAAGGTCACTGTTGCTGGATGGTAGGTTGTAAAAAGGAAAAAATGAAAAGAAAAATTAATACAAGCAAAATGCAAGGCGGCGGTAGCCTAATGGTGATGCCATTAGACTTCCAACCGGAAAATCCGAGGTTCGATCTCGGCGGACGCCAATGAATAAAAAAAATGTTAAAAGAAGTGTGATGAAGAGATGTGGTGGTCTCCGAAATGGATCTATAACTTCTACCAAACAAGTATTAATCTTTCATACCAATTTTTCCTTAAAAAAAAAAAAAAAAAAAAATGGTTTTGAGAGCTCAATAATAAAGTAGTTATTAAACATTTTATTTTTGCAAAATACTATTTAAAAAAAAGTACCACGCCCAATAAAACAACAATTATGTGAGCAGAAAAAGGGATATTTGCATAAAGACACCAATTAGAAATATTATATATGATGATAAAAGAAAATATACACAAACAGCTGTTCAACTTGCACGACAACTACATTTAAAATTTAAATTTAATTTGTAGTGTTAGAATAAGGCATAGCTTTAGGCGCAAATCTTTTAGTTTAACACGTTGGCTGCCACTGCACTGGTACCTGGGGTTGGTTTTTCGTCGTGATCACCGGTGATACACTGGCATCCAACGTGTTAAATATTTTATTTTTGCAAAATACTATTAAAAAAAAGGTACCATGCCCAATAAAACACCGTTTCACATGCATAGCTAATTTATACCTTTAAAACGATGCCTTACTTATTAATTTTGGTAAATTATGTGAGCAGAAAAAGGGATTGGAAAAAAACGCCAATTAGAAATAATATATATGATGTGCAAGATATACTAAAATTTCTATATTAGTTCATTAGGGAAGAATTCCAGCTCATTATCAAAAGTTATTTAAAACAATGATTTTTCTAAAAAAAATTTTCAAGTTTTGATACTTACACTGCTCGACAAAACAAATCGCTTTTCTAAAGCGAAATTTTACGCTGATTCCGAATATTAAGGGCTGTTCTGAAATCCGATCGGAATTGATTTCGCATTGGATTGATATTCCGACTCGGATTGAAAACGGTGTTCCTCAATCCTATCGAAATCGATAAATTCGAACATAGCGCAAATCCTATTCGAACTGTCAAAACTCAGCTGTTTTTGCTGTGCTATTGTTTTGCATTTCATTTGGAATTTTATGTTTGTGGAAAAACTTACAATTATTAAAATATTTTGCTAAAAAGTGTGCTAAAAATGAGTTTCTGGATTGTGGCTGCAATTGCTATTGAAGACATAGAGCGAAATAAGGAGGAACAAATTAAGTGGAGAGTTTTGCGTGACCACAGCGATCCACTTAGTCTCTCAGATTCACTGTAAGATAAATAAGTGAAAAATTTATGAATACGTCTAATTTTCTTCAATATTTGTTAAGGTTTATTGCTCAATACCGTCTTAATAGAAATGCATTCTGCATGGTCTTGAATCAAGTCGAGCCATGGCTACAACATAAGTCTATTCCACCCCTTCTCCCTCTGTTGTAGCCACTTAAACTAAATTTCTGTCGCTAACATACTTTAATCATTAGCTATGACCTAAGTCTTTCCCTTTATCATAAAACGATACAATATTTCGCGATATTTCTGCCTCAAATTCAAAAAATCGTGCGAAGATTCAGTCCGAAACGCTCAGGAAATGCCCATATAAAAAAGATAAGTAAATAAGTTAGAAAGGCTAAATAAATAGAAGGCTGTTTGGAGCAAAATAGGAGTCCGAAATGTGCCTTATATGAGCCTAATAAGAGGCATAAATGACTGCGAAGACAAAGCTATAAGTCTTTTAGAAGTCCAAGCAAGGCTCAGATAGGAGGTGAATTATGAGCTGATTATGAGTCAAATAGGAGTCTTTTATGCTCTTATTCAGACTCATATGATATATGAAATTAGGCTCATATCGGGCGACCACCTTAAGAACAGAAATATATACATTTCGGACCCAAAATGAGCTCATAATGAGTGTAAGCGTTCCGGTTTGGGATTCCTTTCTGACTCTTTTATGACTCCGAGTGTTTACTGGGTGCATTAAAATGTTAATTTGCAAAATGATAATATGAGTAGGTAGTCCACTTTCAAAACTGACTAGGTCACATTTTTTCTATATTGGGTTTTTGGTGATTATGTAACAGTATTTAAAGGTTTATACTGTTAATTAAGAATTTATTGCAAAATCCTCCCGCATTCTGAAAAAATGGCATTAAATACGATTACACTTTCAAAAGTCGCTATAGATTTTATATGTACACATTCAAAATTCTATTTTTGTTTTTTCTACTTCGTGGCTTAATATGAAAAATTCACATAGGGACTTTGAGAGTGGCCTACTCATATAATGTAAACGTTGTGGTTACGCCGCATGTACATATATTAAAATTCATTTACCTTTGTAATCGCAGAGAAAAAATAACCATGAAAAGGAATTAATTAGAGATTTTGTTGATACTACAATGCTGATTTTTTTATATCACGAAAAAAATAATGCAAAAATTAACTATGATATATTTAACAAAACTCATATTTATTCCATTTCGGCCAATTTTTGGTTGATTTTTTCCAAAAATGAACTATTGCATAAAATAAAAAAAATTGAAGTTTAAACAAACTCTGGTTGATTCCATTTCAAGTGTAAAATTCGTACTATTAACCAATTTTTGGTTCATATTTTTCTCAGTAATGTTTTAGGCCGTTCTTTCCATAGCGGAAGCTTCAGTAAATGATTTCTTCAACCAAATTTTTATTCCTCATTTCGCCGCTTTTTTACATTTTTATTTTCTGATGTTTCTGAAGGAAATATATTGACGTCATCTGTTGATAGACCATTTGGACCTATTTTTAAATTTTGGCGGTTTTTTTTTTGTTTTTTACTTTGAAGCATACACTCTTTTCTACTCTTGGTAACTGAAGCGCAATCTAACGTACCAGCCATCAAATCAATTGCCTTCTGAACTCGTTTGCTCACTTTTAATCCTCGCAATTTTTGCTCACTTTTCATATTGAAATAATTACATATAGTAGTTTGGTTTTTTTTCTCAGCAATTCGCTTAAGAACAGGGTTTAGTAATATATTGGTTTTTGTTCTTGTCCAACCAAACATCTTTTTCGTGAAGGCATGTATAGAATCCACGTTGGGATGATTCCAACTAATTGGTGTCTTATTTCTGTCAATTTTTGGGAACAAATATGCATCCACTACCTGTAAATATGAACTTACATTAATTACAACTTTAAAACATTTTGTTAGTTAGGCCAAAAATATTTATCTTTATTTATGGATGGAGCTTTTAATGGTGCAGTGAAATAACGCCCGTGGAAACGCCCGCGGGTGTTATTTCACTGCACCGCTTTTAAGGCCTGTGCAATAAAAACAGGAACGAGAAAAAGATAGAGGGGTCACTGCAAAAGTTCACAGAAACTGTAAAAAAAAAACGCAAACTACGTTATGTAAATCGCTTTATTTCTTCTCAAAGTGTTCTCCTTTAAAATATACACATTTGCATCCGATTAAACCAGTCTCATATGAATACATATATCCAAAATTCGTCACCTCTCGCGATATTATATACCGAATTTGAACGACCTCCTTCGAATTTCTCTAGTATTTATTTAAATTTTGAAAAGAGCTTTTCGGCCGATGAAAATTAAAAGGCAAATTTACATTCCCTTCATTCTCCTACGCGTTTCGACGGTATTCTCGTCTTCATCAGGGAGTCTAATTTTTTATTTGGAAAGACATTAAAAAAATATACATACACAACATATTATTATAACGAAATTAACAATCACATTATGAGTTATACATAAATTACATACTTAAATTGTATAAAATTTATAAAAACTGTTCACTTACAGACATTCAAAGATTTTAAACGAAAAATTTATCACAACACATCTATCTTTTTACATTATTTTCGCGCAACTACATATTTATACATATACATACATACATACATACATACATACATATATATGTAATTATTTTTGACATTTATTTTGTTTCTTTATTATGTTTCTGTAGGCGCAATTAATGTTGTCAACATCTTCTTTGAAATTCATAGCGTCCTGTATTCGTTGTTGTATGCGCAAACTCTCCAGTGTCAGCCTTGTTTTTGTTCGTCTCTCTATGTCTAATATTTTCGCGTTGTCAAAGTCCGCTGTGTGACCATTGTTTGTCAAGTGTTGTGCTAATGCTGTTGTTGTCTTTTTGTTTCTAGCGTCTGTTTTATGCTCTCCTAATCTAATGCCTAGTGCTCGTTTCGTGGTACCTATATATGTTTTGTTGCATCGCTCGTCATTGTTGCCTTTACATTTGATTTCGTAAACTACGTTGTGTTGTTGCTCTTTGGTAACTTTGTCTTTTGTCTTACTGAATATTTGGTTAAGTGTGCGATTGGGTTTATGTGCGAATATTAATTTGTCATTATGTATGCATTTTTGTAATGTTGTATTATCTGTTAAACCTTGTATGTATGTAATGCCTCTAAAGATTTTGTTGTTATTTTCGTTCGTAGTTTTTGCATTATTTTGGAGTGTTATTTGTTTCTGTTTCGTTGTTGCTAACCACCTATCAATCACCTTATTTGGTTATCCGTTTTTTGTTAAAATATTTCTTATTCTAATGTCGTTGTTTTTCCTGAACGCCTGGTCGCTCAATGTGTAGATCTTATTTATAAAATTCGTCATAGTGTTTTTCTTTTGGGTCCAGGGGTGGTTAGAAATATAATTAATCATTCTTAGGGACGTTATTGGCTTCGCATACCAATTCGTCAAAATATTATTGTTGTTTCTAAATATTTCTATGTCTAGGAAGGCTATCTTACTGTCCTTTTCTCTTTCAGTCGTAAATTGTATTTTCTTGTGTTGCGAATTTAATGTAGTCAAAATGTCTTCCACGTCCTTAATCTTAACAATAGCGAATACATCATCTACATACTTAGTTATGTATTTGATGTATATGTCTTTTGTTTTGAGATCGGTTATAGCGTCGTCAAGTATTTTGTCCAGAACAATGTCAGCTATAGTGGGTGATAATGGATTTCCCATTGGCATACCATAAATTTGTTGGTACACCGTTCCGTCAAACATAAAATAATTATTGTCCCTTAAACAAAAATTTATGATGTCTAAAAACTGGTTTTTAGTCAAGTTGGTATGGTTTTGAAGGGGTGTCCATTTTTGCATAATTGTTCGAATTGCTAGGCTCACTGGGATGTTCGTAAATAGGGAAATTACGTCAAAAGATATTAAGATTTCGTCATTTTCAATTGTCAATGTGTTTAACTTCTCTTTGAGTTGTGAGGAATTTTTAATGTTATAGTCGGTAGAAATTAGTTCCTAAGTATTTGTCCTATATATTTGGATAATTCGAGGCAAGGTATGTTTGTAGAGGCAGAGATGGGTCTAAGAGGTGTGTTTTCTTTGTGTATTTTTGGGAGTCCATAGAGTCTTGGGGAGATAGCTGCATTACAAGTCAATTTGTGTTTTAATATATTGTCGATTTTCCCTTGCTTGTATAGATCATTTACTATTGTGTTATTTTTCCTTTGTAATTTTTGTGTCGGGTCCAAGCGCATAGTTTTATATGTTTCTCTATCGTTTAGTAGTCCCATCATTTTTTCCTTGTATTCATGTTTGTCCATTAATACGGTCTTGTTACCTTTGTCTGCACTTGTGATTATTATTGAGTCTTTGTGTTGTTGTAGAAGTTTTTTTGTGTCGTCGAAAATCTTCAAAATAAATTTTTCTTTGCTATTGTTTTTAAACTTATTGCTAAATGACTTAATTCTACCAGCTATATTACATCTCGCGTTATCCTTGTATCCTCGTTTAATGTCTGGATCCCCTGTTCGATTTCCGCTATCAATTTCACTGGTTCTATGGTGTTCTTTGTTGTTGGCAGAGCAAATTTGTTCCCTAGGGAGAGGAGCCATCGGGACTCCCGGGGAATATTAATTTGTGTGTGGTTAACGAAACAATCCTCGTTGAGAGTGAGACCGTATTTCTCGAACTTGTTGCTAATTTGTTTTTCAAGTTTATTACTGATATTTGCTCTCGTGTCCGTTGTAATGAAATTAAAAAATTGTTTGTGGTACTTTCTTACTAAATCAAAATCAGATTCTTCTAATTTATTTTTGAGTTCTTTGTTGGTGTGATTAATACTGGCGCGGATCAATTTTATATGGATGTTTGCTTCTTTTATTTCTAAATTTAGTATTTTAGTAATAAAGTTTTGTTCGATTTTCTGTAGTTCCCGTTTTGTAATGTCCAATTTAAAGCCATGTTTAATGTTATTCATTTTCCCTGTTAAATGTGGTGGGATTATTCCGTAATTTTTACATTCCAATAAAAATTTCAGTCGTTGTTGTTGTTTTGATAATTTTTTGTTATTTTTGTTGTGCTGTTTGATTATGTAGCAAGTGCTATCGTCATATTTGAGACGGATGTGTTGGAAAAAATGCTTCATGTTGTGTGTGTATTTTTTAGGGTATTTTGTTGTTGTTTGTTTCAAAAATTTTAATTTTCGGTGTTAGCTCTCCGAAGAAATTATAATTTGTATTAGTAATAGGCCATAGATTTCAATAATTATTTAAATTTTGAAAAGAGCTTTTCGGCCGATGAAAATTAAAAGGCAAATTTACATTCCCTTCATTCTCCTACGCGTTTCGACGGTATTCTCGTCTTCATCAGGGAGTCTAATTTTTTATTTGGAAAGACATTAAAAAAATATACATACACAACATATTATTATAACGAAATTAACAATCACATTATGAGTTATACATAAATTACATACTTAAATTGTATAAAATTTATAAAAACTGTTCACTTACAGACATTCAAAGATTTTAAACGAAAAATTTATCACAACACATCTATCTTTTTACATTATTTTCGCGCAACTAAGTACCAAGAAGAAAGTACCACAAACAATTTTTTAATTTCATTACAACGGACACGAGAGCAAATATCAGTAATAAACTTGAAAAACAAATTAGCAACAAGTTCGAGAAATACGGTCTCACTCTCAACGAGGATTGGTTCGTTAACCACACACAAATTAATATTCCCCGGGAGTCCCGATGGCTCCTCTCCCTAGGGAACAAATTTGCTCTGCCAACAACAAAGAACACCATAGAACCAGTGAAATTGATAGCGGAAATCGAACAGGGGATCCAGACATTAAACGAGGATACAAGGATAACGCGAGATGTAATATAGCTGGTAGAATTAAGTCATTTAGCAATAAGTTTAAAAACAATAGCAAAGAAAAATTTATTTTGAAGATTTTCGACGACACAAAAAAACTTCTACAACAACACAAAGACTCAATAATAATCACAAGTGCAGACAAAGGTAACAAGACCGTATTAATGGACAAACATGAATACAAGGAAAAAATGATGGGACTACTAAACGATAGAGAAACATATAAAACTATGCGCTTGGACCCGACACAAAAATTACAAAGGAAAAATAACACAATAGTAAATGATCTATACAAGCAAGGGAAAATCGACAATTGTTATGGATACGCATTCTATACGAGTGGAGCAGCAATGCATGGCGGTCGGCATGATCTAGGGTTGCACTGTGGCTAGTCATTGTCGGCTGGGCGGGGTTCTTGCCTACATTGCTGTCCTGCGCCATAAACAGAAAAAATTCATATCATGCCTTTCAAACCAAAACGAGTAAAATCACACTAAAACAACATCCGGTTTAGCCGGATGCCACGGACGGACCGTTGAAAAATTCGAAAATTCAAAATAACCCGAAAAATCCAAATTCAAGAGGCCAGGCATCAGTTAAATTTAAATAAATGCAAACCGAGGGAAAATGTCGTTAAAATTTGAATATGAATTTTGAACGTACAAATGTACGTTAAAGTCAGACGGACGTTAGCTAAACATTTAAACCGAAATTTAAATCGGACGGAAATACTGACAATCGACGGAAAATTTTAAAAATAGATGAGCGCACGTTAAATTCAAATAACCACGGACGGACGGGAAATAATCGCTGCACCAAAATTTAAATTTGAATGTACGTTGAAATCGATATGCACTAAATTTGAATAAACACTGTCAAAAAAAACTGTCAAAGTGGATTTAAATTTGAATATTTATATCGCAAAAAAAAATCGTTAAATTTGAATTTAAATTTGAATCAACCGGAATGACCGATTATTAACAGGCATCTGAAAATACATAAAAGAAAGCTGAAATTTAATATAAATGAACAGTCAAAAAAAAAAGTTAAAGGCCGAACTCACAAGGGGGTGGCGTTGCTGATGTTGTTGCAGCGCCGGTGCGTTTTGTCCCACCCTAATCCATGGTTACTGTCGCACCCGAATATCAGTAACCCCTTACCTGTGGTGCGCCGCTGGTGTTGTTGCAGCGCTGGTGCTTTTCGACCCACCCTCATCCATGGCCATCGGTGCACCTTAAATTCGATGACCCCATACCTGAAAATCCTATGCCTTTCCTTTTTAAATGAGTTTAGCCAGCATTCCCATTTTGATGACAATTTATTAACAATTCATTCGTTTCAAAGATAAACACAAAATCCCTACGTGTTGTCTACATACATATGTGTATGCGTTCACCTTGCTCTCTAATTCACAGGGCAAGAACCCAAAATACTAATAAGGGTATTCATTTAACCTTATAAATGCCTCGTAAAGTGTGTAAACTTGTAAATTTATAAAGTTTGTAAACGAACTGTCAAATTTTGTATGGAAAATCATTTACGCATGGTTGAGAAATTTACGCTCACATTTCAGTGTGTAAACGCTGTAAACTCGAAAAAGCAACCTTGCGCAACAGAAACCTCTAGCATCAGTAAGTCATTTACAAAAATTTCCTTGTAAAGTCGTTTTAATTTGGATTTCTCACTTATTTTTGGCATATTTTAATATATGTCTTTAATATATGTAGATATAGTTTTAAATAAATTTTTACAATAGCACAGCTGATGCGAAAAAAAATTATTAGGTGCGTTCATATAACAGTGTGTGTAAACTGATAGAAATTTACACTTTATAAACTTATACTCTTAAATGAATACCCTTAATATATTTAATTTGAAAGAAAAATTTTGGTATGTGCTTGCACACCTTGCGCACACACGTGCATGGAAAAAAGATTCCTTTTTATATGTATATCAATAAATCATTTGGTGCACCAAGTAAATATGTACATGTATAAATATATTTGTTAAATATTCTACCTTAGGTATATAATTTCAATCTGATTCTTATGCATATAATTTCTCAAGTTTACGCGTTGATTATAAGCGTTCTCTTATACAAAACTAAGTTAGTTACAAGTGCTCATACATTCTCGTGTATACATATACATACATATGTACGTGGGGCGTTTTCTTTCTATATTAATCCATCTTATCAAAATAATTTTAATTTTTCTTTTCCATGTGATATTAATTATAACAATATTTTTTTGCCTCTATTGTTTTTTTCTTCCTATCTAGAACATTCTTTTCCTTTCCCCACTAATAATAATGTTAATATTACATACATATACTTAAAATATATATTACTTGGTTTGTCGCTTTCCTCCTCTGTTGTTTGCTGGGTTAATTGCAGAAGGTAACCAGCCGGTCGTGTCGTCACAATTGGGGTGCAATAACAATATAATTGAAGTCGCTGTTTATGCGAGGTTAGAAATCTTTAAATATTCGTTTTGATTGTCTATTTTTCTGTATTTTTCTTTTTTTTTTTTTTTTGTATTTATTATTTTTGGGTTTTTTTTTTTTCTTTATATTTGCCGTGCTTTGTTTACATTTTGTCGTAATTTCGTTTTTCTTTCACCGTTTTATTGATTTTAGACAGTTCACGATCACTTAATTTTATGATTTTTAAAATTGTCTTAGAATTTGTTTAAGATAATAGCCATTATTTCCATGTATGTGTGTACGTATATTGCTAAGTATCTAGCTCACATACCAACCAAGGACCACTTAATGGTATAGTTTGTCTCTATAGTTAAGAGCAAGTATACATTTACATATTTGTATGCAACAAAAAAAAACTGAATAGCGTTAGTATGTAAGTGCTTTATATATTTACCGAAGATCGAGTTATAACAATTGATAGATGACATGGTACATAATTATGCGGTTTTGGCGACATTTTATTTAGGATTTTCACACATCCAAGTGCGTCTACGCAATAGTACATATGTATGAATTAGCAAGAGCTATGCCACCAGACTCGGAATGGGAACCTACTCTTTTTTTTTTTGTGATATATTCGCGCTAATTCATCATTCTAACAATTTTTAAATTTTTTGCCAGTCTTCACGCCGCACCATTATTAACTTGTAAATCTTTCTTCAAAAATCCGGACATATGAACTAGCGCGCAAATGAGATTTTTTTTTTTTTTTTTTTTTTTTTATTTTTTTTTTTTTTTTTTTTTTTTGATAGTTACTTTTCGAAAGATTTTTAAAATAGCGAACCGCACAATTTCACCTTCGCTTTTTCGCCCGACTTACTTCGACGACCCATTCTCCAATCTGACTTCTTCTACCGCTTTTTCCCAACTGACTCCTTCTGTACTAAAATTTTTTTTTCTTGTTCAAGCGTGCCTTCCACCTTTTTATCTATCCAGTTTGGAAGAGTCCCGTTTTCTTTCCATATAGTCTGCAGTGGTGTAGTGACGTGTGCATAATAGTGGCGTGACTTTACGGTTACCCGAATGTCTATATCATGGTATGACGCTAGCAATGACACAAGCGAGATGGAATGCGATTGCCATGTTACACAAATAAAAATACCAAAACTTTCGGAATAAAATGCCTCAAGCATTTTTCCCATAAAACTATCTCAAATTAATCGATTATATTCGTGCCCTAGTAAATTTGCTACTGTAAAATTCTATTAGTGTACGTTGGGAATATTAATAGACTTCGTTGTCTTACGCTCAAATTATAAAAATGGTAAGGGACAGGAAAATCTGATTAATGAAATAGTATGTTTGTTTCTCATTAAACTAGCAGCTAGCTGTCAAGTGAAATGAAAAGAGCAAAACGGAAAGGATTACGTTCATAAAGAGTGAAATGTACAGAAAATCAAGAAACGTTCTGCCAGCCCAAACCTGGCTAACTACCCATAACTAGCCAATAAGAACCAAACATATTAAAATTATGTGGTAAATAATTATTTAATTTTCTGTGAACTATGTAAAATTTAAATTTTTATGGAGCGCATAAGAACATTTTATAATAGGTGCATTTGAAAGTACTAAGTACCCGAATAACCACGTGTGGCGTATTTTCACAGTAGCAGGTATTCATGGCAACCCTGAAACAACCAGTTTCTCCATCACTAATACATGTGCATACCCCGCCATTGGAACGATTGTCAAGGTTGAGATGGGAAATTTGAGTTAAGCTTTCCCCATGAAAGGCCTACTTATAGAGGTTGGCTCGAAAGCTTGCCTATTTGCAAATAAAAAAATTTCATGCCATCTATAAGGATTGAAATCTGAAGAATGAATCAAAACCACATAACCATTTAGAAGAATAAAAAAAAACAATATAAATCTCGGACACAATTACTTATTTAAAATTTGTTTAGACTCTTGGTGGAGGAAGAAAAGAATTAATTACAGGGTTTTAAAAAAGGTTACATTTAAGATATCTAGTAACTGAATAAGAAAATACAAAACGTTAGAACACCACCAGTGGTGAATGAAATTTACTAGAACAAGGAAATGACTCCTGTCAAAAAAAAATTGTCAGCTGTTGCCATCGAGACAACCTCATAATCACCCTCGTCTCGCAGTGCGGCCACCTATTACACTAGCCCATAGCCCAACATACAAGGTCGATGCGAGGGAGAATCGCTCTTCTTCTTCTTGGCATATGTCACTTATTGTCTGTTGATGTGATTTTACAATCTCGCATGCCTTGTTCGCAGAAGTAGAATGCTAAGCTCAAGGTTTATCCAAAGAAGGTTATATTAGTTACGTTTTGATGTGTGTGTTTCCTTTAAAAAAAAAATGTCAACGTAAAAGAGGAGAGAAATTATTTTCAAAGCAAAAAATTTTCCCCAATCGGTTCTATCTGACGTTCGCACTTTTTTTGCACACGTACCCAATTGCAATCAGCTTATCTGCCGCGAAATCCTTCTTTGAACAACCCTTGCTAAGTTGTGTGTTCACTTCTTTTTCCCTGCTTTTGACATTTGAAACAAGCCGCCTAGCGTCAATCGCATATTCTGCCTCCCATGCGACGACCTGTTTAGTTTGGCCACGCGTCAACCATTCTTCTTCACCATGTCAGCACGGCGGCCATTATGAAATGGAAGTTATTGGAAAAGTACTAAAAAAAAACTACTGAAATAGTGGGGCTGCCACACAGACAGAATCGAGCAACCGAAATTAACCCGTTTATGACCGATATCAGGATTGATATCGATAGCAAACCATAACAGACCTGCTTCGCTTCGAAGACCTGACGAGGGAGCGAACAGGAAAAATGGTTTGCCTGTAAGGTTGTTGCGGTAATACTCAACTGTTAACTACGTGGGGCACGACCCACCCCTAGAAAAGAGTCTCAAATTCTACCACAGCTAACCGGGCAACAGAGGCTCCATCAGGTGATACCAAAAAAAAACGTATGCTATATGAACGTGTCCAATCTAGTAATATATGTAAATCCGAGATTAATTGAAAGTCAGGTATATATAAAAAAAATTCATTTGGTAAAAAAAAACCAAAATGCGTAAGTCCGGTGTTGCGGTGTTTCTCTATTGGCTTAGGCCAGAGAAGCCTACTCCCCCCCTAGGAGCCCTCCTCCTAGGTGCCGATCTTGGTCGGTCTTAACAACCTGTCCCCCCCGGCTGATCCAACCCCGCACGCTGGACCCAGGACAGGCGGTCTTGAAAAAGACCCTTGGTCCGCTGGTTTCTCGCCCCCCGGAATGGGCTTTACAAAAAAAATTAAATTATTTTGTTTCCTATTTTAAGGCTTCGCGGCCTTAGACATTTCTTTTACAGGAGAACGCGTCTAAACTCCGAATACAATCACCCTATCAGCTGGTCTATGGTCTCTAACCTCTCGAAGCTGGACAAAAAAAAACTTTAACAGGAAAATCATCAATACTCCGTTTGAATAGACATTTTTATATTGGAGAACTCGTCAAAACTCCGTAAGGTTAGGCATTTGATATAGGAGAACTCGCCAAAACTCCATAAAACTAGACATTTTAATTTGGGAGAACTCGTCAAAACTCCGTATAAGCAGACCAATTGGAATATGGACTGCTAGATGGTCCACGGTTCCCGGTGGGAGCGCTTGTGATCCACCTATTATTATAACTGCTCGGGGAGAATACTGGGCGAATTGTCCCCGACCGCCAAGACGCCCAGCGGAGTCTTATTGAGGACGGATATCAGAAGCATGGAATCGTCCTATTAATCTCCCTGTTAAGTCTTCTAAGTCATACAGTGCATTGCCAACTTTCCCACGAACTCGACACTTAATATATTTTGGCAGGAATTTCGCGTTTATGCCCTGTTTGAAGTTACTCAAGGCAAAATTTCTTCGAAATACTTCTTGACCTTCCCTATAGTTCACAAGCCTAGAGCGCTTATTGTAAACCTGCTTGACTCTATCATTTGCCTGCGCTAAGTTTTTACGGATTTGTTCGTGGATTCCTGTTAACCTATCAGCCCTACTCACTATCGGTACGCAATCTTCTTTAAGGCTATCCAATTTTTCTAATAACTTATACGCGGATGCGTGTTGGACCATATTCTGACCATATAATGCAAAATACGGAGAGCACTGAATTGATGTATGAAAATCGCTTCTTAGAACTGCTAAAATTTCGGGTATATGTTTGTCCCAGTCCGTATGATCCTGCTTATCTTTTAGGAAAATTCTTATCTTGGAAACTATCTCTCTATTCACGCGTTCGGACGCATTAGCTTGTGGGGAATATACTCCTGTTCTAACATGCGTCACACCATACTTTTCAAAGAACGCTTTCATTTCTTTTGAGATGAATTGTTTCCCATTATCGCTGTGGATATATTCTGGGACCCCTATAGCTGGAAAAATCTCTGTACCGAAGTAGTTCATTACATTGATAGTTGTCGCTCTCTGCATTGGCTTCAGCCACACATACTTGGAAAAATGGTCTAAAATAATAAAAAGAAACTGGTTCCTACGTTTGGATCTCGGATAAGGTCCTAAGAAGTCGCAATATAAGCGCTGAAAAGGTCTTTCTGTAACAAAAGCGCTTCCTATAGGTGGTCTTGACTGCTGATTCGTTGTTTTCACGGCCTTGCAAGTATCACAATCCTTTACATAATCTCTAACGTCCCTAGCTTGTTGTGGCCAGAAGTATTTCCACCTAACTCGTTCCAATGTCTTTTGCCAACCTCCATGATAACTCCTAACCGCGTCATGTGCCATTCGTATTGCTTCCTCCCTAAGTCCTTCGGGCAACCACAACCGCCATAACGAGTCTTCTTCACCCTCCACACCTTTTCGAAACTTAACCCTTTTAAAAATCAAACCGTCTCGGACACATAAATCCCGGAGAGCCTCACCGTTTACTGTAATTGTTCTGATAAGATCCAGATACTCATTGGCTCTAAATTCGGATGAGTCTAAGTCTATTTCGTAAGGCGCGGGAGATGAAGTCAACTCGTCGACGTCAAAACGCGACAGAGCGTCCGGTACTACGTTCAGAGCCCCCTTACGATGCTGCATTTCGAAATCATATCTCTGTAGTAACAGTGACCATCTAGCTAACCTACCACTAAGGTCTTTTTGCGTCATCAACCATTTAAGGCTTGAGTGGTCCGTGATTATACGAAATGGCAGCCCCTCAACGTAGGGTCTGAAACGCTTGACGCTGACAATTGCGGCGAGGCATTCCAGCTCGGTGACTGTATAGTTGCGTTGAGCATTATTTAATTTCTTCGAAACGAAAGCTATTGGATGCTCTGCACCATTGTCATCGACCTGGAATAACACGCCTCCTACTCCTATTTTGGAAGCATCACATTGAATGACAAATTCTCGGGAAAAATCAGGTTGAGCTAAGACTGGAGCGGAACTCAGAGCTACTTTAAGTTTTTCGAAGGCTTCTATTGCTTCTGGAGTGAGTTTGAAAGGACCAGGTGACTTACGTAAACAATCTGTCAAAGGGCCTGCTAAATCAGCGAAATTGGTAATAAATGCCCTGTACCAATTTGCCATACCCA
The DNA here is from genome assembly GCA_960531455.1 of Urophora cardui. Taxonomy (NCBI): domain Eukaryota; kingdom Metazoa; phylum Arthropoda; class Insecta; order Diptera; family Tephritidae; genus Urophora; species Urophora cardui. The sequence continues at coordinate 78,667,087 of OY482674.1, forward strand.
CGAATCTGCGAACCTGTCGAGGAGATTTGGGAATGGGGAAATTCTGCATTGCCTCAATTTTCTCTGGATTCACTTTCAAACACCCACTGCCTATGACATACCCTAAGTAACGAATTTCTCTCTGGCAAAATTTACTTTTACTCACATTGATTGTAAGGCCTGCACCTTTCAAAAACCTCGCAACATCTGCTAAAAGTTTGATGTGGTCGTCAAAATCCGCACTACATACCAACAGGTCGTCCAAATAAACAAAAACATGTTCTCGCATATACGAGGGAATTGCTTTGTCCATGAGTCGACTCATTGTTTGTGGCGCGTTACACAACCCAAAGGGCATAACTTTGTAATGGTACAAAGGTTTACCTGGCACCGCAAACGCTGTCTTCTCTTTTGACGACTCAGTTAGTTTAATTTGGAAGAACGCGTCTTTTAAGTCGATGCCACTAATAAAGTGCGTATCTTTTAGTCGGCTCAATAACCCGTTGATATGCGGCAGCGGATATGAGTCTTTCTTCGTGACTGCATTTACCTTCCTAGAATCTATGCAGAGTCTAACCTTACCAGGTTTCCGTACTAACACAACTGGGCTACACCATGGCGAATTCGACTCTTCGATGACTCCCATTTTCAATAATCTATCAATTTCGCTGTAGGCTTCAGCCTGCCTTGGTGGCGAAAGAGGAAAATGTTTGCTTTTAATTGGGACTGCGTCACCCGTGTCAATGTTGTGCTCCACCAGCTGTGTTTGCCCTAGGCCTAATTTTTCAAACGACGGAAACATATCAGTAACTTTTTGCAAATCGTACTTCTGGGATGGAGTCAAATCATGAAAATTGGGACCTTCTTCTATATCTTCCTTTGCTTCTAGGCAAGATACACTTGGAAATATTTCGGGAGCTAAAGCAAATGCTTTCCAAAAATCTACCCCGAAATAGGCTTCCTGGAGAAGCGAAGGAACAAGGTAAAAAGATATGGATTTTGTTGTATTTTTAAAAGTGACAGGCAATGAACTGCAGCCTATTATCTTCCGTTTGTCGCCGCCTGCCGTATATATACATTCATTCATTTCCTTATAGTTGAGATTGTTTTCTTCTAAAAATTTCAAACAGTCCTTACCCAGAATAGAGACATTGGCTCCTGAATCCAATAACCCCACTAGTGATCCATTTCCTATCCTCACCCTAATCATTGGTCTTTCATCGTCTGTAAGGACGAGTGTGGTGCTTTCCAAAAGCTTGCGCACCTGGACACGTTTGCTATACCTCTTCCTACACTGCAAAATTCTTTCGGGTGGATATAGTTGGGAATCATTCGTGAAAATATTTGACCTAACCAATTGATAGTTTTGTTCTCTTTCTTCTAAACTGGGTCGGAAAATGGTCTGGCAACTAACATTTCTAACCGAAGCTTTCAAAATACGAATTGGTCGAGAATTTGTTTGTGACGAAGTCGGGCCATCTGAATCTGAACTATTTGAGTTATCCGTACTATCAGGGAAAGTTACTATTGGTGTTGGTTGACTACTCGCGGATCTGGTCGAAAGTGAACTAGGCTCAGTACTCGCGACGATTGGCTGGGTATTGACTGAAGTAGGGGCTATAGTCCCGAACGAGTTTCCCCCTCTCTTTTCTCGCTCGGATAACGGTTTCCCTGACCACGGTGGTCGTTGGGACACTTCGGAGTCAACACTCCTCTCTGACCGCATTTAAAACAAAACTGAGATTTAATTGGCTCCTCACAGTATATATAAGAATGGCCCATTGCCTGGCAATTCCAACACTTAATCCCTGAGTAGTCTGGCTTACCCATGCGACGAAAATTCAGTGCTTCTATCTGTGGATCTACTATATAATCCTCACTTTCAACCCTACAATCCGGAGCTATGGCACGCGCTTCGTTCACGGTCGGCCTATGGTAATTTGATGCTAAGCTCCTGCTCTCTTTCAGCACCTGCTCGCCTCGTCGAGCTACATCGCGGAGGTCATGCAGACTTCTTACATCCGCGTTAAACAACATTAATTTCAAATTACCATTAACGTTGCGTTTGATGATATCAATTAACAAGGTCTCAGACATGGGCTCTCTAAGTCTTGCGTTTAATGCTAGAATGTCCGTGTGGAAAACATCGTATGTCTCATTCGCTTTCTGCTTACGCACAGATATTTCCATCATCAGCTCGTGGTCCGTTTTCATTGTACCGAATTCCCGTTTTAAAGAGTAACTCAAAAATGGATAGTTTGCGTTGGAATTTTGTTTGGTAAATAACCAATACCATTCTTCGGCACGTCCTGACAAGAAAAGGTGAAAACTGGCCATAAGCTGATCTTCTGTACACTGCGTACGCTCACGCAAGGTGTCCAATTTAAACAAAAAATCTGAAACACTACCAGTACCGTCATAAGAAATCTTCCAGTCTTGCGGTTTCACAACCGTATTACTAGGCGTGGGAATAATTGGGTTGTTAACACAAGTCTGCGCTTGGTTCGGTTGCTGTCTAACATCATCCCTAATATCATGTCTAGCATCACTCCTAACAAAATCCATCGCCGTTCGAGAGGCTGCGACTGCAGCGTTCAGGGTATTCACGTTTTCCCTAATAGCTCTCATCTCTTGGCGTAGCTCTTCTTGTGACGTTTGGAATAGCTGATGCAGAACGTGTACCCACGAATTCAAAGGAGTCACTTCGGGATGGGTCTCATGATTGGAAGCCCTATCGTTGTAAACGTTTGGTTGTAACCGAACCTGTGGTAAAGCGCTAGCCTCGTCTACTGTATTTGTCGCGCCTTGCTCAGGCGGATCCGGGATATTCCTAATAAGACTGTCTAGATCGAGGATATTTGCACTAGTCGGTCTATCATATTTTCCCGAAGGGTCATTATTTGGGACATCCCTGAATGGATCCACTGTTGTCCGGCTGACTATTGGGGAATGCATTACTAAAGGTCGGCTCGCTGGGGGTTTCGGAGTTGCACCTCCACTTCCTCTTCCTCTATAATATACCCCGCTACCTCTGTTTTTAGAACCACTACCTCTAGTCGAACTCCTAGTTTGCATCCCTTCAGCTGACTGCTGAGTGTTTTGAGACATTTTCAAAAAAAATCGAACGTTTGAGCGCTTCAAAAAAAACAAGGCACGCTTGAACGGTTGTATGAAATCTAAAGCAATTAACTGCTTGAATAAGTCACGTTTGGTGCTAAAGCTCAAATGCAATTATTTGTACAATTACCGAAATTTAAATCTTTATCTCGATTCAAAATTAGATCGCATCGAAAAGAAATTAACAAAACTTTGGTTTTGTGTTTGATCAAGGTTTCAGCGAATATTAATAATGATTATTTGCTATTTAAATCTCTATGCCGGTACAAAATTATGTCACATCCGAAAAAGTAATAAAACTTTAGTTGTCGCGTTTGGTGGAAAAATCAAGCAATAATTGTAATAATTATTTGCGATTCAAAAAAAAATTATCTTAAATTTTAACTAACAATATCGCTTCAAAAAGACTTCGCTTAAAAAAAAAAATATTTGTATAAATAAACGTGTTCATATACGTGTATATGTAAATGTAAAAAGATATACAATGCAATATATATATATATATGTTCGTTATTCAATGGGAATGCTGACCTCCCATTATAAAAGGCACAGGTTACAGAATAAAAAAAAATATAAACCCCCTTGAAAAATGAAAACACAAAAAAAAATTAAGACAGTGTGTGCCAACTGGTCTCCAGCGCACCAACCGCAATGCAGGGTTGCTCGGAAGCTAAATCCCTGAGACAGGCTGGCTAACTAAAGATAGTTAGCAATAACAAAAAAAATCTAAATTTGCGAAATACTAACCTATCTCCACCGCAATGAAAGGAACGGTTTCAATCCGCTTTCCCCAGACTTGCGGAGACAGACAATACATCCTTGGGTCTCGGCTCAGCTCATCGCCATGAAGTGGTGCTAAATGTTCCAAGGCACCCAACTCAGGCATGAGATGAACTGAGGCCTGCATCGCATAACAAAAAAAAAGACAAAAGAAATTTGCAACTATACCCTCCTAATCTCCGCCGCAATGAAAGGAACAGCTAGAGGCTGCTTTCCCCAGACTTGCGGAGATGAAAAGTACCAACTCAGGTCTCAGACCAAGCCATCGCAATGAAAGTGGCGCTAGGTGCAACCAACTCAGACGCGGGATGGCTGAGGCCTAAATTGCAAAAAAAAAATCACAAAAACAAAAAAAATAAAAGGACGAATTTTCCTCATGACCAACATCCTTGGCTCCGCCGCAATGAAAGGCACGGTTTGAAGCCGCTACCCCAGACTTGCGAAGAAGGATTTGTTAGCTTAGGATCCAACTCATCGCAATAAAGGCGGTGTTCGAATTACCACCCCAGACGAGAGATGAGCTAGGCCCCAGAAGAAAAAAATATCCAATACACAAAACTGTACAAAAGACATATTCGGCAAAAAAAAATTGGTAAATATAAATAGTGAATCTAGCGGACATGCCCCTCGGACGACAGTGAAAACAAATTTAAATTACAAAAAAAATACGTGCGTTCAACACTGCCTCTTCGGGTGAAATGCAAAAGAAAAAAACAGACTAGGTGACGTAAAGTCTCGTGGAGCCCTGAGCCACTAACACCAATGACTCTCCAATCAGTCTGATCAATTCCATCATCCCGCCGCAACGCAGTGGCGGCTACGGAGGCTGCCAATCTGGGACTTGCGGAATAATGAAACTTCACTGAACGACCAGAAAACCACTGAAGCCAGTACCCCAGGACACCACGTTGGGCGCCATCTGTTATGGATACGCATTCTATACGAGTGGAGCAGCAATGCATGGCGGTCGGCATGATCTAGGGTTGCACTGTGGCTAGTCATTGTCGGCTGGGCGGGGTTCTTGCCTACATTGCTGTCCTGCGCCATAAACAGAAAAAATTCATATCATGCCTTTCAAACCAAAACGAGTAAAATCACACTAAAACAACATCCGGTTTAGCCGGATGCCACGGACGGACCGTTGAAAAATTCGAAAATTCAAAATAACCCGAAAAATCCAAATTCAAGAGGCCAGGCATCAGTTAAATTTAAATAAATGCAAACCGAGGGAAAATGTCGTTAAAATTTGAATATGAATTTTGAACGTACAAATGTACGTTAAAGTCAGACGGACGTTAGCTAAACATTTAAACCGAAATTTAAATCGGACGGAAATACTGACAATCGACGGAAAATTTTAAAAATAGATGAGCGCACGTTAAATTCAAATAACCACGGACGGACGGGAAATAATCGCTGCACCAAAATTTAAATTTGAATGTACGTTGAAATCGATATGCACTAAATTTGAATAAACACTGTCAAAAAAAACTGTCAAAGTGGATTTAAATTTGAATATTTATATCGCAAAAAAAAATCGTTAAATTTGAATTTAAATTTGAATCAACCGGAATGACCGATTATTAACAGGCATCTGAAAATACATAAAAGAAAGCTGAAATTTAATATAAATGAACAGTCAAAAAAAAAAGTTAAAGGCCGAACTCACAAGGGGGTGGCGTTGCTGATGTTGTTGCAGCGCCGGTGCGTTTTGTCCCACCCTAATCCATGGTTACTGTCGCACCCGAATATCAGTAACCCCTTACCTGTGGTGCGCCGCTGGTGTTGTTGCAGCGCTGGTGCTTTTCGACCCACCCTCATCCATGGCCATCGGTGCACCTTAAATTCGATGACCCCATACCTGAAAATCCTATGCCTTTCCTTTTTAAATGAGTTTAGCCAGCATTCCCATTTTGATGACAATTTATTAACAATTCATTCGTTTCAAAGATAAACACAAAATCCCTACGTGTTGTCTACATACATATGTGTATGCGTTCACCTTGCTCTCTAATTCACAGGGCAAGAACCCAAAATACTAATAAGGGTATTCATTTAACCTTATAAATGCCTCGTAAAGTGTGTAAACTTGTAAATTTATAAAGTTTGTAAACGAACTGTCAAATTTTGTATGGAAAATCATTTACGCATGGTTGAGAAATTTACGCTCACATTTCAGTGTGTAAACGCTGTAAACTCGAAAAAGCAACCTTGCGCAACAGAAACCTCTAGCATCAGTAAGTCATTTACAAAAATTTCCTTGTAAAGTCGTTTTAATTTGGATTTCTCACTTATTTTTGGCATATTTTAATATATGTCTTTAATATATGTAGATATAGTTTTAAATAAATTTTTACAATAGCACAGCTGATGCGAAAAAAAATTATTAGGTGCGTTCATATAACAGTGTGTGTAAACTGATAGAAATTTACACTTTATAAACTTATACTCTTAAATGAATACCCTTAATATATTTAATTTGAAAGAAAAATTTTGGTATGTGCTTGCACACCTTGCGCACACACGTGCATGGAAAAAAGATTCCTTTTTATATGTATATCAATAAATCATTTGGTGCACCAAGTAAATATGTACATGTATAAATATATTTGTTAAATATTCTACCTTAGGTATATAATTTCAATCTGATTCTTATGCATATAATTTCTCAAGTTTACGCGTTGATTATAAGCGTTCTCTTATACAAAACTAAGTTAGTTACAAGTGCTCATACATTCTCGTGTATACATATACATACATATGTACGTGGGGCGTTTTCTTTCTATATTAATCCATCTTATCAAAATAATTTTAATTTTTCTTTTCCATGTGATATTAATTATAACAATATTTTTTTGCCTCTATTGTTTTTTTCTTCCTATCTAGAACATTCTTTTCCTTTCCCCACTAATAATAATGTTAATATTACATACATATACTTAAAATATATATTACTTGGTTTGTCGCTTTCCTCCTCTGTTGTTTGCTGGGTTAATTGCAGAAGGTAACCAGCCGGTCGTGTCGTCACAATTGGGGTGCAATAACAATATAATTGAAGTCGCTGTTTATGCGAGGTTAGAAATCTTTAAATATTCGTTTTGATTGTCTATTTTTCTGTATTTTTCTTTTTTTTTTTTTTTTGTATTTATTATTTTTGGGTTTTTTTTTTTTCTTTATATTTGCCGTGCTTTGTTTACATTTTGTCGTAATTTCGTTTTTCTTTCACCGTTTTATTGATTTTAGACAGTTCACGATCACTTAATTTTATGATTTTTAAAATTGTCTTAGAATTTGTTTAAGATAATAGCCATTATTTCCATGTATGTGTGTACGTATATTGCTAAGTATCTAGCTCACATACCAACCAAGGACCACTTAATGGTATAGTTTGTCTCTATAGTTAAGAGCAAGTATACATTTACATATTTGTATGCAACAAAAAAAAACTGAATAGCGTTAGTATGTAAGTGCTTTATATATTTACCGAAGATCGAGTTATAACAATTGATAGATGACATGGTACATAATTATGCGGTTTTGGCGACATTTTATTTAGGATTTTCACACATCCAAGTGCGTCTACGCAATAGTACATATGTATGAATTAGCAAGAGCTATGCCACCAGACTCGGAATGGGAACCTACTCTTTTTTTTTTTGTGATATATTCGCGCTAATTCATCATTCTAACAATTTTTAAATTTTTTGCCAGTCTTCACGCCGCACCATTATTAACTTGTAAATCTTTCTTCAAAAATCCGGACATATGAACTAGCGCGCAAATGAGATTTTTTTTTTTTTTTTTTTTTTTATTTTTTTTTTTTTTTTTTTTTTTTGATAGTTACTTTTCGAAAGATTTTTAAAATAGCGAACCGCACAATTTCACCTTCGCTTTTTCGCCCGACTTACTTCGACGACCCATTCTCCAATCTGACTTCTTCTACCGCTTTTTCCCAACTGACTCCTTCTGTACTAAAATTTTTTTTTCTTGTTCAAGCGTGCCTTCCACCTTTTTATCTATCCAGTTTGGAAGAGTCCCGTTTTCTTTCCATATAGTCTGCAGTGGTGTAGTGACGTGTGCATAATAGTGGCGTGACTTTACGGTTACCCGAATGTCTATATCATGGTATGACGCTAGCAATGACACAAGCGAGATGGAATGCGATTGCCATGTTACACAAATAAAAATACCAAAACTTTCGGAATAAAATGCCTCAAGCATTTTTCCCATAAAACTATCTCAAATTAATCGATTATATTCGTGCCCTAGTAAATTTGCTACTGTAAAATTCTATTAGTGTACGTTGGGAATATTAATAGACTTCGTTGTCTTACGCTCAAATTATAAAAATGGTAAGGGACAGGAAAATCTGATTAATGAAATAGTATGTTTGTTTCTCATTAAACTAGCAGCTAGCTGTCAAGTGAAATGAAAAGAGCAAAACGGAAAGGATTACGTTCATAAAGAGTGAAATGTACAGAAAATCAAGAAACGTTCTGCCAGCCCAAACCTGGCTAACTACCCATAACTAGCCAATAAGAACCAAACATATTAAAATTATGTGGTAAATAATTATTTAATTTTCTGTGAACTATGTAAAATTTAAATTTTTATGGAGCGCATAAGAACATTTTATAATAGGTGCATTTGAAAGTACTAAGTACCCGAATAACCACGTGTGGCGTATTTTCACAGTAGCAGGTATTCATGGCAACCCTGAAACAACCAGTTTCTCCATCACTAATACATGTGCATACCCCGCCATTGGAACGATTGTCAAGGTTGAGATGGGAAATTTGAGTTAAGCTTTCCCCATGAAAGGCCTACTTATAGAGGTTGGCTCGAAAGCTTGCCTATTTGCAAATAAAAAAATTTCATGCCATCTATAAGGATTGAAATCTGAAGAATGAATCAAAACCACATAACCATTTAGAAGAATAAAAAAAAACAATATAAATCTCGGACACAATTACTTATTTAAAATTTGTTTAGACTCTTGGTGGAGGAAGAAAAGAATTAATTACAGGGTTTTAAAAAAGGTTACATTTAAGATATCTAGTAACTGAATAAGAAAATACAAAACGTTAGAACACCACCAGTGGTGAATGAAATTTACTAGAACAAGGAAATGACTCCTGTCAAAAAAAAATTGTCAGCTGTTGCCATCGAGACAACCTCATAATCACCCTCGTCTCGCAGTGCGGCCACCTATTACACTAGCCCATAGCCCAACATACAAGGTCGATGCGAGGGAGAATCGCTCTTCTTCTTCTTGGCATATGTCACTTATTGTCTGTTGATGTGATTTTACAATCTCGCATGCCTTGTTCGCAGAAGTAGAATGCTAAGCTCAAGGTTTATCCAAAGAAGGTTATATTAGTTACGTTTTGATGTGTGTGTTTCCTTTAAAAAAAAAATGTCAACGTAAAAGAGGAGAGAAATTATTTTCAAAGCAAAAAATTTTCCCCAATCGGTTCTATCTGACGTTCGCACTTTTTTTGCACACGTACCCAATTGCAATCAGCTTATCTGCCGCGAAATCCTTCTTTGAACAACCCTTGCTAAGTTGTGTGTTCACTTCTTTTTCCCTGCTTTTGACATTTGAAACAAGCCGCCTAGCGTCAATCGCATATTCTGCCTCCCATGCGACGACCTGTTTAGTTTGGCCACGCGTCAACCATTCTTCTTCACCATGTCAGCACGGCGGCCATTATGAAATGGAAGTTATTGGAAAAGTACTAAAAAAAAACTACTGAAATAGTGGGGCTGCCACACAGACAGAATCGAGCAACCGAAATTAACCCGTTTATGACCGATATCAGGATTGATATCGATAGCAAACCATAACACAATATATTAAAACACAAATTGACTTGTAATGCAGCTATCTCCCCAAGACTCTATGGACTCCCAAAAATACACAAAGAAAACACACCTCTTAGACCCATCTCTGCCTCTACAAACATACCTTGCCTCGAATTATCCAAATATATAGGACAAATACTTAAGGAACTAATTTCTACCGACTATAACATTAAAAATTCCTCACAACTCAAAGAGAAGTTAAACACATTGACAATTGAAAATGACGAAATCTTAATATCTTTTGACGTAATTTCCCTATTTACGAACATCCCAGTGAGCCTAGCAATTCGAACAATTATGCAAAAATGGACACCCCTTCAAAACCATACCAACTTGACTAAAAACCAGTTTTTAGACATCATAAATTTTTGTTTAAGGGACAATAATTATTTTATGTTTGACGGAACGGTGTACCAACAAATTTATGGTATGCCAATGGGAAATCCATTATCACCCACTATAGCTGACATTGTTCTGGACAAAATACTTGACGACGCTATAACCGATCTCAAAACAAAAGACATATACATCAAATACATAACTAAGTATGTAGATGATGTATTCGCTATTGTTAAGATTAAGGACGTGGAAGACATTTTGACTACATTAAATTCGCAACACAAGAAAATACAATTTACGACTGAAAGAGAAAAGGACAGTAAGATAGCCTTCCTAGACATAGAAATATTTAGAAACAACAATAATATTTTGACGAATTGGTATGCGAAGCCAATAACGTCCCTAAGAATGATTAATTATATTTCTAACCACCCCTGGACCCAAAAGAAAAACACTATGACGAATTTTATAAATAAGATCTACACATTGAGCGACCAGGCGTTCAGGAAAAACAACGACATTAGAATAAGAAATATTTTAACAAAAAACGGATACCCAAATAAGGTGATTGATAGGTGGTTAGCAACAACGAAACAGAAACAAATAACACTCCAAAATAATGCAAAAACTACGAACGAAAATAACAACAAAATCTTTAGAGGCATTACATACATACAAGGTTTAACAGATAATACAACATTACAAAAATGCATACATAATGACAAATTAATATTCGCACATAAACCCAATCGCACACTTAACCAAATATTCAGTAAGACAAAAGACAAAGTTACCAAAGAGCAACAACACAACGTAGTTTACGAAATCAAATGTAAAGGCAACAATGACGAGCGATGCAACAAAACATATATAGGTACCACGAAACGAGCACTAGGCATTAGATTAGGAGAGCATAAAACAGACGCTAGAAACAAAAAGACAACAACAGCATTAGCACAACACTTGACAAACAATGGTCACACAGCGGACTTTGACAACGCGAAAATATTAGACATAGAGAGACGAACAAAAACAAGGCTGACACTGGAGAGTTTGCGCATACAACAACGAATACAGGACGCTATGAATTTCAAAGAAGATGTTGACAACATTAATTGCGCCTACAGAAACATAATAAAGAAACAAAATAAATGTCAAAAATAATTACATATATATGTATGTATGTATGTATGTATGTATATGTATAAATATGTAGTTGCGCGAAAATAATGTAAAAAGATAGATGTGTTGTGATAAATTTTTCGTTTAAAATCTTTGAATGTCTGTAAGTGAACAGTTTTTATAAATTTTATACAATTTAAGTATGTAATTTATGTATAACTCATAATGTGATTGTTAATTTCGTTATAATAATATGTTGTGTATGTATATTTTTTTAATGTCTTTCCAAATAAAAAATTAGACTCCCTGATGAAGACGAGAATACCGTCGAAACGCGTAGGAGAATGAAGGGAATGTAAATTTGCCTTTTAATTTTCATCGGCCGAAAAGCTCTTTTCAAAATTTAAATAATTATTGAAATCTATGGCCTATTCTCTAGTATTTCTTTGCATCAATTGGCAGTTGCCTGTTTTTGTTCTTCTTTCAAATTGTGTGGGATTCAACTACTGCAAAGCTTCCTGACATGCAAATGATCGTGCAAAATCATACATGATGGTTTAAGGAAGTGCAACTTGTTAAAGCGTTGGTCTGTTATTTTCGCTAAAGGACACATTGACCGTTATAAAGTACAGGGATATTTAGCAGAATCTTAAGCTGTCATATTACCTAGAAAACATGTCATATATTTTCTTGACCTAGCAGGAACGCTTCACTTCGATTTACTTCGAATCACTTCCCTGCAGGCAAAATTAAACTAGTATGAAAATAAACTACACCTTTTTCAGTTTATATTCAGAAAGTTACAATTTATATTCAGAAAATTACAATTGATGTTCAGAAAGTTACAATTCATATTTAGAATTTCCATTTCATATTCAGAAAGTTGAAATCCACATTCAGAATTTCCATTTCATATTCAGAAAATTATAATTCATATTCAGAAAGTTACAGTTTATATTCAGAAATTTACAATTGATATTCAGAAAAATACAATTGATATTCAGAAATTCCATTTGATATTCAGAAAGTTGCAGTTAATATTCAGAAAATTACAAATGATATTCAGAAAGTTACACTTGATATTCAGAAAGTTACAATTCATATTCAGATAGTTGCAATTCATATTCAGAATGTTTATTTCATATTCAGAAAGTTAAAACTGATATTCAGAAAATTTAAATTGATATTCAGAAAATTACAATTGATATGCAGAAAATTACAATTGATATTCAGAAAATTACAATTGATATTCAGAAAATTAAAATTTATATTCAGAAAATTACAATTGATATTCAGAAAATTTCACTGTACGAGTGTAAATTTTATATTGTATACATATGTATGTGCTGCTCATGGCAATTCCCAAGCTCTGCGCAATATGCAGAGCTTCAATTGATGGTAAGTATTTCAACTTGAGCAAGGTTTTCGGAACCTTTTTTAACAATTCATTTTTTTCCAGACACCGAAGATATTGAAAGGAGCATTTACAAGACTTACTCCTTGATGGACAGGGAGCGCATTGTCAATGCCGCTAACAAAGGGGAGGATTGGCCAACCCTAGCCAAATCGCTGGGCATCGCCTACAAAACGGCCTACACTAGGGCTGTAAGTGGAAGACTGGAAAAACAAAGTGCCGGCGGTAAAAAGCCGCGAAAGCTCACAGCAGACCAGGTGGAGCAGGTCCTAATCTGACTGGAAGGTAATTATAGCCTTACCCTCCGCCAAATACTTAACAAAATTTTTTTACACTTTCTACATATATTGTTGCTATGTGAATATTTTGCGTTGTATGAAAATAAAGAATTACAGTGTCCGTTGTCGTGTTTATTTGTGGAAATGTTTTTCATTTCTGACTCTCTTTCACCCCGGGGCTGTCTTCATGATCCTCTTCCTCTCCCCCCAGGTCCAATCAGTTTTTCCAAAAGTCCGACATACATAAAGCCTGCAGCCCTTGAATGCAAGGTATAAAAAAATACCTGAACAACTTTCTGAATTACAATTTTAATTTTTTGAATATCAATTGTAATTCTCTGAATATCAATTTTAATTTTCTGAATATCAATTTCAATTTTCTGAATATCAATTGTAATTTTCTGAATATCAATTGTAATTTTCTGAATATCAATTGTAACGTTCTGAATATGAAATGAATTATCTGAATATGAATTGTAACTTTCTGAATATGAAATGTAAATTTCTGAATATCAATTGCAACTTTCTGAATATGAAATGGAAATTCTGAATATGAACTGTAACTTTCTGAATATTAACTGTAATTTTCTGAATATTAATTGTAATTTTCCGAATATCAATTGTAATTTTCTGAATATCAATTGTAATTTTCTGAATATGAATTGTAATTTTCTGAATATGAATTGCAACTTTCTGAATATGAAATGGAAATTCTGAATATGAATTGTAATTTTCTGAATATGAAATGGAAATTCTGAATATGAATTTTAATTTTCTGAATATAAACTGAAAAAGGTGTAGTTAGTTTTCTACTAGTTGATCAACTGGTATGAAGCCAGCTTTGCGTGATTCGAATCAATTTTGATTTCAAATCAACTTTCAAATAAAGAATAAACTCGATTCGTGATTCAAACTATTTTCAAATCAAAAATAATTTTTATTTGTGATTCATTTCTCAAAAGAATCAAAAATACTCTTTGATTCGTGATTCAAACCATTTTCAAATCAAAGATAAATTTGATTTGTGATTCATTTCTCAAAGAAAAAATTTTTGATTCGAATAAAATTTTTGATTCAAATCAAATTTATCTTTGATTTGAAAATAGTTTGAATCACGAATCAAAGGGTATTTCTGATTCTTTTGTGAAACGAATCACAAATAAAATTTATCTTTGATTTGAAAATAGTTTGAATCACGAAACAAAGGGTATTTCTGATTCTTTTTTGAAACGAATCACAAATAAAAATTATCTTTGCTTTGAAAATATTTTAAATCAAGAATCAGAAAATATTTCTGATTAGTGCTTCAGTCCAGGGCCGTGCGCAGGAATTAGCCTTGGGGGGGGGGGGGGGGGGGCTTTTAATTTTGGTTTGCATTCGCATACATTTTTCGCTAAGATAAACATATTTGCTGAAACAGATATGCAGACCCATACATAGGGTTGCCAGACGTACTGATTTGATCAGTACAATACTGATTTTTCGTACCCCGTACTGATGGTTTTAAAAACCTTAAGAAATACTGATTTTTTGGATTTTGTACTGATTTGTACTGATTTTTAGCCGACAATAAAAAAAATCATTTTTATCAACCTGCGATATTACTCGACGACCAACGTGTAATTGTTGTTGTGCACCCCGACGAGTGAGGGAAATTTCGGACATCGATCAAATTTGCTGGGTGAAACAAGCACCCGAGGCTTCGGGGTAATATTGTGTTATGTTGTGTATGTGCGCTCTAATCATCGATTTAAGCGTAACCACCTCTCATCGGGGACGAAAATGTGTCCGAATTTCATCTGTGGGTTTGCTCATAAGCATAACCACGGCATAACCATGAAATTATTAAGAAGGAGGAAGCAACGCGAACGTTAAATGTCATAGAAACATGATCGACAGTTAACGACACGGAAACAAGAAATAAATGCCAGTAATAAAGACGATTTTCTCCGCATACATTGCTTTTTTTTGGAAGGAAATGTACTGATTTTTTCGGGAAGGGTATCTGGCAACCCTACCCATACATCATAAATTTAAATGTTCTCTAACTTTTCTGAAACTCATTATGATTCATCAAAATCTAGTTAACCAGGTCCTGAATAGTACTGTTTACAGTACTTGTTAATTGAAACTGCTCACTGTTTTCACAAAATGAACATTTTTTGTTATCAGTACAATTTTTTTAAAAATGCCAAACGAACATATGCTACACAACTTTGTAATTATGTATTGGCCAACCTTATTTTTTGTAACTTTCACCAATTTCTTCTTCCGTAAAATTATTGTAACTAATTTTGTCAAAAATTATGAGTCAAAATTCAATGCAAAATTTATAAACTCTATTTTGAAAATTTTTGCAAAATCATTGCAACTTACACGGAAAGAATTTTTTACTAGAATCAATGCCGGGACAAGACAAATTAGACTTGATTTTGAACTTAGAAAATAATTTCTTAATATCAAGAAAATCCAAGAAAATTGGATTTTAAATAAATAAGTAAACATTTTCTTGCTTCAAGTGAAATCGGATTTTAAATAAATAAGAAAAAGTTTTCTCACTTCAAGCAAAAACGGACTTTAAATAAATAAGAAATAATTTACTTACGGTAAGGGCCGATTTCATAATCAAATTAAAAGTTCCTTTAAATTCTAAAGGAGCCTTTAATTTGCTGATCGATTTCATAAAGTATTTTTGAAGATAAAAGTTCCTTTAAAGTTAAATACCCAAAAACGGGCATTTAAGTTATTTAAAGGTTCCTTTTGCCAGAAAAAAATTCATTTCTGCAGTCTGTCAAAATCAAATATAAAAAATTTATTAAAATTTTTGAACCGATTTTGTTTGTTGTTTTGTTTGTTGAGCCCTATAATGCAATATTCATCTCTTCCTCTTTTGTGAGGTTGGATGACCGCTTCCTATTTTTTCTGCACTGGGTTTCCAAATTATGCTTCTTTGTTCTTTTCATTTTTTTTGAAAAAAATAAAATAAAGCCACAATCAAAAAATTTATTTACATATTTTCAGAAAAAAAAACAAATGTCAAATTTCAATATTTTTAATATTTTTAAAATCATTTGACGTTAAAGGAGCCTTTTAATTTTATATGATTATGAAATCACTCCCACTTTAAAGAACATTTAAATTGCTCTTTTACTAAAAGGCTGCTTTAACAAAAGGAGCTTTAAGAATTTCATTATGAAATCGGCCCTAAGTGTTTTTTTCTTGTTTTTAGGAATAAATAATTAAGAAATAATTTTTTTGTTGCAAGTAAAACTTTTCTTATACGAGCTTAAGTAAATAAGAAAATATTAAATATACATATAATCAAGTAAAAATTTTCTAAAAATATTAAAAACGTAAAAAATAAGGAAAATGAAAACTAATCATAAGGGATTAGAAAACCATAATTAGTCAACTAGTACTTATTTTCCTAGGACTTGTTCACTGAAATGACAACATTTCAATTAATATAAATGAAGATGCAAATAGTGAACTCCTTATACCAAATGCTTCACTAACAATCTGAGAATTGCAGAAATATTCAGAAATATGCAAAGCGGATGGCAAATGAAAAAAAATACATGTTACTTTGGAAATGCAAATTCAGCAAGAAATATTTTACTTCGCTCAATAAAACGTTTTCTTATTTATTTAAAATTTTTTTGCTGTAGTTTGCTGATATGCTCAAAGAACTTTGGCGTTCAAATTGAGCAAGAAATATTTTACTTCGCTGTTGTTTTCTTATTTATTTTAAATTTTTTTTGCTGTAGTTTGTTGTTCCAATTCATCGAAACACAATTTTCTTAAATTCTTCTTGATATTAGGAAAAAGATTTTCTTCATTTAAGTAAATTTAAGAAAAGATGTTCTTATTTATTTAAACATTTTTTTTCAACACTTTTTTCTATAGATTTTGTTAGTGATCTTGAATAAGAAAATAATTGTCTCATTTTTGGAAAACTCAATTTCTTAATTCCAGTAATAATTAAGTCAATTTTTCTTTTTTCCCTAAAAATTTTCTAAATTGAGTTCAAGAAAGTATTTTTTTGATTCAAGTATACAAATTTCTTTCCGTGTAGATTTGATCATGGGGGGGGTTTAACCCCCAAAACCCCCCCCCCCCCCCCGTGCGCACGGTCCTGCTTCAGTCAAATCAAAATCACGCAACCCTGTATGAAACGGACAAAGTTATATTAGTTGGTTTTCTACTACTTGGCCAACTGGTATGAAACGGACAAAATTATACTAGTTAGCTATCTACTACTTGATCAACCGCTTTTAAAAAGACAAAATCCTACTAGTTGGTATTCTACTAGTAATATACCAATTTATTTATTAACTGAATATTGCAGTTTGTGCAATTCTATCACAAACTAAGCTTTATTGGCGATTTTGAAGTAAATTTACGCTATTATTTAACAAAAGGGTACGAATAGTTATTACCAATTTGCCAAAAAGAAACTACCATTTCTCACAAAATAAATATTTATAAGGCTTTTCATTTATTTTTGTGCACAAAAACAATTACATACATACATATATGTTTGCAGCAGGTGGTAAGAGTTTAAGAAAGTTTAGTTAATTGATTTGGTTTAATCCAAATCGGAGATACTATCAGCCAACTGCCGCATTAACACGAAACCATTATTCTACCTTACTATACATCTTTGCGTGTACTGTATATAATATGTACTAAATGTGACTATAAAAGGTACTGAGCTAATTAAATTGAGCTTTATTAAATGAACTAAAATGGTATTTTTTCACCTAGATGAACTGGCATTTTTCTATGTAGTATTATTCTGACTGGTATTCTTCTAGTATACCCTTAACTGGTATTTTTCTAGTATGAAGCCGATGTGTTGTCTACTGGTATGAAACTGAGTGATATTTTTCTAGTATGAAACTTATGCAAGGGAAGACAATTGCCATCTCGTAGGCAAGCGCCACGTTAAAACTACCAGTTGCTTTCAAGTAAAATAGATAGTTGAGCAACTAGTTGGCGAAATTTTCAAACTGGTAGACTTATAGTACACAACTACACCTTTTTCAGTTTATATTCAGAAAGTTGCAATTGATATTCAGAAAATTAAAATTCATATTCAGAATTTCCATTTCATATTCAGAAAATTACAATTCATATTCAGAATTTCCATTTCATATTCAGAAAGTTGCAGTTCATATTCAGAAAATTAGAATTGATATTCAGAAAATTACAATTGATATTCGGAAAATTACAATTAATATTCAGAAAATTACAGTTAATATTCATAAAGTTACAGTTCATATTCAGAATTTCCATTTCATATTCAGAAAGTTGCAACTGATATTCAGAAATTTACATTTCATATACAGAAAGTTACAATTCATATTCAGAAGCTTCATTTCATATTCAGAAAATTAAAATTGATATTCAGAAAATTACAATTGATATTCAGAAAATTACAATTGATATTCAGAAAATTAAAATTGATATTCAGAAAATTGTTTAGGTATTTTTTTTATACCTTGCATTCAAGGAAAATCTAACATGTTGGATGCATTGTATATGTAGCTTCACATGGATGCAGGCTTTATGTATGTCGGACTTTTGGAAAAACTGATTGGACCTGGAGGGAGAGGAAGAGGATGAAGAAGACAGCCCCGGGGAGAAAGAGAGTCAGAAATGAAAAACCTTTCCACAAATAAACACGGCAACGAACACTGTAATTCTTTATTTTCATACAACGCAAAATATTCACATAGTAACAATATATCTGTGCCCGCAAATTAAAGTAGCCTAACTCGAGATAACGCGAAATTGAGTTATTGTTATAGTGTTAATCTTTGGAGGATACCCCACCGATCTGTCTTATCCCCATTTAAATCGGAGTAATAATTAAAAAGTTATTAAGACATAAAAATTATCCTAACTCAGATAGAAACATTTTGCACCAGTTAAAACAACTTATCTCTAGCAAATTTCTTAAGTCTAGTATTGTATGAAAAATCGTTTTATTAAAACATCCTAACTAGAGTTATGTGGGTACTTCATGGACGTATTTATTTGCGTTTTCAGTCTATTAAAAAAACCTAACTTGAGTTAGGAATTATAATTTTTTTTTTGTCAATTTTCTTTTCATAGCCTAAGTGGAAATAGGTTATTTTAAGTGATTTTTTTTTTATTTTTACACAATTTATCTCGAGTTAGGTTTTTTTGTTAGAATACTTTTCTCATTTCATGCATTATTATCTTCAGTTAGGTTTTTTTGTTGGAAGCAAGTGGATATGATAAACTGAGATAAGAGATTTTTCAAGGATATATATTATAGAAATTCAATTAATTATTATATACTGCAAACATAAAACACCTTTTTTCATCAATTAAACTTTAATGTGGCCGCTGAGGTGCAGTGCGTAGAGTGCTCGCCTGCTATACCAGAGGTCTCGGGTTCTAACCCAGTCCGGACAAACACCACAAAAAATTTTTCTAATTGATTAAAACCCAATTATTGGGTTTTTATAAATAGCGGTCACCTCTCGGTAGTGGGTGGCATACCCTCCGAGGGTATTTCTGCCATGAAAAAGCTTCTCACAAAAAAAAAAAAAAAACGCATTCGCCGTTCGGAGCTCGCATAAAACTGTAGGTCCACACAAATTGTAGGAAAAACAATAGTTAAGAAGAACACCTCGAATTGGGAGAGAAGCTCGGCAAAGTTTTAATATCGCCAGTGTATTTTTATTTTTATTTTTTATTTATTTATTAATATTGATAGTTAAGCTTAAAAGCTAGAAACTAACAGATATTTTTTTATATAGCACTGGCAACTCAGGCCTTCGGCTAGTTATTATTGTTATTAAACTTTAATCGTGTATCCTTTTACAAGGTATGGATCCTGGTAACATGGATGAAGAAGACTTTCTAAATATGGATTATAGTAGCGACAACTCAATTAAGGACTCATTTTTTAACGATAGTCAGTCGGACACGGGGTCAGATAGTGCTGATTAGCCTATGCCTTCCTACGCCTTTTTGTGATCTTCTGAATATTTTTGTAAACGCTTTATACACTTTTTATTTAACTGTACATGACTGTGTTTCCGGACAACCTACGTGTTATATGTGGCATGAGACCCTTGCAAATCGTGATGGCAATGGAATAGCATCGTGCTTATTCAAAATTTAAATCTTTGAAATTAAATTGGAACAAACATATTTTACAGGATTTTCTAAATTTTACAGGATTTTTCACAGTTTTAAAGGCTTGGACTTAATCATATAGTTTACATACATAAATTTTCCATTACAATTCAACATTTTCGGCGAATCATTCAATATTTCAACAACAATAGCAGCAAATATCAATTCAACTTCAACATTTTGGCAAATCATACAAATAGTCAACATTTTCAGGAATTCTCAATAGATGTGGTGAACTAGAAACGGCTTACAAATTTTCTTTTACAATTATCGTGTTACGTGCTTTTGAAGATTTGACTGGTGCTTTTGTCAATTGCAACTTGTGCTTTTTTTTAACATTATCGTGTTATGACAGACTTTGTCGGAGTTTTTAAGCAAAATCAAGAGAATTTTCTAAAAGTTACTAAGCGCATATTGCAAAATCGTAAATTAACAACAAACGAGTCAAAGCTTAAAGAATATAAAGAAGATTTAATAAATACTTTTAAAGCTATTTTGATACACGTTAAGAAAAGTCAAGTTGAAAATCATTCAGAAGTACTATCGAGAATCGCACGTAACAAGGAGAAATTAAAGGAGTGTTTCGAAAAATTAGACATCAAATTAGAAATTTCGTCAGATCCTCTGGCGCTCATAGAAGATTTCAATTTAGAGAATTCTGAATCTGAAGACGATTTTAAAGATTCAATAGCTTTTTCAGACGATTTATTAAAAGCCACTAGCTCACCCAACAATTTACAGAATATTTCATCGAATTTTGCAGAACCATTTAATAACTTTTCCGATATGGCTACAGTCGAACAAAAGAAGTCCTTTATTAGTTATTGTGCCACGATTATAAGAGAAAATTACGCTGGCGATCCATTAGCGTTAGATTCCTTCCTGGACAAAATTGAATTAATAGAGGGTTTAGCAGAAGCAAACCTTGAGACAACTCTTATATCTTTTGTCAAATCGAAACTTGAAGGAAAAGCACGGGAAGCAATTCCGACTAATGTGACATCAATACAAGACATTAAAGACGCTCTGAGAATTCGTATTAAACCGGACAATTCAAAGGTAGTGGCAGGAAAAATATCTTCACTCAGAGTTTCCAATAATAACTTAACAGATTTTGCCAAACGTGTACAAGAATTAGCTGATGCTTTAGAACGATCTCTAATAATTGAAGGCATGTCGAAGGCCAAAGCGCACGAAATGGCAGTCGAGCAATCAGTAAACGTTTGCAGATTAAATACGCGGTCTGACTTAGTGAAAGCAATTCTGGCATCGACTTCCTTCACTGATGCAAAAGACGTAGTAGCAAAGATGATTGTAGAACAGAATAATCAGGCGACAGAACGACAGGTTTTAGCTTTTCGTTCAAGGTTTTCCAATCAAAATAATTTTCGTCAAAATAGTGGAAATAGTTACTACAATAATCCCAACAGATACAACAACAACTTCAATAGGTACAATAACAACAATAATTTTAATAGGTTAAACAATAACAACAATTTTAATAGGAACAACAATAATAGCTACAGGTATAACAACAACAACCAAAATAGACAAAGTAATAATTTTCGACAAAACAGCGACAATCGAGGTAATGCAAATTCGCGTAACAATAACAATAGCCGTAATAGTAACAACAACAGCAGTAATAGTAACAATAGCAACAACAATAGAGGTAGCAATGCAAATGTTCGCGCTTTAAACTACGATGCCCCTCAGGAGCGAACACTGGGGGAGAGCGATCTAAGCAATTAAACGGTTCTTCTAAAATAAAAGGCATATATTGTTTAAATTTAAATTATTCAGATTTCATAGAATTACAAATAAACCAGTCTAATAAACTTTTTTCCTTTTTAGTAGATACACAAGCCGACATTTCTTTAGTAAAAATATCCAGCATTGATAGCAATTTTCCTTTGAATACAAATGACATTATTAATATTACCGGTGTTACCGCTAATACTGTTTCTACTCTGGGTAAAATTGATGCAGATTTAAATTTTTCTAATTTTTCCGTAACACATACCTTACATGTAGTAGATGAATACTTTAACATTCCATCAGATGGCATATTGGGCAAAGATTTTCTAAAACTTAACAAGTGCGTTATTAATTATGAAACCAAAGTTATTTCCTTTTGGGTAGGCAATGAAAAAGTTTTGATACCAATTATTCATGGGCCGGAAGGCAACAGTTGTATCATACCCCCAAGATGTGAAATTTTTAGAATTTTTGATTTAGGAAAATCATCCCAGCCACTTTTCGTGGATTCGCAAGAAATTGCAAAGGGTGTGTTTACGACGAAATGTATTGTTAATCCGGATAACCCAGTAGTAAAAGTGATAAACACGACAGATAAGGTAATTCATTTAAAGAAAAATAGCTTGCATACAGAAAAAATTTCAAATTACAATGTTTATTCAATAAATAAAACCAATAAAGACGAAAATAGAATACAAAAATTAACATCAATTTTAAAGAACCAAATTCCCAAATATTCACAAAATAACTTGCTAGATCTTTGCATAAAATATGGCGACATTTTTGCACTTGATACCGATAAAATGACTTTAAACAATTTTTATGAGCAGAAATTAAGAGTAACCGACAGTAACCCAGTATACATAAAAAACTATAGACTACCGTATTCTCAGCGTGAAGAAATAAACCGTCAAGTAAACAAATTGTTAGATAACGATCTGATTGAACCTAGCTATTCGAACTATAATAGTCCGCTGATTTTAGTCCCAAAGAAAGCTACAAATGGTCAAAAAGCGTATCGTATGTGTGTAGATTTTCGAGGAGTCAATAAAAAACTTATAGCTGATAAATTCCCGCTCGCAAGAGTCGACGACATTTTGGATAATTTAGGAAGAGCGAAATATTTTTCAACTCTCGATCTTTTTTCCGGTTTTCACCAGATTCCGTTACACACCGATTCTAGGGACATAACATCTTTCAGTACCGATCGCGGAGCATTTCGATGGAAGGTTTTACCTTTTGGGTTAAACATAGCACCAAACTCTTTTTCCCGTATGATGTCAATAGCTTTTTCAGGCATTTCGCCAAATCAGGCATTCATGTATGTTGACGACGTTATCGTCATCGGTGGTAGTGAGACACATCATCTTAAAAATCTAGAAAAAGTTTTTGAAACTTGTCGCAAATTTAATTTAAAACTTAATCCCAATAAATGCAACTTTCTCCGTTCTGAGGTAACATTTCTAGGTCATAAATGCACGTCTAAGGATTTGCTGCCAGACGACTCCAAAATAGACGCAATAAAGAAGTATAGGAAACCGACTGACAAAGACGCGGTTAGCCGTTTTGTAGCATTTGCAAATTATTACAGACGTTTTATAAAGAATTTTGCGTCGCTAGCAGCACCTCTAAATAGACTAAGCCGTAAAAATGTTAATTGTTTGGGATGATAGTTGTGAATTAGCTTTTGAAAAACTTAGATCCGCCCTAATGTCTCCTCAACTTTTGCAATATCCTGACTTTACAAAGGAATTTATAATTACTGTAGATGCTTCTAAAAGCGGGTGCGGTGCTATATTAAGTCAAAACCACGATAATAATGATTTACCAATGTGATATGCGTCTAAATCTTTTAACAATGCGGAACAGAAAAAACCCGCAATCGAATTAGAGTTGTTAGCTATACATTTTGCAATTAAACAGTTTAGACCTTATGTGTACGGTACACATTTTACAGTAAAATCAGACCATAGACCACTAGTATATCTCTTCAACATGAAAGATCCTTCGTCAAAGTTAGCGAGAATAAGATTGGAACTTTCAGAATATAATTTCACGATTGAATACATTATAGGTAAATCAAACGTAGGAGCAGATGCACTTTCGCGTATTACGATGAACGAACTAAAAGACGTGACAAAAAGCATTCTTGCTGTACAAACACGTTCAAAGACAAAACAGTTGCAACAACCACAAACACCAACAACGTCACCTTCTGCAGATAACGAGATAAAGTTACAAGTTTATGATAAATTTGCGCATGATTTTTCAAAAAAGATATCGCGCGTAAAAACACAAATTCAATATGATAATAATGATAAAATTTTAAGTTTACAAGTTTGTGCACATTTAAAACACAAGAAAATCGAACTTATTAATGTTACGAATGTTAACGAAATAACGAATCTTGATACGTTACTTTCGAAGCTGGAATTAGCAGCTAGCAATCGTGGTATTAAACAAGTTGAATGGCCAAAGAACGATACATTTTTTAAACATTTTTCTATTTCAAAATTTAAAGACCATGGCAATAAAATTTTAAAAACTTTACAGATTGTGTTAATCGATCCCGTTGAAGTCGTAATCGACGACGAAAAGAAACAAAAACTTTTACAAATTTATCATAACGACCCGATTAGTGGAGGACATTGTGGTGCAAAGAAATTGTACGCGAAAATTCGTACCAAATATTTTTGGAAAAATATGACACGCGATACATCAAAATTTGTTAAAAATTGCCCACAGTGTTTAGTAAATAAAGTTAAACCCAAAACGAAAGAAAATCTTGTCTTAACACCAACACCTTGCAAACCATTTAAAGAAGTCATAATAGATACAATAGGACCTTTGCCAGAATCTAAATTTGGTAACAAGTTAACAGCGAACTATTATTTGTGATCTGACAAAATACTTAGTTTCTGTAGCTATCCCAGATAAAAGTGCTAAAACAGTAGCCTCAGCCATTTTTGAAAGTTTTATACTTGTGTACGGCACTATGAAAACGATCAGAACTGACTTAGGTACAGAATACAAAAACGAAATTTTTGCAGAAATTACTAATCTTTTAAAAATAAATCATAATTTTTCAACAGCACATCACCACGAGACTGTAGGTACAATAGAAAGAAATCATAGGGTATTCAACGAATACATCCGTTCTTATATAAATGAAACTATTACAGATTGGGACACTTATATGAAGTATTTTACTTTTTGGTACAATACAAAACCTAATACTGTTTTTGACAACAAATTTACTCCATTTGAACTTGTATTTGGAAAAAAGCAATTTTGCCAAATGAAGTAGTGAAGTCAGAAATAGATCCGTTATACAATGCAGAGAATTATGCTAAAGAAGCAAAATTCCGTATGCAAAAATCTAATACAATAGCCAAAGAACTTATTTTCAAACACAAACTTGCTACAAAAAATCAATACGATAAAAATTCCCAGCCATTACAAATTAAAGAGAGTGACCTTGTATTAATTCAAAAAGAGCCAAGACTCAAACATGATAATATATATGAAGGTCCTCACGAGGTAAAAACAGTAGACGGCGTGAACGTCACTGTATTTGACAAAGAGAAAAATAAATTAAAAACGATTCATAAAAATCGTGTACGAAAAGTAAAATAAGAATGAAAAAATTTTCACATATATTTTGGGCCAGTTAAATGCCAGAAATTTTCAATATTCTTTACTATTAACTTTATGATTTACAAAATATAAAATAGCGCATAGTAATAAATAATTATATACATATGTATCTAAAAATTACATGTGTAAGATATTATAAAAGAGAAATTATAAGAAAATATACAAATAATTTATATGAATTTATACAAATACTATAAATTACAAACATACAAAAATTATAATTTTAACATTTATTTATATACGTATGTATTTATTTGAATATAATATAAAACTTGAATATAGCAACATACATTAAATATAAGCATAAGCTAAAAATAAGTAAAATAAAAATAAGTGTTGTTAATTAAATAAATAAATAGGTTAAAGTAAGTATAGCCGCAACGTCCAAACATTAAATTCGAGCCACTAAATTAATTCCGATATAAATTTAAAATTTTGGTCAATTACATATAATTTTTTTTTTGAAAAATATCATTATTTAAAATGTCTAATTAAATTGTTCTGTTTGAACGCAATGTGGGAAGGAATGGTCATCCAAACCATTATTCGTTCAAACATACCAATTTGATCACTCAATATCCCAAAAAAAGATTGAAGCCGGCAATATTGACCACTTTCCGACTATAATCCTTTTTTTCTATAAGAGGGATGGTGTAGCAGAGCCCACCTGCATAAAATTGCAAATAACACCCATTGCACCCACCTGTTTTATTCTGTCACTGCACTTGTTGCCCATTGTGAATGGACAACAGGTGTAGGGACAGAATGGAAACGGGTAATGGGTTTTTGACAGCTCGGCTCGCTTCTATGATAGAAGCCGCCTGGCTTGGACATCAGAAAATCGAAAAAGCCTACTGGCAAATTGACTTTGCACTTGTGAATTTCAATCATAATAGTCGGACGTGTTCGTGGCGCGGTAAAACTAAAATATAAGTAGTGAAATAAGAAATAACTTGTGTTAAGAACTTAAATAAAAACAAAAGACTATAAATAATTATTCAACATAAAAGAACAGTGTTTTAACTAAGATATAAAGAAAACAAAAGGACAAACAAAATATAAAATTAAACATAAAGGTGAGTGTGTGCGTGCGCACATCGAGGTGCAGAAGACAAAACCCGGGTTTGAATTTGCTTGCTGCAAAACAGCAATAGCCCAATGTTTTTTGCTTATTGCTGAATTCAGCCGAGCCAAAAACGAAAACACGAATCATTCGCTTCAGTTTTCAGCTGAGTCGTGTTTGCTTGTATAGTTAAGCCAAGCAACTCAATTTGAGAGCGTTGCTTTTACTTCCAGCAATTAGTAGAGTGGTAAATTTTTGCTTACAGTTGCTTATTTTGCTGAAACTAGTTTTAAGCAGAATTCAACATGAAAAGATGTTTACAAATGGACATACATACATATTATGTGTACGTACATACATACATACATAAGTAAATATGTATAAAAAGTCGAAATATGCGCAGGGTTGCGTGATTTTGATTTGACTGAATCACTAATCAAAAATATTTTCTGATTCTTGATTTAAAATATTTTCAAATCAAAGATAATTTTTATTTGTGATTCGTTTCAAAAAAGAATCAGAAATACCCTTTGATTCGTGATTCAAACTATTTTCAAATCAAAGATAAATTTTATTTGTGATTCGTTTCAAAAAAGAATCAGAAATACCCTTTGATTCGTGATTCAAACTATTTTCAAATCAAAGATAAAATTGATTTGTGATTCATTTCTTAAAAGAATCAAAAATCTTTTTTGATTCTTGATTCAAACTTGATTTCGAATCAAGATTCTTAATAAATTTTTGATTCGAATCAAATTTTTGATTCGAATAAAATTTTTGATTCGAATCAAAAAATTATTTTGAATCAAAACTTTATTTCAAATAAAAAAATACTTAGTACGTGATCCCACCACCCCCGCGAGTTGAAATGCAAAAAATCTAAAATTTCAACAAACGTCTACGTTGTATGGGAGGAAATGCAAGCAGATTTTCGCAGTTGCTTAGCCAAGCATTTGTGCATATATATGTATGTATATACTTACATACATATATGTAGGTATATAACGAATAAATGAATGAAAGGATGAATGAATTATGGTTAGGTGTATGCATACAAAGAGTGGTTTCGATATGTAAATATGTATGTTCATACGTTAGGCTGGGTCAATTTTCTAAGCCATACTGTTCGTAGAAAAATCGGATTCTGCATTAAATTCTATGAAAAATGTGTTCTAGAGCATGCCTCTAATATCAATTTCGAGCTTGCCCATTTTCGATTGAAGTTTACTAGGTATGTAGAATTGTTTTAAGCATAGTAACCCATATACTTTTAAATTCAACCAGTGGTTTTAAATTTATCTCTTTACATTCTTTTTCATTGTTACTTAAACGACTTTTAATAATGCATGTATATAAGAGTTTGATTTCGTTGTTGTGGTTTTGTTGAAAAACGAAAATATTAAAAACAACTCCCATTCGTTTTTTTGTTTCTTAACCCTCTCAACATTAGCTTAAAATTTAGGGGAGACTTTTATAACTTTTTTTTCGCATGGGGACCAACACTTACCTCCTGACTTCATTTCCATATAAAATACAGATGTAATCTAACACATACATATGTACATACTTACATATATATGATGTATGTACATATGTACTTACCCCTTAATATGTAAATGAATATACATACATATGTAAATTTCTCTTATACATATCCACACACATGTACTTACTTATGTACTTATATTTTATATATTTTACATACATTGAATGAACCCAAAAAAAGAATAAAATAACAGAATTTAAAAATAAATAATAATAATGCATTTACCCAAAATGATCTCGTACTAAAAGTATCTTTTATTTGAAATACATATATTTTGGATTCACTATAGGTACATACATATGCATATTTTAAACCCGTTCAAATTAAACGAAAGTGGTTTGTTGTGTTGCTTTACGAACAGCAATTCAATCAGTGAATTTATTGGTAAAATTGATTCTTATTTACCTATACACAAAATTTCTTATGTACTACTTATTTACTATAATACATGTACATATATCTACTCTAATTCTTACTTCTATGTAGATATGTACATACATATGTACATACCCTGTAAGACAGGACCCTGAAGGAACGATGGGGACAATTGTCCTAAAATTATAGACCTATATATAGTTACATTGTAAGTAGACCAAATAGAGTTCAAGAAATGAATGAAATGTATTGCTAAGCAGGTCAATTGTCTCGAAAATAGCCCAAACGTAATGCGGGGTAGGTCAATTGTATTTAAATTGGCCCGAATGTAATGCACAATGTGCATTTTTTGTTATACGTAATTTGTATATATCAACTTTGCTTTTTGAAATATTTTGAACCATGTTAGCTTTTTTTGCTGAAAATTTTTGATTATTAAAAAATTCATTTCCTAATATTCGAAAAAGTTTGCGGAAGTTACAAGAAATTAATATTAATTTAATTAATTAATCTTAACCGTTGGAAAAAGGTATTGTGAAATCAATGTATGTAGCTAGATTTCAAAACATATTTCTTATTGAAATTAACGCATTCTTTATTCTTATAGAAGCACTTGAACCAGATTAATCATTAAAGGATACGGACAATAAATAAAGCTAATGATTTCATTGCGTCACAAAAATAATAATATAAATATAATTTGTAATTTATTTCCTGCAGCATATTGTTATTGTGATTTAGCTGTTTGCAATATGAATTTCTTTAATTAATTACTTTTTGCTTGCTTGCTCTTCCGACAGGGTAGGAATATGATGTACTGTGAAACGATTTTCCGTCATCCTTTGTCATGTTTCTTTCGGACACAAATCGGTTTCGGCTAATATGCGCCACCATCGAGAACGAAAAAAAAACACTGACGATGGCACATATTAGCCGAAAACGGGTTGTCTCCAAACCAAACTTGACAAGGGATGACGGAAAATCGTTCCACAGTACATCATTCTTTAATTAACTTTTAGATATAATGTACACTTATTTAATCAAATAAAAAATATAATAAAAAAGTAAAAGACGGGAAATGGTTTCAATCTATATAGTATAAGTATACTCCTCTTGAAATGAGGAAAGGTCTAGACATGAAATTGTTTCATTGTATATAAAAAAAAGTATACTCCGATTGTAATGCACAAATGGCCAATCGACCTAAAGCTGGTCCGAATGTAATGCAGGTAGGGACAATTGACCACAGCCTAGGACATGCAATGTTAAATGTAAATAGAATTTTATATGGGATTGGACCAAATTTTGGACCAGTTACAATCCCCTACAGTCTAGTTTATGGAGTAGTCTAAGTCTACTCCGAAATCCTGCAGGGGAATGATGGAAACTCCAACACATTCTCAGCAAACACTAACACATATAGCAGTGATAGTCATTTGATACATCATTTGGAGAACACATTCATCACATTTTTCATACCGTCCATATAAAAATGATGGAAACTTGTAGGCAGTGTGTGACAGAAATTTCCATCAAACGTGCACCTCAAATGATATATCAAATGACTATCACTGTGTTATAGGGTATATACATACATATGTATGTATGCATATGCACCCAAGTGCCCCCTGCAAAAAAGCCGAGTACTCCATGCACGCTTGTATAGAGTACTCGCTATGGACCAACCGAGTACTCCTCAACCTGCCACATTTCATATAAAAAATATGGTCCATTTAACATTGCGATGTCCCAGGCAGGGATCACATACTCCCATTTCCGCATGACACCCGAGTAATCCAAGCATTACCCACATGGGATTAATTTACGGAGTAGGTACTAAAATTAATGAAATTTAATAATCTCTGAACAGTTTTGAAAGACTGCCAATTCAATTTACATACATTCATAAGTAAGCTTTTCTTTAGTTAAAATAAAATATTAAAATTTTTCTAGCGCAATCACCAGCATTTTTTGTGTCGCGTAATTTTTTCGATACATCGAACATCGATGTATCGATGTTGGTCCTCAAAATTTGTATTCCTACCCTTTATTACTGAATCGTGCACGTTCAAACGAGCATGCATATGTACATACATACATACATACAAATGTATGCACTTGCTTCGTCGTTATCGCTATATATGTACATACATTTCGTTTTCGTAGCAATGTTCGGCTAACTACGAGCCGATGCAGATAAACAAGTCGCTCGCTTGGGTCTATGTTTATGATCACTTTGAAAGTACTCCTACCTACCGCAAAATGGATCATATAATCCTATGATTTTTACAGGGCCTATGCACATACATACATATGTATGTATGTACGTACGGCGTAGCACAAACGTAAATACGACAGTCAGAAATATGTATATATGTACATACATACATACACATATACATATTTGGCGTCAGCATACAATTTGGCTGTTGTTGCACTTTTGGTGCATTTTATACATTTTTGTGTTTTAAGTTACCGAGAAGGTACTTGAATAATTCTGATATTAGCTACAGTATTTTTGATTCTAAATAAATTTTTGATTCGAATAAAATTTTTGATTCGAATCAAATTTTTGATTCAAATAAAATTTTTGATTCGAATCAAAAATTTGATTCGAATCAAAGATATTTTTTGAATCAAGAATCAAAAAAGATTTTTGATTCTTTTGAGAAATGAATCACAAATCAAATTTATCTTTGATTTGAAAATGGTTTCAATCACGAATCAAAGGGTATTTTTGATTCTTTTTTGAAACGAATCACAAATAAAAATTATCTTTGATTTGAAAATGGTTTGAATCACGAATCAAAGGGTATTTTTGATTCTTTTGAGAAATGAATCACAAATAAAAATTATCTTTTATTTGAAAATAGTTTGAATCACGAATCAAGTTGATTCTTTATTTGAAAGTTGATTTAAAATCAAAATTGATTCGAATCACGCAACGCTGAATATGCGTAACCAAATCGTTTCAGCAAAATAAGCAAAAGCAGAAAAAATGCAAAGACGCAACTAATTGCTGGAAGTAAAATGAAATCCCCCAAATCGCGTTGCTTTGCTTATATTAACTATACAAGCAAACACGGCTCAGCTGAAAACTGAAGCGAATGAATCGTGTTCTCGTTTTTTACTCGGCTGGCCGAGTTTGCTAATTTACTTTTCGTTAGCAAAAGCAAAGCAAAAGCAAATGCAGCAAAAGTAGCTAAGCAATTTCAAACCCTGGACAAAACTACTTCCACACCTCAACAGTTAATATGTATGTAAGTACATATGTACATATGTATGTATCAGGGTTGCGTGATTTTGATTTGACTGAATCACTAATCAAAACTATTTTCTGATTCTTGATTTAAAATATTTTCAAATCAAAGATAATTTTTATTTGTGATTCGTTTCAAAAAAGAATCAGAAATACCCTTTGATTCGTGATTCAAACTATTTTCAAATCAAAGATAAAATTGATTTGCGATTCATTTCTCAAAAGAATCAAAAATCTTTTTTTATTCTTGATTCAAACTTGATTTCGAATCAAGATTCTTAATAAATTTTTGATTCGAATAAAATTTTTGATTCGAATAAAATTTTTGATTCGAATAAAATTTTTGATTCGAATAAAATTTTTGATTGGAATAAAATTTTTGATTCGAATAAAATTTTTGATACGTACGGCGTAGCACAAACGTAAATACGACAATCAGAAATATGTATATATGTACATACATACATACTAGGGATTCCAATTTTTCCGATTTTTACGATCCCGGGATTTTCGCGATTTTATTTTATACTCCCGGGATCCCGGGATTTGGACTTTAATTACACAGGCCGAAAAAATTTCCAAAAAATCTACTTTTCTAAAAGATTTCGGTGCGCTGATTCTGAATCTGAAGTCGGATTTTCGGTAATATGTGTAGGTTTTGAGATATTCATGTCCAAAGAGGCGAAAAATGCGATTTTTTGCTATATTCACTGCTCAATCTGTTAAATTACTTACTTTCATTAAAAGATGATTGCAGCTATTGAAAGAACGATCATTTCTCTTGAAAACAGCGCTTTGCCTTTTCGGGTATCTTATTCAGATATCTCGTTGTCTTCAAAAGAAATGATCGTGCTTCCAATAGATGTAATCAGCTTTTAATGAAAGTCAGTAATTTTAAAAATATTGAGGAGTGAATATGGCCACAAACTGCGTTTTTCGCCTCTTTGGACATGAATATCTCAAAAACTACACGTAGAATTTTATTTCTGTTACAAAAATTTTTCGACCAGTATTATTTTCCCACATTTGGGGTTGAAAAAAGTAAATCGCTAGCTTAGAGTGCAAACTGTGTAAGTCCACTTTTATGAAAAAGTGTATTTTTATGTAGAATGCTAGAAAAATAAAAAAACACCACGCTGAACAAGTCTGCGATACTTGTCTTATTTCTTCTTCTTCTTCTTGATTGGCGCTTAACCGTCTAGACGATTCTGGCCGAGTCCAACAGAGCGCGCCAATTGCTTCTGTTTCGTGCAGCATGGCGCCACTTGGGAACACCTAGGGAGGCAGCATCGCTGTCCACCTGATTTTCCCAACGCAGTGGAGGTCTCCCTTTTCTTTTGCGTTCAGCGGGTTTCGATAGAAATGCTTTCTTAGCCGGAGCGCCTTCGTCCATTCTCACGACATGACCTGCCCAACGCAGCCGCTGGATCTTTATTCGCTGAACAATGTCGATGTCTGTGTAAAGCTCGTACAGCTCATCGTTAAATCTCCGTCGATACTCGCCCACGCCAACGCGCAAAGGTCCATAAATCTTACGAAGAACTTTTCTCTCGAATACTCCAAGTGCCATCTCATCTGATTTTGAAATTGTCCATGCTTCTGCGCCGTGCTCCGTGCTGACATCATTCTTGGTGTTAATGCTGGTTCCCAGATAGACGAAGTCCTTAACAGTTTCGAATTTGTAGCTATCAACATTGACGTGGCTGCCAAGGCGTGCTGTTTCTTTGTGTGATGACAGGAGGTACTTCGTCTTGTCCTCGTTGACCGCCAAACCCATTTTCTTAGCCTCTTTATCCAGCTTGGAGAAGGCAGAACATACGGCGCGCGTGTTAGTGCCAATGATGTCGATGTCATCGGCGTACGCCAGCAGTTGCACACTCTTGTGATATAAGATGCTTCCTGTATGGTTAAGTTCTGCAGCTCGTATTATCTTTTCCAGCATCAAATTGAAGAAGTCGCACGAAAGAGAGTCACCTTGTCTGAAACCTCGTTTGGTCTCGAACGGCTCGGAGAGGTCCTTCCCAATTCTGACGGAGCTGGTGGTGTTAGTCAATGTCATTTGTCTTATTTCTACTCGTTTTTATTCAGCGATACGCAAATTGTATAAGTCCAAAAAGCGAAGAAAATTGTGTAAGTCCAAAATGTTTACATGAACACAAAATTTTTTTTTTCATTTCGAAATTTTTTTATTTTTTGTTTTTTGTCTCTCCTACAAAGTTTGAAAAAAGGACTTACACAATTTGCACTCTAAGCCAGCGAAATACATTTTTAGAGAAACGCTACAACTTTAAAATGCAAAGAAAAAATAGATTTTTGTTGCCATTTTTTATTATTTCATTAGTAACAAAATAAAATAGGAATGTAAAATCATTCGTATTATTTAATAATACTTAAGAGTTACTTTAAAAAGTACAACCAACAACGAAAATTACATACATTTGGTGAACAGAACATTTGCCTTTGCAGTTGGTACTTTTAGGATATGAATAAAAAGGCTTGCAATCATTTGATAATTTCCAATAGAAATTTTTTTAGAATTTAACGACGAACTTTGTTTAAGCGAATATTTCCAAGCTTGCCGAAAAATTCAGAAAATTAATGCAACTTCTGAATAGATAAATATCGGAGGCAAAATTTTGATATGAATTCCGAGTATGCAGCTGCGTATTTAATTTTAGTAGAGTGTTGTAAGACTATCAAGTCTAATTAAAATTTTGTTTCCATTTTCTTCCATTATTTACTTTCCGTGTGGGAAAATTCCAAAAATCATTTGAGAAATAAATGACCAAAAATCAGGAAATAGAAATTATCAAATGAATTTTGCCACAAGCTAAAAGCTTTAAAAATACCTAACATACGTTTCCTTACAACGCGTACTTCAAAAAAATCAAAAATTTTAATCCTTACTTTGACTAATGGACTTTTTTATTCTAGCAAAAATGTCGCACTTTCTTCCGGCTGTCACATTTTTTTCTTCTCTTCCACACAGACAACACTTTTTTAGGGATGTTTGTTCTATTGACAAAATATAAAACTGGCCCGACTACGGGCAACATTTTCTGCTCTTAGCACAAGTAAAAGGTTGCATTATTTTTGTTTCATTCATCACATGAAAAATGCAACACTTTGATAGGACACAGGACACATGTTGATAATGCTGCAATGTAATAATGCAACATTTTCATTCAGAATAGGAAATGCTGTTAGTATGCAGATCTGAGACCAATAAAAATTATATAAAATATAACTTTTCTTTGCTATAATAGCGGAATATTCTCTCTTTATCTTATCCCGAAAATCCCGGGATAAAATTCTAGCTATCCCGGGATTTTCGGGGAGTCAGAAAGGGCGGGATCCCGGGATCCCGGGATTGGAATCCCTAATACATACACATGTACACATTTGGCGTCAGCATACAATTTGGCTGTTATTGGACTTTTGGTGCATTTTATACATTTTTGTGTTTTAATTTACCGAGAATGTACTTGAATATTTCTGATATGCTACAGTATTTTTGATTTTAAATAAATTTTTGATTCGAATAAAATTTTTGATTCGAATAAAATTTTTGATTTGAATCAAAAATATATTTTGAATCAAGATTCGTAATAAATTTTCGATTTGAATCAAGAATCAAAAAAGATTTTTGATTCTTTTGGGAAATGAATCACAAATCAAATCTATCTTTGATTTGAAAATGGTTTGAATCACGAATCAAAGGGTATTTTTGATTCTTTTGAGAAATGAATCACAAATAAAAATTATCTTTGATTTGAAAATAGGTTGAATCACGAATCAAGTTGATTCTTTATTTGAAAGTTGATTTGAAATCAAAATTGATTCGAGTCACGCAACGCTGGTATGTATGCATGTATAAGAATTGCAGAAATATGCAAAGCCGACGGCAAATGGACTGGTGCCTCTTTGACACATTTTCGCTAGTTCTGAACCAGAAATTCTGTTATCTAGTTACTTTTAACTTCCTTGCAGAGTATGTAAAAAAATTCAGACACATGCCTTTATAATTAAATGCCTATATTAATATGTACATAAATATGTAAGTAACGAATCTAACATCAAATTATATTTTAATACATATATTATGTATTAACTAAATAATTCAAAATAAAATTCCTGTCCATACCTGCTAAGTTACAAAATTGGTTATTTTAGATACAGTCCTACTACGAATACAAATTTTCTTCCATTTGCACACATGCGTATGCGCACGAACGTACATGCATATCTACATATGCAAACATATTTTTCAGCAACACTTTTCTTTATCCCTCTGTTTTTAACTGTTTTCAAAGGACGGGAAAAAATAAAAGTCTCATTGAAACCGTCACTTGCTGAGGGATATTTTTGAGTGTTGAAAAATAACTCTTAAATGGCAACAGAAAGAATATCGTTGAGAGAGGTTGCCCACAGTGAGAAACACTTTGAGTGTGAGAGTTTTCTGTTTCAGTCAGTGGGAAACACTTTGCGCTCAGCGTTTTTGTGTTTCCGTCAGACTGAAATGGAATGAAAATAAAGGCGGATTCATCGTTCGAGTTCAGAACTAAAGTTGAATTTGAGTTAACTAATAAAAACAGTTCAGAACTTTTCGGAATTCCTCTCACACTCCGAAAACACAACAACAACCACATGGCAAAAAAGTTCTGAACTTGAACGATGAATCCGCCTTAAGTGTTAACTGTTAAAGTTGGTCGCTGATTTTCATCGAAGATTCTCCTGGTTCATCTGAAAAAAAAATAGTTACCCGTCAATTTCTCTACGGAAAATGCAGAGCCAGAAATTATCAACAATGGGTGAAAAATTGACCTATATGGAAAATTACCTGCTTTCGTATTTTTAGTATTTTCAATTTTTCAAAGTCAAGGAAATACTTATAAGAATCCTAAAGCTACATTTTTAGAAGAGTTTTGAGTATGCAATTTTGCAGCTCATTCAATTTTAATATAATAATATGCAACATTCAACTTTTTGAAAATTTTCATTGGCTTTTCGGAAATTTTAATTGGAACGGTCTCACGTACATATCGACGGCTGAGAATAAGATCGCCCTATTTCAAAAATTGTTTCAAAAACGCCCTGTTCCAAAAATTTTTTGAATAACGTCCTATTTCAGATTTTGCTTCGAAAACGCCCTATTTCAGAGAAAACTCCATATATATTTCTCTGAAATAGGGCGTTTTTGAATAAAAAAATAAAATAAAATTTTCGACAGAACTCTTTGAAATAAATTTAAAAACTCTGGCGTATGATTTTTTTTTGAGTAACTTACATATTTTTCAATAAAAAGGACTTTTAACACATATTATTAAAATTTTGCATTAAACAAGCAATTTGGAATAGATGTAGACAACAAAATATTTTTGGCCGCATAAAACTTGAAAATCTACCTATGTGCGCTAGGGTGTCCCGAAATATTTTTTTTTGGATTTCCTTAACGCAAGACCCCTCAAAATTTGCGGGTTTGATCGCAAATTACGAAACAAGTTTTAAAAACTAAATACAATTAGATCCTCAGGGCTCTACCGATCATTAAAGTTTTGCGGTTTCGTCATTCATGCAGAACGCCCACTCAACACAATATATATTACATCGTCTAATGTTTGCATGCTGTAATTCTTTTCGTTCTTATTAGTTCTATTCGCTTAATTTTTTATGCAACTTACTTTTAAGTGCAAAAATCTGAATTCCATGTAGCTACAATGAAAATACTCGTACATACACATATTTTCTACAATGGGTTTGATTCGGCTTCTCCATTTATTTGCCTTTCAATCGTGGAGAATCAGTTCGATAAAAAAAAACAATACGGTCCTTTAACTAAAGCATAAAGTTCTTATTTACCTAAAGTTTAATTTTACAACGTTACGAATGTGCTGGAATCAGAAAAGGTTTAGAGAGACTACAAGCCCTGGGCGAAGGTATTAGTATGCAGTGTTGTCACCGCAAAATATTTGAGGGAAGTGAAACGGCTGAAAAATCGAAGTGATTCGAAATGAAGCGCGCCTAAATGTGTTTTCAAACGTTCAGTGTTCCCACGAGGTCAATTAATTCCGGAACAATTATTCAAAAACGCCCTTTTTCAGAAAAATATATATGGAATTTTCTGAGAATAGGGCGTTTTTGAAGCAAAATCTGAAATAGGACGTTATTGAAACAATTTTTCAAATAGGGCGTTCTTGAAGCAAAATCTGAAATAGGACGTTATTGAAACAATTTTTCAAATAGGGCGTTTTTGAAACAATTTTTGAAATAGGGCGATCTTATTCTCAGCCGTCTATATCAAGACCTTCCACTCGATACCAATATCGCTCAGACACATTCCGTGCCATCCGGTTCCACGTTTTGACCCATATTAGAAGACCCGTCATGGAAGTCACAATGAAAATAGATCTGTATTAAAGCCCTGCTCAATACCTTTAATTCCATACCAATATCGTTCAACCACATTCCGGAGTAATCCGGGTCCACATTTTAGCCCATACCTGGCGAGGATGTCTAGGCATCACAATGAAATGTTGAAGTCCTGTTCAACACCTTTCATTTGATGCCAATATCGCAGGTGTAGGTTCAGGCGTTCTTGAGTTATAGCATAGTATGCATGCATAAACAGGTTTTTGATTGCCACCGAGACCAACAAACCGTGCAAAAACAAACATATGAGTCGCCTACGCTGCGCTGCCGGGCACGACTGCGACGCCTCCACTGAACACGGCAAATGACCAAACGAATTTGTCTATGCTTGCGCTTTTTTGAGTTTTTCGAAATTTAAAACCGGGAAAAAGGTATTAAAGTCTCAGAAGTGCGCAAAACAAAGTACATGGTTGTCGAGAATTTACCATTTCTGACATTTTAAAAAAAGAATTATTAAAATCGGTGCAGTACTTTTTGAATTATCGCGTTACATACATTTTCCATACAATCAATTTTATATAATTAGTATAGATACATTTTATGCGATATGTTTTTCAAACATATAAGTAATTCATTGAAAGTTCCATAAAACCAAATAAATAGAAGTTTTTTAAAATGGGCGTGATAGCACAAACTATATCGACTGGTATGTTTTATTATTTTTGGCGCAAGATGCGCACGGGTCCAGCTAGTTAAACTAAATTTCTGTCGCTAACATACTTTAATCATTAGCTGTGGCCTAAATCATTCCTTTTATCATAAAATGGTACAATATTTCGCCATATTTCTGCCTCAAAAGTTCAAAAAATCGTGCGAACATTCGGTCCGAAACGCACAGGAAATGCCCATATATTATATGATATAAAATGACCATTTCTAAATATTTTTGATTTTGATTTAATATCAAAAAAGTATAGTACTTATTCCAATTTTCGGATAGATCTTATACCATTTCAACTATATTTTGTTGGAATCTAGTAACGCTGCAACAACGTGCATCTTCTTCCATTCGTCATTCTCATACTTTTCATATGTACTAGTATACACACATTTTTCTCTTTATTTTGTTACTTCTGAATAAATCATCAAAGCGGGCGGCAGAAAAACGTGTGCGTTTTTATTAGGTTATGGGAACCAGAAGTTTCCACGCAGTTATAGAAGTCACAAAATTAATAAATTATTAAATAATCCGACATAATGGCGTCGACATCACTTTATGCCATAGAGAAAGTCGATGTTTCAAACTATGAGACGTGGGCCGCGCAAATGAGAAGTGTACTAATTCACGGCGGCATCTGGAAAGTGGTGAATGAAGCGAAGCCCTTGAATGCAGAGGCACTGGCCCAGTGGACCGTAAATGACGAGAAGGCGCTGGCTACCATTTTACTCAACGTAAAACCAAACCAGCTTAATTATATTAAGAACTGTAAAACGGCGGCAGAGGCATGGTTGAAGCTAGGAGAGGTATACAAGCCGCAAGGGCCGGTATAAAAAGTTTCATTGTGCAAGCAACTTCTCAATAAGAAAATGCAAATTGAAGAGAATGTCCAGGAATTTCTCAACGCCTTTATGGAAATCGCGGATAAATTAGCAGAGAAGGGAATAACGCTTTAAGATGAATTGATAAGTATAATCCTCCTATCCAGCCTCCCAAAATCTTATGATAATTTTGTAATAGCAATGGAAACTCGAGATAACTTACCTCCCTTCAGTTCTTTAAAGATAAAGCTCTTAGAAAAGGGAGAGCGGGAACCTACAGAGGATGATGGGCAGCAAGCCTTCATAGCCTGCGATAAATCGGCTAAGAGAACACAGGGAGAAAAGCTACATAAGAAAACGCATCAAAAGTTCATAGGTAAATGTTTTGCATGTGGAAAGCAAGGGCATTTTGCAAGCAAGTGTAGAGGAAAAGAAAAACAAATTTCCAGCGAAACAGCTATGAATGCCATTGCAATAACCAACATAAAGAGCAAATTCGATCAAGATTGCTGGTACGATGACAGCGGCGCAACATCCCACATGTGTAATAACATACCTATGTTCATAAAATTCCACGAATGTGAGGAAAAGATTTGGCTAGCATCAAATTCAACGATTACAGCGTCAGGCAGATGTGATGTGTTGCTGAAAACAAGCAAACGAAAGGTGCGATTGCAAAATGTTTTGTACTCTCCTGAACTAAAAGCGAACTTCATTTCTATAAGCAAAGCGGTTGAACACGGTATGTCGATACGATTCGACGCTAAATATGCACATATAATTGACAAGCAGGATAAAATTATACTGATGGCAACAAGAAGGTACAATCTGTATGTTGTGAAATCGGAAAAAGAAAGTTTGTATGCATTAAACAGCAGCGAGCTTTGGCACAACAGGTATGGTCACCTAAACTTTCAAAGTTTATGCGAATTAGAGAGAAATAAAGAGAATAAAAGTAAAATCCGTAGGTGGTTCACGTTATTTTTTAACTCAAATCGATGACATGTCAAGGTATAAGCACGTTTATTTCATGAAAGCAAAAAGCGAAGTTCTAGATAAATTTAAAATTTTCAAAGCGTATGTAGAGCGTTAAACAGGTTGTAAGATAAAAGCTCTAAGAAGCGATAATGGGAAAGAGTACGTAAACAATCAATTCGATGATTTTTTGAAGCGAAATGGTATACGACGTGAGCTGACCGTACCACATACACGTCAACAGAATGGTGTGGCAGAGCGGGCGAATCGAACACTTGTTTAGATGGCTAGGTGTATGGTCGTGCATAGTAAAGTTAATCAAAATTTATGGGCAGAAGCCGTTTCAATAGCAGCATACTTAAGAAATAGGTGTCCAACAAAGTGCGTAAAGCACGAAACCCCATACGAAGTTTGGTTCAACAAAAAGCCTGTAGTTAGTCACTTCAAAACATTTGGTGCGGTTGTAGTAGTTTAAACAAAACACCACATGATAAGTTTGAAGCTAAGGGCAAAGAGCAGGGTTTGAAAAACTGCCAGCAAAACAGCAACAGTCTCAAAAAATAAGCTGCTCCTGTTCTGCGAAAGTTGTCATTATTTTTTTAGAACTTTTGAATTTTGATTTCCTTTGAAAATATCTACATTCGAAGCAGAGAGCATTCGAATAATTTTTTTTTGTTTCTCTGTGCTGTTGCTTTGCTGTGTAATTTCAAACAGTTCAGTTAACAGCAAAACACAGATAAACAAAAATTTCAATTTTCAGTACGGCTTTTTGAAATTTGTTTTTTTTTTACCTTATAATTTCGATTGTGTTCACATAAAAAAAAACAACAAAATTCCTGTAAAAAAAAAATTATGTTTGCATTTGTTGTTGTTTTACTGTGCTGTAAAAATTTCCACAGTACAGCAACAGTCGACAGTAATTTTTGGAAATTGAAGGCTGCATAGTTACAGTACAGTAGA
This sequence comes from Urophora cardui, assembly GCA_960531455.1. Lineage (NCBI taxonomy): Eukaryota > Metazoa > Arthropoda > Insecta > Diptera > Tephritidae > Urophora > Urophora cardui. The sequence continues at coordinate 78,708,658 of OY482674.1, forward strand.
ATTTTTTATTTTTTTACTTTTGTTGCGCTGTTCATTTTTTAATTTTGAAATGAAAATGAAATTCAAAGTAAATGAAAACAAAAGTTGAAAGTAATTTCAAACCCTGGCAAAGAGTATATCATGGTCGGATATTTATCCGAGAGCAAATCATGTCGTTTGTACGACAGAGAATCACACAAAATCGTAATTAAAAGGGATGTAATTTTTAATGAAAATGCAATAGGGCGCAAACGTGTGTGTGCCAAAAGCGTAACAGGCGGCGATAAAATTGAATTTTTATATTTATTCTGCGGGGAGAAGAATAAGAGCTTAAATGATTTAACAGCTCCTCTAGGCAGCGATGGCACACTCGGTACCATAGAAAGCGATAGCAAAAATGAATTAAAATCAGGTAGTGAAGACATAGAAAGCGATAATACATTGTATGACAGTGCGGATGAGACAAATACAAGCGAGTCCGATTGTGGCAATTCGAATTAAGATGGTCATTGTGATGACGATAATAAAGTTGGCAGAGGTAGACCCAAACTTTTGCCAGGTTTACCAGGCCGCCCCAAGAAAAAATTTAATTACATAAACGGTATAATCAACGAAGAAATACCTTCAACTGTCAATGAAGCACCATCTAGCCAGAATCGTAATTATTGGTATAACGCTATGATAGAAGAATTTGCATCCTTAAACAAGAATGAAACCTGGGTATACGCCGATTTACCACCAGGTAAAAAAGCAATAAAGAGCAAACGGGCTTTCTCCCTGAAGCGAAATAAAAACGGAGACATTGAGCGGTATAAGGCACGGTTAGTGGCTAAAGGCTGTGAACAGCGTTTTGGTGTTGACTATAAAGAAACTTTCTCTCCTGTCATTCGCTATAGCACCATACGCATGATTTTGGCAATTGCTATAGAGAATAAAATGCATCTACACCAACTTGACGTTAGCACTGCATATTTAAATGGCGATCTTGAAGATGAAATTTATATGTAACAACCTGAATATTTTGTTGACGAAAAGGTTTTAAAGTTACCTAAAGCTATTTATGGCTTAAAACAGTCTGGAAGGCAGTGGAATTTTAAGCTAGATGGTGTATTGAAAGAAAGAGGTTTTAGAGCCTGCGAAAACGAACCTTGTTGTACAAGATGAACATGTAGATGATATACTAATTGCTTCCCCTCCAAAACAGTTTTCAGGCTTAGTAGGTACAGTATTGGTTGGAAGCGTCGATATGTCGATAAATAGGGAAACAAATGTACATACATATATTAGGGCATGGTAATCGTTTCCAAATATTTTGTTAAATTGTCACTAATTAGGATTTTGGTACCGAAATCTATCGAAGTATCACTCTTGTCAAGACGTCCTACTTCGGACTAAGTAGGCAATTGAACAGTAAAGTCCTCTCTCGACGGCCAAAAATCACGCTCTACAAGACGCTCATCATTCTCGCACGCAGCATAGAGGCAGTCACGATGTCAACATTAGAGAAAAGGAACTCAGAGTATTCGAGAGAAGTTCTTCGGAAGACGTTGGAGACGGCGATTAACGATGCTATACGCAGTCATGGACAAGGTTCAGCGAATAAAAATACAGCGGCGGCATCTTAGGTCGTCATAAGAATGAATGAAGGTATTCTATCGACACGCACTGCGTTGGAACTATCAGGTGGAAAATGACTTGGTGTGTTTAATTTGCGCCAGTTATCACGGAGGCGGACTTTATTGGACTCGGTCAAAATCGCTTAGAGAGTTAAGCTCCAATTAAAAGAAGAGAACTATGTTTATATATACTCCCTGAGGAGGCACTAAATAGTGCCCTGAATGGGTTGAAAGCCTTAGAAGCTCCATACATACATACAAATGTTTATACGAGTAGATATTAGTAAGATTTTATTTTTTCATACCGCAGGATTGGGAAAGCCATCACATATCTCGACATTTTGTAGCTTTTTTCGTAGAAGGGTTGAAGCATCAGTGGGTTGAGATAAATCTTTGTTTGATTTTAACCAATCTCGGAAACGACATAATGCTGAAATCACACCAGCAGTTTTACTCTTTTGATTAGTACTCGATTCCTTTACGCTTTTAGGTGTAACTGAGAACGTTGCTAAAATTTCCATCGCAGTAACTGTCCCTATTCCACGTATACCTATGTTTTATGTACGTAAATCAAATAAAAATTCGTTAATATGAACAAGTGATTCATTTAAATAAGTAAATGATAAATATATGTATGTATGTGTTACTATGTAGCAGACTTCTTAAGTAATGCATTCTTTTCGGAAGTATAATTCCTCGGAATTGAGCCCAGAGAAATGCAATTACTTTTTCCAATTCCGGAATGGGGAATTGAAATTTTAATTTATAATCTCGAAAAAGGAATTGCTGCATTCCCAATTCCTTTTCAATTCTTTTTTCCAATTCCATGGAATTCCTTCCATCGGAATGCATTCCTTTCCAATTCCTTTCTTTTACACTTTACCGTATCCCTGGTTTAGATATTACTTTGAAAAATCCCTCGTTGATATCATATGCATATCTGAGACCTGGTTCAATACATATACATATGTGTGATAAATTTTTGCAGTCAAAGCGTATAAACTATATCGAAATGAGAGGGACATGGAGGTGCAGCAGCGATGTTTGTGAGGGACTCCTTAAAATGTTTTATCAAGTCCAAGTCGAGTATTTGCGTTGAGTACCTGCTTGTTGAAGTGATTTGTGACAAACGTACAAATTTTATATGAACAACGTTCCCATTAAAACCAAAATTATGAGTAACTGCGACAATCGTTGGCTCAACAAAGATATTAAAGAAGCTATAGTGAAACGTAACAAATTGTATGATCGTTGGAAGAGATATAGAATCAAAGATTATTACAATCAGTTTCTAGTCCAAAAAAAATTGTAGTCAAGATGATTCATTTTCATAAATCCAAGCATTTCGAAAATAGTTTTTCAAGAGCAATTGATACCAGGCGAACATGGCAAAAAATTAAAGACAATTGGCCTTATTGGTAGCAAACGAAAAAATCACCAGGTATTAGATGATCTTGTCTCCTTAAATGAAAAATTCACAAGTATTCCTACTCCCAACGTTATACACACTAATATAAATTCTCAGTGTTGTCCCGAAAATAGTTTTAGTTTTTCGTGTGTTAATCAGTGTGATGTCCTTGAATGTATTTTGTCTATAAAATCAGATGCTGTGGGGACAGATGGTATTAATCCTGTGTTCCTAAAAGCCCTTCTACCGCGTTTACTTCCCTATATTACACACTGTTTCAATTCCATTTTAACCACTTGTGCTTATGCATAATGATTTTCCAGCCAAAATACTTCCTATACCCAAAACCGACGGTAATCTTAGGCCAATAGCAATTCTACCCTATCTTTCCAAAGCATGCGAATTGGTAATGCATAAGCAGCTTTGTTTGTTTCTTTCAAAACACTCTCTTTTTCACAAGCGGCAATCTGGGTTTCAAAAAGGGCATAGCTGTATAACTGCGCTAACCGATGTTGTAGAACATATATGTACGTGAGGCCATTGACGATGATAGAGTTACTTTCCTCACCCTGCTTGACCACTCCAAAGCGTTCGACTTCTTTAACCATAGCATTCTACTGGAAAAGCTAGAACAATATTTTGGACTTACTCCCACATCTTTAAAACTTGTTGCCTCATATTTAAAGAGTAGGTAAAAAGTGGTATGTAGCGGATCATCGACATCATCCACCGTACAGCTGTCTAAGGGCGTTCCGCAAGGATCCATTCTTGGTATACTTTTATTTTCAATGTACATCAATGATCTACCTAAAGATATTGAGGATATGAATTTACACCTGTGACTGTGTTGCCAAGATAAGCGTAAACTTGTCCTGCGTAAACAAATGAGCACTTGAAAACGCACTTACACTTAACCCCAAGTGCTCGTTATTTCTAGAAAGTCCATAGACACGTCAAGCTTCCCAAAAATATTGCTTGACGGTACTAGCATCAGTTATGTGCAGACAGCCAAAAATTTGGGGGTAATTTTCAATAAAACTTTAACTTGGGAGAGTTACATAAATGTGGTTGTAGGAAAAGTTTATGGAATGCTTCGCGCGCTCTGGGCATCACAGCATATCACATAACATATTCGAAGATTAATTGTCAAAACCTATGTTATGCCGTCCTTACTGTATGGTTGTGAAATATTTGCATAATTGTGGTTATATGTGTAAACATAAGGTAAATGTTCTATTTAACAATATTACTCCATATGTGTTTGGAGTGAAAGCTCGAGACCACGTTTCACATCTTGCCGAAACTATCTATTCCATGTCCTTTGATAAGCTACTTTAGTTCAGATCACTTCTGCTTTGTATAAGATCTACTACTGGAAAGTTCCACTATACCTCGCAGCAAAAGTTACAGCAACAAACTCTACAAGGAATTCAAAACTCCTCGCTGTCAAATATAAAACTCTCGCATCTGAAAGGCAGTTCTTGGTACAGGTGACTCGGCTTTGGAATTCCCTTCCTGAAAACTTAATCACCCCGATTCTAAATATCCGCCAGGATCTCAGCCCTTGTGGATTTTTTTGTTCACCAGGAAAATTTCCTCCTATTCTCTTTCACTAGCGAGAAGAAAAACTGGCGAACAGAATTTCGAACATGTGAGCGGATTTTCGAAGTCAGCTGTTTTGTTTCAAGGCAGATCTAGGAAGGTAGGCGCATAAGCGGATTCAGAAATTTCTGATGCATTTTGTTATTGTATTTGGTAGTGTGGTCAGGGCCGTAGCTAGACTTAAATTTAAGGTAGGGCAGCGTTTGTTTAAGGTAGGGCGGAAATCAGTCTTGGCACTACCACCATTGAGCGCTAGGTCAGTTTTGGCAATTGACATGCATGTGAATAGAAATATAATTAATGGAAGATAGCGACCAACCGCCATACGCAAATAAGCGAGAGACGAAATTGAAGTCGAAGATATTATAAAAAATTTAATTTTTTAAATTTTTAATTTTAATTTAATTTCCTTCGATTATTCCATACCGAAGAGAGCTATGATCTTTAAATTTGGTATGTGGGTCGCCTGTAGGTATGCACGCAAGTCATAGAAAATAGAAAATTTAGACACCTCATTTTTCCAACGAGTAAAATGTTTTAGATTAGCACACAGCCTTAGAAATCATTTCCGCAATTTTGGTGTTGTTCGCTCACAGTGTGATTAGTTTTTGTCAGAAAACTGCCGGAATGCACCATTCCTTTAACCAAACTACAAAAATTCGATGGTCATATTTAATTATATCTGTAATGCAGGGTGGATTCTCCATATCATACATTGCAACCGCAATAATTTTTTATCTCAAACAAAAAAAAAACTTAATTATAATAACACTGTAGGGAGGTCAAAATATCACAGCGAAACGCCGAGACACCCCCACTTAATTTTTGGCTGTAGATACGATGGCGTTTTCAGAAAGTTAGCTCTCGTTTTCGAGAAATTTAGGAAAGAAGTTTCAGAGGTCCGAAGGTAATTTTTTTCCCGTTTATAAACTTTACTTAGGTTTTGAACCCTTTTCTCGCGTAACGATTTTGACGGTTGTTCTTACTTAATTGGGGCATTCTAAATTCAATGCCATCATTAGCTTTTCCAAACTGGCTCCGGTTTATGAGATAACGGTATTTAAAAAGTACCATCAATTTGGACTTTTTTGTTAATAACTCAGTCAATTTATAAGCTAAATTGCCCAAACTTTGCACATGACAAAACTATTGTTTGAAAACAATTGAAGCATAGTTTTAGGTATTATTTCGAGAAAAATTTTATGAAAAACTAACAAAAAAATTATTCAAATGCGTATAAAATCCTCAAACATGCATATATTTTCTTCATTTAAAAACTGTGTAATAGTTCTTTTAATTCTCTGTAATACGATATAAAGGTCATCTAATTCATTTAATACGATATATGAGTTATTGGGCTTGAAAAAAATTCCTATGGTGAAATTTCAACTTTGGTTGCACAAAAGTGCAATAACTGATGCAGATACGTTGAAATTGTATATGAGAAAATTTTTCTCCTATTCATTTTGAATAAAAGTCTTTATGTTGCTTTTTCACGCAGAATGACTATTTTCGGAGTTATAAAAAAATAAAAGTGCAAAACCATATATCTGAACAATCAATTGTATGGGAGCTATATGTTATAGAGACCCGATCTTGACAATTTTCAGGGAATAGATTAAGGTCAATACAAGTACAAATTCTCCAAAGTTGCATATCCTTAGCTGTTTAAATAGCGAAGCTATGCCCCAAAATGTCCACATCTGAACAATCGGTTGTATGGCAGCTATATGTTATAGTCACCCGATTTCAATTATTTTCAGAAAAAGTTAAGGTAATGCTAAAATATGGTCATGTGAAAAGTTTGGGCAATTTAACTCATAAACTGACTGATAATAATAATACAATGGCGCTATTATAACTCTGACGAATTTTATGGCCGAGCTTCTCTCCCAATTCGAGGTGTGCTCCTTTTTGTTTTTCCTACTAATTGGGTGGACCTACAGTTTTATGCCGGCTCCGAACGGCGAATGCATTTTTGTGAGAAGCTTTTTCATGGCAGAAATACACTCGGAGGGTATGCCGCCCACTGCCGAGAGGTGACCGCTGCTCTTAAAAAACCCAATAATTGGTTTTTTACTAATTAGAAAAATTGTTTTGGTGTTTTGCTCGGACCGTGGTTTAAACCCGAGATCTCTGGCATAGCAAGCGAGCACTCTACCCACTGCACCACAGCGGCCACAACATAACTGACTGAGTTATTAATAGAGCTCTAGATACCCGGGTATCGAACAAATCGAATTGATCGTTTTTGCTTGAAGCCCGTTTGTTGTTCAAATGCCCGTACAAACCAGGGCTGCACATTAACATTATTTTTTATCAATAACCGAAAAAATATTTTGTTTTCAATTCAACTTTGAAAAATTTTAACGTTAAGTGCTGAACAAAAAAATATTGTTTTGATAATTATCAAAAAAAATTATGAAACAAAATTTCGTTTTGTTGATTATCAAAAAACAAATATTGAAAAAATTTTGTTTCGGTAGCCAACAAAAAAAATTATCAAAAAAAATAACGTTAATAAAAATTCAAAGTAAAATGAAGGCGTAAGCCCGAAACAAATTTTTATTATTATTTTGTTTTTGATAATCAACGAAACGAAATAATTTCAATAATTTTTATTTGATATTCAACAAAACAAAATATTTTTGTTGATATCGTTGTGCAGCCTTGGTACAAACATTCGAGCATTCGAGCTTACAAACAAAAAAAATGTGTATCGAAAAAACAAAAATAAAAACAACTACATATGAAGAAGAAAAAAATAATAAACAAAAGAAAAAACAAACTTCAAAATGCCCGAATTGTTCAAATGCCCGTACAAACATACGGGTAATAAACAAACAAACGACTGTTCGAGCATTTGAACAACATTTGTTCGGGCTACTCGAAAATGTTCAAAAAAAATCTGGAGCTCTAGTTATTAACAAAAAAGTCCAAATTTATGGTAATTTTTAAATACCGTTATCTCATAAACCGGAGCCTGTTTGGAAAAACTAATAATGGCATTGAATTTAGAATGCCCCAATTAAGTAAGAACAACCGTCAAAATCCTTACGCGGGAAAAGGGTTCAAAACCTAAGTAAAGTTTATAGACGGAAAAAAAATTACCTTCAGAGCTCTGAAAGTTCTTTCCTAAATTTCTCGAAAACAAGACCTAATTTTGACTTTTTGAAAACGCCATCGTATTCTACAGCCAAAAATTAAGTTTACGTGTTTCGGCGTTTCTCTGTGATATTTCAAAAGTTAAAAATTTACCTACAGTGTAATTGATCTCACTTGTTGGCCTTTTTAAGGTAGGGCATTCTAATTTTAAGGTAGGGCATTGCCCCACAATGCCCCCCCATCCCCCTAGCTACGGGTCTGAGTGTGGTGCAGTGATGAGCGATATATCGCAAACGGTGATTTTTTCACTGTGAGTAAAAAATCACAAATCGCAATTGCGACCACTTTTTCAAAATAGCACACGGTAGGCAGGAAGCGACGATAGGTTGCATGAAAATGTCGAGAAAAAAGGAAAGTGGGGTTGTGTTATGTGATGTTTATAGATGAAACATCCGTTGAAATTAAAATCCGAGCTGCTCCTTTTTCAAGGATATCCACATTTTTTGTTTTTTTGAAAGGATCAAATATTGAGGAAATCGAAAATTCGCCACTGTCCAAATTTTTCCGATTTCGATACATTATTTGGTCGCTAAGGGATACAAAAAAAGGTATTAAAAAGAAAAAAGGACACCTGTAGTGGAAAAATCCAATGTGAACAGGACCTAAAGGATAACCACTGAAATATAAAATAACACAAAAAGTACCCACTTTACTTTGCGTATAACTCCTAAAATGTTAACTCTACGTGAAAATTCCTTATTATATGTTTCATTCAGAATAAATAAAGGAATATTTCTTTGATATACAATTTTGATGTACCTGCAGTGCTTAATGTACTTTTGTGCATCTTAAATGAAAATTTCAAAAAAAGTACGTTTTTTTTATGGTGCTATTTTAAGTTCAAATATTTTTCTAGTTTATGTAAATATTTTAATCTAATGATCCAACTCTCATTCCTACATATCTATACGTTAATACTAAAAAAGAGTTAGAGCTGAGATACGCGCTAGCTGTGCACGGTGGGCGGGAAGCAACAATAGGTTGCATGGGAATATCGTAAATATGATGGCCCAACGAATATGTGCCTAGCTGTGTGCTGGTACTAATTTTCGTTTAAAAAAAATGTTGGAGATTTTATTCACGCTTGCTGTGTGTTTATGAAGTATATTAGAATATCATTTTACGTACGTTTTTTCGGACAGTGGCGAATTTTCGATTTCCTCAATATTTGATCCTTTCAAAAAAAAAACAAAAAATGTGGATATCCTTGAAAAAGGAGCAGCTCGGATTTTAATTTCAACGGATGTTTCATCTATAAACATCACATAACACAACCCCACTTTCCTTTTTTCTCGACATTTTCATGCAACCTATCGTCGCTTCCTGCCTACAGTGAGCAGTTCACTACTTATTGGCACTGCTATCGATGTAGCAAGTAAGCAGTTCACCTATGTGAATCGCAATCGCAAAAGCATTATAAATTTCTTTTTGTTTACACTTTTGAGCAGACCACATACGTACATATATGTATAGAAATATAAGAAAAAAAATTATTGAATTTACAATTTGTCTTTGAAAAATATTTACAAACAGCGATTTTACTGCGGAATACGTTGTTATTGCTATCATTTTGTTAACATAAAATAAAGACAGGTTATATCGCTCAGAAAACGCAAAATTAATCTCTACCGGTAACTGATGATTTTATACCAGTCCATGCAATCGCAATAGCAGTTTAAAATCACAGTGATTTAAAAATAGCAATCACCGAAATCACAGATATCGAAAAATCGCAGTTTCGCTCATCTCTAGTGTGGTGTCAAAATGATATTTCGCCTTGGTTAAAACCTGAATTCACTTGGGACTGGGCCATGATGTGAATTCGCTTTGATTTTTACATTACACTCTACCTTTGTAAATAAAAAAGTAGCTTCGGAATTTGCCTATGCGCCTACCTGTGTCGCCTTCGATATTATGCGAATGCCGCATTTATTTTCAAACCACTAAGAATTTTTCAATAAAATTTTCTGGAAATGTTATGTGAATGTTAATTTTACAAATTTTAAAACCCCACTATGCAAAAATACTGTGGACTGCTCCAGAAAACAAACTCAAAACAACTGTGGATAGGTCTGTAGATTTTACTCCAGAAAGAGAATTCTGTCGGCTGAGGGTTATTTTTTTTTGGCGCCGAAGGCCGCCAACGCATTAGGGTGTACTACGCAAAAATAATTTATTATTAACAAACTATAAGTTTTCTCAAGATTTCGTTTGCATTTTAGTGATCCATATGACCCACTACCCCCAAAAAAAAAAAACGAAAAATGCAGGGGCCAGGCGCATATCGAAATTTCCCCAAAAATTTTGCATTCACGTGAACTTGAAAAGATATCTTAGCATTAAGTAGGATTATGTTATTTTGTAAGTCTTGTTAATGTTATTGTTTAATATTATTCAAATTTTTGTTTCTTTCTTTTAATCGTAATATTCTCTGTTGTGGTATTTAAACATATGTGACTAGCACTGTTAATTATAAGGTTTGTCCTTGTTGTGTTAAGATTGTACTACGTGATAGATAAATAAATAAATACATATCAAAGGCCGGCAGTAAAAAGTGTACATATTTTTTGGGTTTATAAAAGGGGGACTTATAAAAAAATCTGTAAAAAGGTGTACAAAAAAAAATTCCGTAAGAAGTGGGCAAAAAATTTGTTTCCATAAAAAGGGTACAAACAAAAAAAATTCCGTAAGAAGTGGATAAAGCATTTTTTTTCGTAAAAAGGAGATATAGCAATTTATTCCGTAAAAGGAGGACACAGCGTTTATAATAAGTAGATGGACATATCATGTTGTTTAGAGAAGATTGGATGGATGTGCGTATTAATTATTATAAAGTTAAGTGCATACAGATGATTTATAATCATTATTATTTTTATTATAGTTATAATTATTATTAGAATATTGAATTAATTAAAAACTAAAATTTAATTAATAAAAAAGAAAGTGGTTCATAATAAAATTAATTTTATACTTTTTTATTCGTCATCACTCTCTCCGCTAGCCATTCCACCATCTATAATATCTGGATCCTTTTGCAGATTCTTGTAGAACTGACGATGTTGGGGGTCAATAAATTCAATTAATTCCATTACATCGCTGAATTTTGCATCTGGTATAGGTCTTCCAGACTTATTTCAATTCTTTGCATTACTTTTAAATCATCGAAAGCAAAAATTGTCAAAGGTTGCTCTTTTTTACTAATTAAATTTAGTTTTTAATTAATTCAATATTCTAATAATAATTATAGGTACTTCCAAAGGATGCAATGAAAGTGCTTTTCGAAAGTGTCAAATCATTGAAAGAAGTTTCATGAGTATCCACACGACGCAATGAAAGTGCTTTCAGAAAGCACTTTTTACCTCCACTTTCCGAAAATTTTCAGGAATTACTTTTCGTTTGTCCACACGGTGAAAGGGAAATGAGTTTTTGAAAGTACTTTCTGGCAGCTGTCAAATTAAATTCAAACAGCTGTGAGAGCGAGACAGATGTAGGAAAGCAAACAGCTTGTTGTGTGACTCACACAGTGTGAGAGCAAACAGCTGTGCGTGGAATGGTGATGGTGGAGACTTTTGTGTTTTTTGTGTTCATATGAAAAATATAACGTGATAATTAATTATTTTAATAATTGTATTTTGTTTATACATATGTATTTTTATAAAGAAAACATATTTACATGCCGGTTCGATCATTTAGACAACACTCGTATCAGCTAGCAACCTTCAGAAAGTAAAACACTTTAAGATGTAACAATTGAAAGTGAAACGTATTTCTGAAAAGTATTTTTTCTCGCAGCTAGACGATGAAAGTTTTTCGTAAGAAAGTAATTGCTGAAATTTCGGAAAACACTCAGAAAATACTTTTTTGGTGGCTACACGAGAAAATTTTACTTTTTCACTTTCTGAAAGCACTTTCATTGCATCGTCTGGCAGGACCTTATAACTATAATAAAAATAATAATGATTACAAATCATCTGTATGCACTTAACTTTATAATAATTAACACGCACATCCATCCAATCTTTTCTAAACAACATGATATGTTGACCTACTTATTATAGAGAAAAGCTGTGTCCCGTTTTTACGGAATAAATTGCTATGCCCCCTTTTTACGGAAAAAATGCTTTATCCACTTCTTATGGAATTTTTTTGTTTGTACACTTTTATGGGAAAAAAATTTTTGTCCACTTCTTACGGAATTTTTTTTTTGTACACCTTTTTACAGATTTTTTTATAAGTCCCCCTTTTATAAACCCAAAAAATATGTACACTTTTTACTGCCGGCCTTTCATATATACATACGTAAGTTTTTCCATAAGCTTTCTGGGGATTTGGCTGACCTCCGCACCTTTCCTACCAACACTAAACTTGAGTGGTAGTGGTAGTTAACTTCGAGATTTAACTACCACTCCATTTTAGTGGTAGTTAAATCTCAGATTCAACTACCACCCAAATTGAGTGGCAGTTAAGACGAATATTTAACTACCAGTAAGGTCCTTTATTGATATGCTCCGATATCAACACTACACGCGTCCCATAAGGTATTTTCTCTGCTATCTTATCTTCGCTATTGTGGTGAATTTCACTAGTCACCCACTGCTGCGACATAAACAGAAGTACGGAATTCCCGTTTACAATTTTCGTAGCTATTATCCCTTTTTAACACGCTTTGTATGTATGTATGTATGTATGTAACTTCATCCCATCCTAAAAGTTGTAACATTTAACTAAATTATTATATCTTTCAAACATTCACTTTTATTGTGTTCTTTCTATTATTTCTATTCTCCTCCGGATTCGAAACATCACATCAACAGCCCAACGGCATCATATAGCAGGACATTCAACATTATACTTCATGCTTCATTGCGGGTTTTAAGTTACCTTTCCTCAAAATAGCCTCTATGAATTTCAATTCACTCCCGTATATAAGCCAATAAGTAACAAGCTTACAGGGTACGGAAAAACTCACTCACGAACGCTCAAAAATACATTCTTCTCAAATCACAAACAAATGTTCAAAGAAAAACGTATAACCATTCAAATAGCGAGCGAACTAACGCACAACAGCCAGCGATCGCTCATAGCGATGGCGATAAACTCAATGCATAAATTCACTCAAAAATGAAGCTTGAAGCTTTCTGTTTTGGGTTTGTTGTATTTGCAATGAAATCAGCCGCATGTACATATGTACATACGTATGCAAAGCAAGAACTGGTTTTGTTTGTAATTCATTTAATAGTCACTGCTGAATCAACGAAAAGGAACCCTAATTCTATAAATGCATTTCACGTTTGGAAAGCAATTTTTATACAATGTTTTGTAAACGTGAGGTGAAAAAAATTTCTCTAAAAATAAAAAAATAAAATAAAAAATGCGCCACTCGGGACTCGAACCTGAGCTCCTTGGTCCGTAGGCAGCATACCTCACCACTACGCTACAAACGTATTCGAAACTTTGTTGTCTAAATTCGAATTTATTCAATCAGGTTTCTTTTTTTTTTGTTCTTTTCAAATGCTTCACCCCAACTTCTCTTCACTTTCTGATTGTAAAATATAACAAAATGTTTGGGAAATTTTGTATTTCCAAACTAGTTTGGAAAACCTTGAATAAAAGGGTTTGGAAAATATTGCATAATACGCTAGTTTACTTCACTGCATATTGGGATTTTTGGTAGAAGTTATAAATACATATGTATGTAGATCTATTTCGGAGAACACCACATCCCATCAGACTTCTTTTTACTTTTATTCTTGCGTCCGCATAAAACATCCTTTAATGAAAAATTTCACTAAAAAGTTAAAAATAAATAATAGCTTAAAAAAACTAAAAAACACGCTTTAATCTTAAAAATCGTACTAAAAATTGAGAAATAATTTAATTAGAAACAAAATGATGAACGAAAATATAAGTATTTAAGGAAAAGCGTGGGGGTGCTCAATAATATTTGAACATGAAAATATTCGATTCGTACAACTAGTACAAAAATATACCTAGTTGCGAAATTAAAGAGCACGATATATGAAATCTCAAAAAAGTCAAAATAAAATTATTAGTAAAAAAAACACCGATTTTAAATATTTTTTGACATACTGAGCACCCCACGCTTTTCCTTAAATACTTATATTTTCGTTCATCATTTTGTTTCTAATTAAATTATTTCTCAATTTTTAGTACGATTTTTAAGACTAAAGCGTGTTTTTTAGTTTTTTTAAGCTATTATTTTCTTTATATGCTCCGATATAAATACTACACGTGATTTTCGTAAGGAATTTTCTTCGCTATTATGTGTGGTGAGCTTTGCGCTTATCTCAGCTCCAACATAAAAAGATGTACAGAACTTCCGTTTGTAATTTTCTTCGCTTTTTCTTTTTTCTTTATATGCTCCGACATAAACGCACCCTTACACGAAGTCCTAAAGATCAACGTCAAAGACTTGATAAACTTCATCAGACTTTGACATTGGTTCAGCAAGGAGGGGTAATCGGTTCTGGTGTCTAGTATCACAATGGGCCTTCTAAGTATGCCGTTATTGCGGTAGCTACTACAACCAACCTATATATGTATGTTCCGAAGTACCGTTATCTCGAAAACTGCAGCCAATTTCACACACTAAATTCAGAATGGCAGTTAATTAAGAAAGGCCATCAAAATCTTTATCCTGTAAAAGATTCAAAAATAAGCAAAGTACTAAAAAGGACTAATATCGCTTTCGGATCTCTTATAAAACTTTCGACCTGATACAGATTTTCGTAATCTAGAGCCAAAAATTAAGTTGACGTATTTCGCAGTAATGTTTGAGATCTTCCGATTAGATCTTGTGAGAGAAAAAGAGTAATAAATTTTTCGACTTCTATCAGTGGTAGATGGAATTACATTTTAATACACAATCTGGTTCAAAGTAGTTGCAAATATTACAGATCTGTAGCCCGTTTCTGTAATCTTGCGATATGAATTATAACGCAAAATACAACCCTGTTTCATATTTATCGCAAGGTAGTCTTTCTGTAAGTGTGGTGAATTTTGGGTTTCGTTATTTCTTGCGATATACATATCACCAGCTTTGAGGGTAGTCAAAACAGAACATTTAAAAACAAGTGAGGAAGCCTAAGTTCGAGTGGAATCGAACATTAGATACTCAGCTCTATGCACAAGTTATTAAAATGTGTAAACCAAGTTTCGTCATAATATCTGAATTATTTGTCGAGTTATAGGCTAAGAAATCTCGTATATTTCTTTGTCTAAAAAGAGGCGGTGCCACGCCCATTTTCCAAAATTTTTATATTTTTTGTTTCCGATCTATTGTGGAATTCATGCCACAAAATTTCTATGAATTATCTCTATATTTGACAAAGTTATCGCTTAAAATGTTTTTATTGGGTCACTTTATAAGACCCATATATAAAAGTGGGCGTGGTCGTCAACCGATTTGTCTAAAATTTTGAACATGTATTACCACTAGTAATAAAAGTGTACGCACCAAGTTTCGTCATTATATATAAATTACACTGGATCACAAAATGAAATTTTTTGTCTGTACTTTGGACGTGACTATCCTATCTATATGTAAAATCGGTCGCTGATTCTGAAAATCGGGTTCATTTTTAATTCTATGGGAAGGTTTTTGAGATATCGGAAATTTACCGTTATTTGGCCAATGGGTACACTTAATCCAGTATAACTCTTTAACACAGTGAGTTATATTCCTTAGGGTGACACCAAACGAAAGAAAATTAAATTTCCTTTTCATGGCTACTATAACATTTTTCTCTAACTCTTATAGTTTCTGAAATATTGACGATTAAATTTTAATTTTTTCGATTTTTTACGATTTTTTGAAGAAAAAATTGACTTTGTCAGACAATATCTTTAAAACCAATGTCTTCACCTTCGGTTTTAATCTTTTACGTGAAGCTCCATTCCATTAGCAAAAAAATAAGCTATCAACGAAGAAAATCCATGGTAAAATGGAAAAGTTATAGGCGATCAAGTAAATACAGCCAAGTCGCACAATGCCTCTACACGGGTATATTTTATGCATGTTATACCCGTAAATGGGCTTGTATCTACTGCGCTGCCAATGTGCTGCTACTGCAGATGTGTAGGTATTGGTACAATATGCATAGAATGTACGCGTGCAGAGGCATTGCGCGACCTGGCTGTATTTACTTGATCGCCTATAACTTTTCCATTTTACAATGGATTTTCATCGTTGATAGCTTACTTTTTTGGTAATAGAATAGAGCTTCGTGAAAAGGAGTAAAACCGAAGGTAAAAGTATTGGTTTTAAAGATATTGCCTGACAAAGTCAATTTTTTCTTCAAAAAATCGTAAAAAATCGAAAAAATTAAAATTTAATCGTCAATATTTCAGAAACTATAAGAGTTAGAGAAAAATGTTATAGGAGCCGTGAAAAGGAAATTTAATTTTCTTTCGTTTGGTGTCACCCTAAGGAATATAACTCACTGTGTTAAAGAGATATACAGGATTAAGTGGACACATTGGCCAAATAACGGTAAATTGCCGATATCTCAAAAACCTTCCCATAGAATTAAAAATGAACCCGATTTTCGGAATCAGCGACCGATTTTACATATAGAAAGGATGGTTGCGTTCAGAGTATTTTTTGGCTGTAGAGCAGTGTTATTTGTCGAGTTATAGGCTAAGAAATCTCATATATTCCTGTTTCTAAAAAGAGGCGGTGCCACGCCCATTTTCCAAAATTTTTGTGTTTTTCGTTTTACGTCCGCAGTTGGACTCCTGCTATAAAATTTCAATGATATATCTTTACATTTGACAGAGATATCGCTTCAAATGTTTGTATTGGGCCACTTTATAATACACATGTATAAAAGTGGGCGTGGCCGTCAACCGATTTTGGAAATTTTTCGTCCAAACATTTACCTAAGTAAGTATATCACGCGTACCGAATTTCATCAATATATCTTCAACGGTTTCTGAGTTATGACTCATAAAATTTTCAATGTTTGCCCCTTAATAAGTGGGCGTGGCCCATTTTCCAAAGTTTTTATGTTTTTTGTTTTATGTCCATAGTTGGTCTCATGCGACAAAATTTCAATGATATATCTTTATATTTGACAAAGATATCGCTTAAAATGTTTTTATTAGGTCACTTTATAACACACATATATAAAAGTGGGCGTCGTCCAAACATTTGCCTAAGTAAGTATATCACGCTTACCAAATTTCATCGATATATCTTCAATAGTTTCTGAGTTATGACATATAAAACTTTCAATGTTTGACCCTTAATAAGTGGGCGTGGTACCGCCCATTTTCCAAAAATTCATCAAATTTCTTCCTAGGGGCCTGAGCTCAACACGTGGGTAAAATTTCATCGCTCCAGCTATATTAGTGACTGAGATACCAAATTTCCGATTTTTTCTCTATAGGAAAAGTGGGCGTGGTCATGGTCCGATTTCGCCCATTTTCAATACCAACCGTCCCAGTCTCGATACCAACTTGCATTCCAAATTTCATCAAAATATCTCAATTTTTGCGCGAGTTAGAGTATTTACAGACGGACAGACGGACGGACATGGCTCAATCGATTTCTCTTTTCACCCTGATCATTTTGATATATATAAGTCTATATCTATCTCGATTATTCCATTCTGTTACAATCCACCGTTATGTGATTAAAACTATAATACTCTGTGTACTAGTACAGCTGAGTATAATAATGAGTGAGGTTCCCATTAAACACTGAAAAAGAAATTATCAAACGTTTGAGAAAATATTGTTTCTAAATTTGAGAATCAGCATATATATCATTTGAAAATAAGGATATTTTCAAGTGTTCATCAAACATTGTTTATCAATTTTAGTTTAACTTACAACACATTTGAAAAAAAACTTGTTTCGCATTTTGTACTATTTCACGAATTTCAACATGTGAAGGTTTGAAGGAACGAAGAAATTTTGTGTGTTTGCAAATTTCAGTCAGCGCATATAGGTAGATTTTCAAGTTTTATGCGGCCAAAAATATTTAATTGTCTACATCTATTCCAAATTGCTTGTTTAATGCAAAATTTTAATAATTTGTGTTAAAAGTCGATTTAATTGAAAAATATATACATACAGTGACTCAGAAAAAAATCATACGCCAGAGTTTTTAAATTTATTTTAAAGAGTTCTGTTGAAAATTTGACTCTCTTATTTTCGTTTAAAAATGTAAACAATTTTCCAATAAAAATCGTTTTAAGCAGGATTTCTAAGCTTATGGAAAAAATCCGAAAAATCGTAGAAATTTCTAAAATTGGATTAAAAATTTCAAAGCGTGGTCAGAATTTATAGAAGATTTTGAGGAGATTTCTAAGTGTACTGTTATGTAGCTAACCAATTTTAGTGTAAGAAGTGCAATTCTCAATGCTGTGAAAAATTCCGTCGACTTTAGAAATTTTTTTCTGTAGGGTGTTTGCTTCATATGTACGTGGGACCGTTCCAATTAAAATTTCCGAAAAGCCAATGAAAATTTTCAAAAAGTTGAACGTTGCATATTATTATATTAAAATTGAATGAGCTGCAAAATTGCATACTCAAAAATCTTCTAAAAAAATGTAGCTTTAGAATTCTTAGCCCCATTTTATGATAAGTATTTCCTTGACTTTAAAAAATTGGAAATACTAAAAATACTGCCTAAATAGTTAACAATATGATATGCGTTAAAAATATAAACCCTAAAAAACAAATATAAAACACAAAAAAGAAAATTATTGTAGGTACATATGAAAAACCCTGTATATTGTAGTGAAGTGCGGCTTTGTGCGGCGTAATTTTTTGTCGGAAAAATACTAATTGTACTAGATATCGTCCCCTCAATATAACAATAGCGTATGTGTTCATACGCCATTATTTTTTTATTGCATATTTAGAATCTCCATCATTGATTCTATGTCTGGTCAAAATTTCGTCAAATTCTACTTCCACAAAGTGGGTCAAAATGTCATTGGAAAAAATGGTGTATAATTTCTTGTTCAAAAATTTAATAGATATCTGATTTGACAAAAACTTTAAACACGATTTTCTCAAAACCCAAAAAAAATTATACGCTATTGTTATATTGAGGGGACGATATCATGTCCGAGGGTTAATTTGACTGAGTAATTTGACATAACAAAATCAATTCTGAACACGAAAAAGAGTGATATTTTTTTTTAAATATCCCAACTTTAAAGGGTTAAAACTATAAAACTATTGAATAGTGTTAATAATTACTTGAAGCTTTAGGATCCACCACGATCACTTAAGTGAGATGCTTTAAATAATATTCACGTTGAAACTAGCACTTAAAAATATATAAAAAAAAAAGAAAAAATTAACTTTAGATATGCTAAGTTTCGACCATCTGGGAGCAGGTGCAGAGTATGGGGTCGGGAAAAAAAACTATGAATTATTGTTCCCCAGTCTATTTCCAATTTGTGGGTATGTTTTTTTTGTAATTGTAAAAACTTCACAAAATTCAATTTTGGCCGCATAAAACTTGAAAATCTACCTACATATGTGCAGCGTTCGTTGTTCTACTCGAGCGGTCCCTTAACGGTTGAAATGATGATGGTTGAAAATGATTGTGTGTAATAATGATTCTGTATTTCTTACTCTTATTTTATTTGTTTGTGGCTTTTTGTGAATTTACACAAAATTTAATAAAAACATATGTAGTTGGTTTCCCATATGTGTATATGTACATATCGCCCGTTTTATGCAATAGGGATTTAACTCGAAATTTTCGATTTCTGGGATTTTGCCATATATTTCAATAACTGGGTCGTGCCTTTGAGTCTAGTCTTATAAAATACTCAAAAAGATAAAAATGGCGGAAATAAGTGTGATCTTGTAGTTAGTCGTAGAAGGAAACTATTTGAAATTATAAAAGTTTATTTACGTTTTCCCAAAAAATTTTTTTTTTTTAGTTAAATCCCTATTGCATAAAACGTGCGATATGTATATTAAAAAAGATATTAATGTAAGACATATGTACATACATATATACATCTATTTATTCCATTCCATTTCTGTGCTCACAACACAAACTCTCTCACTCTCACTATCCCTCAATTTTTCTGCACTCTAGAGTACATATATGTAATACATACATACATCCATTGGCGCACACAAGGGAGGAGATTTTGGGGTTAAACCCCCCCCCCCCAAAATTTGACAGCACCATACAAAAAATAATTTTATAAAAGATGGTACATGCACAAATATTTGTGTAAATACATGTTGTAAAATCTATGAATATTCGTGGATGTACATTGCCAATATTTGTCAAGAACTACTGATTATGTTTATAAACAAGCAGTGTGGAGACATTCCCCTAAAAGTATGCTGTGGATATTAGCTGAGGTTTGTTATACTCAGCTGTACTAGTACACAGAGTATTATAGTTTTAATCACAGAACGGTGGATTGTAACAGAATGAAATAATCGAGATAGATATAGACTTATATATATCAAAATGATCAGGGTGAAAAGAGAAATCGATTGAGCTGTGTCCGTCCGTCCGTCCGTCCGTCTGTATAAACTCTAACTCGTGCAAAAATTTGGATATTTTGATCAAATTTGGAATGCAAGTTGGTATCGAGACTGGGACGGTTGGTATTGAAAATCGGCGAAATCGGACCGTGACCACGCCCACTTTTCCTATGTATATGGAAATAATCGGAAATTTAGTATCTAAGACACTAATATAGCTAGAGCTATAAAATTTTACCCATGTATTGGGACCAGGCTCTTATAAAGAAGTTTGATGAAATTTTGGAAAATAGGCGGTGCCACGCCCACTTATTAATGGGCAAACATTGAAAGGTTTAGAAGCCGTAATTCAGAAACCGTAGCAGATATATCGAAGAAATTTACTTACTTAGGAAAATGTTTGGACGAAAAATTGCCAAAATCGGTTGACGACCACGCCCAAATTTATATATGAGAACTATTAAGGGGCCAAATAAAAACATTTTAAGCGATATCTTTGTCAAATACAATGATATGTCATTGAAATTTTGTGTCATGAGTCCAACTATAGACATAAAACAAAAAGTAGAAAAATTTTGGAAAATGGGCGTGGCACCGCCCCTTTTCAGACAAAGGAATCTGCGAGATTTCGGAACCCATAACTCTACAAATAATTGAGAAGTTATGATGAAAATCAGTTTGTACACTTTAATAACTTGTGGTAATACATGCTCAAAAATTTAGCGAAATCGGTTTGTGACCACGCCTACTTTTTAACAAAGACATTTCTAGAAAACCCTTTTGGAATTTGTAACGTAACATCTTTATAATTAGAAGTCATAAATTTGCACTAACAATAACATTTATATGCTTAGTTGAATGACTGATAAATATTTTGAAAATGGGCGTAGCTGCGCCCACTTTATGCGGCACTCGATTCATATAAAATGCACCCTAATCGAACAAACGCAAACAAACAATGAAAGCATTCAGCTGGGTATCTAATGTTCGATTCCACTCGAACTTAGGCTTCCATAGTTGTTAGATTTAGTTTAAATACAGAGAAAATGCAATGAATTGAGATTTAAAAGGTGCTTTTGTTTAATGTGTCTATACGTAGGTCCACTCCCCAAACATAAATTTAAGTAAAAATTGTCTGGACGAGTTTCAAGTATTTTTTTTTAATTTTCCGTTGGATATTGAAAACCCCCCCCAAAATATTTTTCTGTGTGCGCCACTGCATACATCTATTGATTGCATTCCATTTCGTACCACCTTTGAAATGGGTTTGAGAAAATGAAATTTGTCAAATTGAAAATCAGCCCAAAATCCCATACTAAAAATGTGCCTTTTTGTTTGAGAACGCTATCAAAGGTGCATTTGATAACAAACGTTTGATATTTGACAATAGGGTTACTTCTCGAATGAACCTCAAATTGAAAATGAAGAAAAATGTTTATTCCCATTAAACTCTGAAAAAGAAATTATCAAACGTTTGAGAAAATATTGTTTCTAAAGTTGAGAATCGGGATATATATCATTTGAAAATAAACATATTTTCAAGTGTTCATCAAAAATTGTTTATCAATTTTAGATTAACTTACAATACATTTGAAAAAAAAAAACTTGTTTCGTATTTTTTACTATTTCACGAATGTCAACATGTGAAGGTTTGAAGGAACGAAGAAATTGTGTGTGTTTGCAAATTTCAGTCAGCGTTCGTTGTTCTACTCCAGCAGTCCCTTAACGGTTAAAATGATGATGGTTGAAAATGATTGTGTGTAATAATGATTCTGGCATAGCAGGCGAGCACTCTACCCACTGCACCACAGAGATATTAATATAGGGTACGTTCGCGACGGCAATCAGAACCGCAGTGTTGCAAGTATCACGTTCTTCGCGTGTTTGTGGCAACACCTGCAAAAGTCAAACGTTCGTTTGACACATCAACCGTGCAGTTTGTTTGAATAATTGGCAACAGAAAATTTGTGTCTGCAATTTTTGCTTTAAAAAAATGGAAAGAGAAGGTGTTTACGCCAGTAGGCTAAACCCAATTCAATTCTGTCCACCTCTAAACCACGAGAGGCAACTAGATCGGGAGCTTCAGCGCTACCGACCTCATAAGCCTCAACACAAATTTGCGAGTGAAGCGGAACTTAGGCTTCCGCCAGCTCCGCTATTATTATCAGGGGCCCGGTTAACGCTTCCGACCCAATAAAAGGACTACGTCGAATCCACCACTTCCTTCCTGCCACTCCACTCTAATTCCATTAGCACCTACGGTCGTGGTTATGGAGTAGGCATGAAGGAAGATGCAAACAGCAACGGCGGACCTAGAACTCCATCTGGCCTCCCAGTACACATCATGCTGGGAGCTGTTATGGAGTACATTGTCCCGCAGTTCAATGTATTGAGTGCAGAAAGTAACCACGTATGTATTTACGTATGCAATTATAGAATTGTTTATATTTATAAATCATTTTAATATATGTAAATACATATACCTAAACCTGTGCACATAATCCCTTACGATAGTTGATGGAAGAACGTGGCGTATTCAGCTGTTGTTTCCGCAAGGGGGCCGGTATGTTTACGCCAGTAGGCTAAACCCAATTCAATTCTGAACCGCCCTAATGTTCTCTATGATTGAACACACTCCTTTTAGTGCCTTGCGGCAACCACAGCCAACTTAACGTTGTAGCCTTAACTACAAGAAAGTGACTTTCACTTTCTTGTCTTCTTCATTATTATCATTCGTTTTCTTCCCGCCGACTCTACACGACCATCAGCCAACGTAAGTAAGCCTTTGCCTCATTCCATGAGCAATATATATACATATTTACACATTATATTAAATACATACATATAATCCGTGTAATAAAGCTTTAGTATTAAACATAATACTAATACTGTCTTTTCATTTCATTTCATTTATTTGACCTGGTCCATATCCGGTCTAAACAGAAGGGTAAGCATGATTGCTATATATTTAATAGAATATGCAATTTTGTAATTTTAATAACACAAATTAATTCAAAATACTTTTAATAATGCTGTTATAGCAATATATCAGCTGAGTATCAGCAGGCAAGTGCAAAATAAGCAACGGGGTTGCTGTACTGCTGCAATTATAAATTTTCATGAACGTACCCATACTCATGTAATTGTACAAAAGGCACCGGCGAAATTCACCCGCACGGGTAAATGAAAAACATCACATCGCACGTTTTATTCAATAGGGATTTAACTCAAAAATTTTTTTTTTTGTGAAAATGCAAACAAACTTTTATAATTTCAAATAGTTTCCTTCTACGGCTAACTACAAAATCACTTTTATTTCTGCCATTTTTATCTTTTTGGGTATTTTATAAGACTAGACTCAAAGGCATGACCCAGTTATTGAAATATATGGCAAAATCCCAGAAATTTCGAGTTAAATCCCTATTGCATAAAACGGGCGACATAAGCGTACAAATTTGTAATAGATACATATGTACATCTATTTATTCCATTCCATTTCTGCGCTTACACCACAAACTCTCACTTTCACTATCCCTAAATTTTTCTGCACTGTAGAGTACATATATGTAATACATACATACATCTATTGATTGCATTCCATTTCGTACCACCTTTGAAATGGGTCCCATACTAAAAATGAGCCTTTTTGTTTGAGAACGCTATCAGGGGAAATTTGAGGTGTATTTGATAACTAGGGCATGGAATTTCATGTACTAAAAAATAAAAAATATGCGCATAAAAAATGCAACAAAAACTGAGAAATATGCATGAAAAATAAAAAAAAATGCATTAATTCAAATTTTTCAACTTCAGATAATTCATGTTTATTGAAGTTACAATAGTTAAATAAATTAGGTACAAAAATTTTTTAATTCAATTTTGCTCTTACGTTGTACGTTTATACATATGTATGTTTATATATATATATATAGATACATAAATTCAGTCTTGAACATTTCATAATTTGCAACGGTTAATCCTTATTCAACGATTCATTAGCGTACACTATGAAATATTTTTTCATATTCTCAAAAAGAAAACTTTGCCGATTCGGTCGAAAAAATCCTTTATACATAGAAAACGACGTTCTACATCCACAGAGGTAATAGGAGCATGTTTGAAAACGGCTCTTTGCCGACAGGTATGCACCGTATCGAATATACTAATAATAGCCGTGTTCACACGAAACTCGTCAGATGGCTGTTATGCATGAATTTCGTTTGTATAAAACTGTCAACTAGCAAATTACAAAAATAGGCAATATAATGCGAAATATGTAATAAAAAATGCAAACAACGCAAAATATGTAAAAATATGCATATATGACCAAAATATGCAAAATATGCAATAACATTTGAATGCCATTTTTAAGACAATTTCACGATTCGCAAAGATTGTTTATTTATTTGGCTCTACCCAAATCTAAGAAAAACATGTATTTGCATAGATTTCCATGCCCTATTGATAACAAACGTTTGATATTTGACAATAGGGTTACTTCTCAAAAGAACTTTAAATTGAAAATGAAGAAAAATGTTTATTGGGTTGGGTTTGTATTAACAGCCTCATTCCCTTTGACGATATCGTGTGCAAAACGTTCGTGTGTTGGTATTATGAATGACGATGCGACAAGCAAAACGTAAGCCAAGCGATAACATTTGATTGTTACGTTGAAAACGTAAGAAATTGGTATTCCCAATCACGAACAGAAGTTGTGAATGCGAAAACGAACTGTCAAAATCAAACGATAGGTTCGGAGGTATCGTGTTGGCACAAAAGTTGAAAATAAGTAAGAGAAAGTAAGTATTTTGGAAACCTGTGCATTTTATATTATCAATGTGTGTTTTTATTGTTATTATAGATTGCTAAAAACAACAAGCGCGCTATTTGTTCTGAGATCTAAGAAGGTAGGCGCAGTGGCGAATTCAAAAAATTATTTTTTTAGTTACAAAGGTAGAGTATAATGTCAAAATCAAAGTTAGTATACATGATGGCCCAATAAGAATGGT
Organism: Urophora cardui; assembly: GCA_960531455.1. Classification (NCBI taxonomy): domain Eukaryota; kingdom Metazoa; phylum Arthropoda; class Insecta; order Diptera; family Tephritidae; genus Urophora; species Urophora cardui. The sequence goes on from OY482674.1 coordinate 78,733,932, forward strand.
CAGATAGATAATTGCTCTTCTTCTTTCTGTTTTATAGGTTGTCATATTATTATATGTACTTCGTTTTGATTTTACATTTTTCACGTGTTATTCGTGGAATATTTTGTGTGTTGGCATTTTTCAAGTGAAACATAATTTTGTGGCAACTTTCAACATTTTATTTACAAAATAAATGTCAAATTGTATGACTTTGATGTTTCATCAAATATGACATGCAAGGCGAGTCCCAAGTGAATTCATATTTTAACCAAGGCAAAACACCATTTTGACATTACACTCTATCAATAGGTGTGTGTTTTCTACCCACTAACGTTAATTAACACTAATTATATAGATTTGGCAGAAAAGTAATGAAAATAAGCTAACTGCAATAACAAAATATATGAACTCGCCACTGCGCCTACCTTCTTGAATGATGAATCATATGAGCACAGCGTTGCAAATTTGACATTTCTTTTCGTGTTGCTGGCGATCAACGTAACGCTAGACGATATCGCCAACGTAAGCTTCATAAAATCAAACCAAATCAGATGATATCGTCTTCACGGCTATTGTTCGGCAAGGCTATAGGTTCGTGAAAGGGAATGAGGCTATAATTATCTTGATTTTTTATTTATTACATTAGGGGTATTCATGATTTGCAACGTTGCATAGCAAATTTTCATTGCAAACCAATTGCAACACAACAACAAATTACACGCATTTGCAAATGCCAAATAATTTGCAATCTGCAACACTAAAAATCCATTGCATAGCACTTTTTTATCAGTACATTCTCCAACAGCTGTCAAACAGCTGATCAGATTAATGACCAAATTGAAATCAAAGAAGGTAGGCGCAGGGGCGAATTCAAAAAACCTTTTTTTTTTTATTTACAAAGGTAGAGTCAAGGCAGATCTAAGAAGGTAGGCCTGGTGGCGAATTCAGAAACTACTTTTTTTATATGCAAAGGTAGAGTGTAATGTCAACCGACCATTTCATTATGGTCAATTTTCTTACAACAACCACATCCGGCCGCCATACCAATCTGTACAACCGGAAGTCGCCGCCATACCAATCTTTACCCGATTTTGACATTTGCCGATAACATATCGGCTTTTTTTTATCGATTTTCGATCAGCTGTGTGACTTGTAAATGTTGACAATGGTAGATCTGCTTTGATTGAAATATAGTTATTTATTTATTTATTTATTTAGGTTTAATTAGTCAACAAAAACAGAATGTCTTACAGACTAATGGATATAATTAATAGAAAGGCTTAAAAATTATAAACTTAAAAAAGGATGTAGCTATGAATTAATTTTACTTCATAGCATGATTAAGCATACTAATGAAAGAAAGCCTAGCGGAAGAAAAATCAATCTCCCATTTTCTAGAGATCGTATTGAATTCAATAAGAGCTCGATTTATAGGTGCATTAATCGCGTATAGCTTTCTTATAATAGCAATATGAAACAAGTCAAAATTACGCAACGCTCTGACCGGAGTGTTAAAATTAATCCGTCCAAGAATTAGGGGGAAATCCACTGCACCACATATGATGTCAAATTCAAAAGATAGAGATAAAATTGTTCTTCTAGATTCCAGGGATTTTAAATTTATAAGAAGGCACCGCGAGTAGTAGGACGGAACTGGATCCTGAAAACGAAGGGCATTCAGAGGAAACGAAATGAAGATTTTTTGAATGCGTTCAATTCTAATAATATGGCAGGCATGAAAACCTAGGCATGCCAATTTTTTTATTAATATTGTATGCGAGACTTTATCGAAAGCTTTCGAGAAGTCCGTGTAAACCACGTCCATCTGATTTCCCATATGAAAGGCTGAAATACAATCTTCCGAGTCCCAATCAACATCCGCAAGTAAATTGTTGGCATGCTCAAAATCACACAATTTAAAATTAAAAGATGTAATATTATTTTCATAATTAATAGGAGCAAACTCATAGAATTCAATATTAAGAGAAATGGGAGAATGATGACAACTTGCCACAGAATCAGAATAATGACATTCATGAAGTTTGTAGTTCATATTGCTACTAATAAATACAAGATCTAAAATTCTATTTAGCTTATTTACAATATTGTTAACCTGCTTAAGATTAATATTCAAAAAGCTATCAATAAGATACAACTCATTACTATTATCAACATTGTTAGGAATGAGAGCTGTATCATTGACCAGTTAATATTCCCAAAATTAAAGTCCCCTAGAACCATCACATTATCATCACCACCTAGACTAGTGACTAACGATGTAACATTATCCGCATGAGCCTTGTAAAGGCTCTCAGAACTACTTGGAGGAACGTATGAAACGCACACAAACAAGTAGCCAAAAGAACCACGAATACCGACACATAACTGATCCAAAAGAGAATCTGTTTAATTAGTAATTTAGTTGCAGCATGGAATTTACAATTGACAGCAATAAGCACACCACCTCCCCTAGTACAGCCAGTTTTGATGGTGTCCCTATCTTTTCTAAAAATGGCATAAATGTTTGGATCAAAAAATTCTTGATCATAAAAATCAGCGTTAAGCCAAGTCTCCACAAAAACAAAAATATCATAATCTTGCTGCGCACTTAAATCAGAACCAATTTAGCTTTGGTTCTAATGCCGGAAAAATTATGATAAAAAACTCTAAGTCGATGCGGTTCATTACAAAGATTTGAAGTACGAATATTTATGTGACTAACTGTCCTCTTTTTTTTTGAAAAAAAAAAAAAAAAAAAACGGTCGAACACTAACTTTAGATGGCCATACATTGGGAGATAGAAGCTTATCTTGTAAGGGGTCTAATACCCCAAGCTTAAAGTTAACTCTTAAAAGACTAGAGGTTTACTCCTTCTTTAACGAGGGTATAACACTTAAGAAACTGCTTATCCATTCCTGTTTGCTTGTTTACATACTCAATTATATTATCAGTAGTAACCTTAGGCGAAAATGATGATATATGAAACCATTTCATACATCTACATTCGACCCAATAACACGCGATTGTTTACCAACAACTTCCAGCTACATCCATTCTCAGCTACATCCAAAACAGGTTTTGAGTACGATCCGACAGCAGGTGGCTGCAATTTGTTGTTTTTCTTCTTCTTAGCATTAGGGTGTGGAGAAAAAGCTTTAGCGAGAACAGCTGCATATGAACAATTAGTTGGCATATTAGCAGCAGACTCAGCATTAGCTGGGAGAATAGCAGCGCAAGATTCAACAATAGGCGTAAGAGTGATTAGATCACTAGATACCGCAGTAAGAGGCTGCGAGATATTCACCTCAGTAGGCGGAAGAGCAATAACGTTAGCCTCTTTAGTATACGTATCTGTAGAATTATCTTGTAGCGGATATTGAGCACAATTATCTGGCTTTTTTATAGGCATGTTCAAATCAAATTTTTCATGCAGATTTTTTAAACTAGTCGACAGGGCTGAGATCGACGATAAAATGTCAGCAGTTGACAAGCTAGGTAGCACAGAATGTAATTCCGAATGTAGATTCCCAATTTTCTTATCAAGTTGCTTCTTATCTTCGCGCATAGATTTAATTGAAGAGAACACTTGAGCATTTTCAGCTCTTAATTCGGCAATTTCTTTAAGCACAGCTTTCAGATAAACTCCACCACAAACACAATAAGAGGTTTTATCTTGTAGACAGGCCATAATAGAATGTTGTTGTTGATCCAATGTATGACTCACATCAACACCCGCACGTTTAACAGCATTCGTGGAGATTAGCGGCGAGCGAAGAGCGCCACGACTAACACTTGTACATTTGGTACACACAAACGAATTTTCAGAACTTTCATAAAGTTCTAAATCCGCCGGCAAAATATTTAAACACTTCGAATGAAAAAGTTCAGCACATTTTGAACACAGTAATGTGGTTCCAGATTTAGATTTACTACGATCTACCTTAAGCCCACAAACATAGGGCATTGCAATTATAAAAATTACGTTTAATACTTTTCTTAAGCGCGGAGAAAAACACGTCTGAAAAGGTTGACGTTCTCTTACTATTGAGGAAGAAGCTAAATTTATTAAATGGAAGGAACATTGAAGAAAAAACCAATGAAAAGGGAAAAACCAAACAAAAAATGGAGTTTGGAAGAGATAAACGATGTGCTGAAGTTGGGGTAATGCATTTTTTAGCCAGTGAATCTTTTGTAGTGCGTGCCTCTGTGTAATAATCTCATTCATTTAAACTTCCAATTTAAGGTTCCAACGGCACAAATATATGAAATAGAATTGAAGTATAAACATGGAAATAAGCAGTAAAATCGCACCTCAATTAAAAGAAATTACAAACCGCCGCCTATGAATTTCATTCTAATAATTTTTTTCTTAATGTCATAGTTTTTGATTTATTTATTACTAGAGGTTACCCGCGGGTTTCACACCACGTGCTTTCAAAAATATTAGCATATTGACTTTGTTCTAAAAAGTTGAGTATATAATTACCTCATATGCCCTCACACCAATTTTCAGTTCCCTACTACAAATATTTCGAGAGATATTCGCTGTGAAAGTTTCAGTGTGTATGGGAGCTGCACATCCCTGCTTTACCAAGACCTATCGTCTTTACCCGTTTAATACGTAATTACCTCATACGCCCTCACGCCGATTTTCAGTACTCTACCACAAATATCGCTAGCTTAGAGTGCAAATTGTGTAAGTCCTTTTTTAAAACTTTGTAGGAGAGACAAAAAACAAAAAATAAAAAATTTCGAAATGAAAAAAAAAATTTCTGTTCATATAAATATTTTGGACTTACACAATTTTCTTCGCTTTTTGGACTTACACAATTTGCGTATCACTGAATAACAACGAGTAGAAATATGACAAGTATCACAGACTTGTTTAGCGTGATGCGTATTTGATTTTTCTAGCTTTCTACACTTAAAAACACTTTTTCATAAAAATGGACTTACACAGTTTGCACTCTAAGCTAGCGATATTTCCAAAGATATGTGCTATGAAATTTTCAGTATGGGAGGTACCCATCCCTGCTTTATCAAGACCTAGCGTTTTTACCCGTGTAATACATAGTTTTCTTATATGCCCTCACACCAATTTTCAGTACACTACAACAAATAAATCAATAGATATTCGCTGTAAAAATTTCAGCTCGTATGGGAGGTGCCCATCCCTGCTTTACCAAGACGTAGCGTTTTTACCCGTGTAATACATAGTTTTCTTATATGCCCTCACACTAGTTTTCAGTACCCTACTACAAATATTTCCAGAGATATTCGCTGCGAAAGTTTCAGTTCGGGAGGTGATCATCCCTGCTTTACAAAGACCTAGCGTTCTTACCCGTGTAATACATATGTAGTTATCTCACATGCCCTCACACCAGTTTTCAGTACCCTACTAAAAATATTTCTAGAGATATTCGCTGTGAAATTTTCAGTTTGTATGGGAGGTGCCCATCCCTGCTTTACCAAGACCTATCGTTTTTACCCGTGTAATACATAGTTATCTCATATGCCCTCACACCAATTTTCAATAACCTACTACAAATATTTCAAGAGATATTCGCTGTGAAATTTTCAGTTTGTATGGGAGGTGCCTATCCCTGCTTTACCAAGACCTATCGTTTTTACCCGTTTAGTGCATAATTATCTTATATGCCCTTACACAAATTTTCAGTACTCTACTACAAATATTTCAACAGATATTCGCTGTGAAAATTTCAGTTTGTATGGGAGGTGCCCATCTCTGCTTTACCAAGATCTAGCGTTTTTATCCGCTGAGTAGGTTATTATCTCATATGCCCTCACACCAATTTTCAGTACACTACTACAGATAAATCAACAGATATTTGCTGTAAAAATTTAAGCCGTTACACAAATTTTCAGTACTCTACTACAAATATTTCAACAGATATTCGCTGTGAAAATTTCAGTTTGTATGGAAGGTGCCCATCTCTGCTTTACCAAGATCTAGCGTTTTTATCCGCTGAGTAGGTTATTATCTCATATGCCCTCACACCAATTTTCAGTACACTACAACAAATAAATCAACAGATATTCGCTGTAAAAATTTCAGCTCATATGGGAGGTGCCCATCCCTGCTTTACCAAGACGTAGCATTTTTACCCGTTTAATACAAAGTTATCTCATATGCCCTCACACCAGTTTTCAGTACCCTACTAAAAATATTTCCAGAGATATTCGCTGTGAAAGTTTCAGTTTATATGGGAGGTGCCCATCCCTGCTTTACCAAGACCTGGCGTTTTTACCCGTGTAATACATAGTTATCTCATATGCCCTCACACCAATTTTCAATAACCTACTACAAATATTTCAAGAGATATTCGCTGTGAAATTTTCAGTTTGTATGGGAGGTGCCTATCCCTGCTTTACCAAGACCTATCGTTTTTACCCTTTTAGTGCATAATTATCTTATATGCCCTTACACAAATTTTCAGTACTCTACTACAAATATTTCAACAGATATTCGCTGTGAAAATTTCAGTTTGTATGGGAGGTGCCCATCTGTGCTTTACCAAGATCTAGCGTTTTTATCCGCTGAGTAGGTTATTATCTCATATGCCCTCACACCAATTTTCAGTACACTACAATAAATCAACAGATATTCGCTGTAAAAATTTCAGCTCGTATGGGAGGTGCCCATCCCTGCTTTACCAAGACGTAGCGTTTTTACCCGTGTAATACATAGTTTTCTTATATGCCCTCACACCAGTTTTCAGCACCCTACTAAAAATATTTCCAGAGATATTCGCTGTGAAAGTTTCAGTTTATATGGGAGGTGCCCATCCCTGCTTTACCAAGACCTAGCGTTTTTACCCGTGTAATACATAGTTATCTCATATGCCCTCACCCCAATTTTCAATAACCTACTACAAATATTTCAAGAGATATTCGCTGTGAAAGTTCTAGTTTATATGGATGGAAAGTGCCCATCCCTGCTTTTCCAAGACCTAGATTGTTTATCTGTTGAGTATACAATTATGTATTATTCTAATTATCATTATTCTAGCACAAATATTTCAAGAGATATTACGAAAAAAAGGAAAATTTTGTATGGGAGGTGCCTATCCCTGCCTTTTAATCAGATTTAAAATATGCCTATAGTAATTACCGTGTGAAAATACCTAGGTGTACAAAGGATCACATTTATAATAAAAGATATGTATTACCATTTTGGTATGCGTTTTTATCGTATTTATATACGAGTATGTACTTTTTTGTTTATATTAGTTAAAACATACAGTCACAAATAAGTATGCATACAGCGATTACGTATGCAGAACTGCATACTCAAAATTGTTTAAAAACTCTGAATTTTTAAATTTTTCGTGCATATTTCCCAATAAACCAAAAGGCTTGAGAATAATATTTATAATGTAAAATAATAATAAATTGAAAATTCACATGGTTATATCTTTAATTAAAAGCTTAAATTTAGCTCTAGAAGTTGAAAAATCAACAGAAAAGGAATTAGCAAGGCTGTTGAATTAATTGAGTGCTCGGAAAATAGGTGCATTTGAACCATATAATGTTCGCACATTCTCTGTATAAAAAATATTACTATTGCGGAGACTTCGGTGGGGAGTATAGAAACAAATACGTTCCAACAGGTATGGCGCGTCCACCAAGGCCGTAGCCAGGATTTCATTTTGGGGGGGATGAACTACAAAAAAAAACATTTCAAATTCAAATTACATACATATCTTCCCCGTTTGCTATGCTATGTGCATGAATAATTAGGTTTCGCTTATCACCCATATTTAAATGTTATTGCAAAATCCAATTAATTTCACCAAATTTATCTGTCAAATAAAATTTTCGTCAGCTGATTTTCAGTGCAACCAGCTACCCTGTCAAAGCTTCAGAGGGTAAAAAGTGTGAGTTTTTTACACCACTGAAGTGTACATTTTTAGGAAACGAAAACAGGGTAGCAAGTGAAAAACTTATGTAGTTTTTTTACACTAAATTACCACTAGATCCACTAGCCTAATAAAACCACTAAAAAAAGAAGACATATTCTGTTTGACGTTTTACCTTCATTTTGCAAACGAAAACGGAAAATTGAAGAGTGTAACAAAAATGCGCATTTTTTTGATGAAACGAAATCACCATTAATTTCAATGGTAAAATTTTAAATTAAGCTCTTACCCAATTAAGTTAATTATAAGTTTATGATTTTGTTAAACAATTTCTTAGACATGCCAAAAGCAAAACCGCAGTTATCTATATCTTCTGGAATAAGGCGCCAAATTAGGTTCAGAAGAAACGGGACAGTCGCTGAACATGCAAATCGTTTAGAGAACTCACGGTTGCGTGGAATGCAGAGGAGACATGTGGCGATTCATACGAAATCAGCATTTAACTACAGACCGGATTTAAACTATATGGAACATTCTTCCCTTTTCATGGGTCGTATGAGTGAAATTTGCGTTTTTTTGTAAGTCCCAAGGGCAAACATTTAGCTATATTGGGGTAGACCTTCACAACGAGGTGTTTTCTCACGTCAAATGTATGTCGCTCTGTCGCGAACTAGTTCACCACAAAACCAGAGTTTTCTTATACCTGGAAATGGTAACAAAACAAAGAATGTTGTGTTCACGGAAGTTTTTAATTAATGAACAAGATGTACCTTATTTTATGAACTAATTTGCCTACTAATGTACACAGAGCCAAATAATCCTCATAAAAATAAGAAGATTGTCTCTTTGAACAGCTTCGTGGCCCAAAAAGAGGACAGAAGTCAGAGACGAAGATATTTCCATAGAGATTTCTTCTTATTTTATTTTTGGGAGGTAAATCTTTTTAATTTTATTTAAAAGTATACCTCCTTACAATAAATAGAAAACTTCTTACTCAATTTTTCGAAGATATTTCCATAGAGATTTCTTCTTATTTTTGGGAGGTAAATCTTTTTAATTTTATTTAAAAGTATACCTTCGTACAATAAATAGAAAACTTCTTACTCAATTTTTCGAAGATATTTCCATAGAGATTTCTTCTTATTTTTGGGAGGTAAATCTTTTTAATTTTATTTAAAAGTATACCTTCTTACAATAAATAAAAAACTTTCTACTCAACTTTTCTTTACGCATTATTGTTGTCGACTGTGAACCGCTAACTCAGTTTACATATGTATGTATATAAGACTAACTTTATAATAAATTTAATTAGATAACCTAATAAAAATAAGAAGAACGCCCTCTTTATTAATTCAAGGAGATATCCACATATACATATATTCGAAGATTTCTTCTTGATTTTATTAAAAAGACTATCCCATTAAAAGTAAGTAGGGATTCTTCTTAAAGAAAAACTATAGAGATATCTTCTTACTTTTGTTCTATTTTATTAGGTGGTTTTCGCTCTGTGTAGGTACCAAACGTTGTTTGAATTATTATAACTTTGAGTTTTTTGTTGTTAATAAATGTATTGTTTATAACGTTGTTTAATTTTAAAGTGTTTGCATTTAATCTAAAGGAGGGTGGTATATTACATTCCTTGCAGAAAACAAGCACAAAATATGAATGTGTAACCCATTTTTACACTCTACTCAAAGCTAAACATCAGTATATTTAATTTTTCCGGCGCAACGAAGTAAGCCGGGTACTTGCTAGTATATACATAGATACAAATAATAATTGAGACTAACTTTTTACATGATTTCTATGCTTCTAAAAAATACAATTAAGCATATTTATATTATAAAAAAAATTTAATCGCATTAATTTCGGGGGGGATTGATCCCTGCCATATGCAAATGCATATTTAGACCTAAAATGCATATTTACGGTCAAAATGCATTTCGTGCTTATAATCGAACAATATCGATAAATATTAAGCTGGCAACATCTTATCTGTGGTTAATTCAGATAGTTGCGTATACATACAATCAAGGCTATTTAAGTATTGATCTGGGCCCCGTTGCGGAGCATTTTCCCTTATAAAAATTCACAAACACTAAGTTCTTGTATGCTGATCAGACCCTCGAAGCAAACCCAGAGTAAAAAAAAACTTTGCTCCGATGCCCTGTTATTGATAGAAAACAGTTGTAGTGTGAAAATTTGAAGGGAACAATAATATGCAATATGTATCGACATACATAGGCATACGCTACACTGTCAATATGAATCGCTATATTTGGATAATATTGATGGTCTGATGAATCGCAGACTAGTGCTACACGTTCAATGAGGTTTAAAATATTTTACTTCCGTCCTTTTCACACTTTCAATTCGTTTATTGCCAATATTGCGATCCAGATCACGGATTTCAAAATTTCTAAATATACACGCATTTTGATGGATCGCAAAATTTCCATGCTACACAGTCAATTCATATTGTCAATATTGCGATCCGGATCGCGGATTTCAAAATTGCTAAATATTTTGCGATCCAGAACCGCGATCCATCAATACTCGATGCTACACGGTCAATATTAATCGTTTTCCGCATACAAGAGCTTTTTCTCGGAAAACCGCCAAAAATTCACACTGAAAAATATAGTAAAACATATGATAGTTCAATGCAACCCTGCGCAATATTAATGAAATGGTTTCATTTGCTTTGTAGAAAGATATCATGCATTTACATAAATACAAATCTAAAATTAATTTAAAGTATTTTATAATATTTAAAAACAAATGTGTTAAATGGGGAACATGTGAATTGTACGTTTCAGTTCTTATAATATTATTATTTTGTAAAGTTCGTTAAATAAAAATGTAAGCTTGAAATGAAATACATAAATTTTTTGAGCATATTTCAGGTATTTTTTAGGCATATATGCATATTATGACATTTTTTCGTGCATATTTACGAGCATATTTCAGTTATTTTTCGGGCATACTAGCATGCATATTTTGAAATTTTTCGTGCATATTTTTAGCTTCCCTATTTATAATACCGAAGATGAAAATGAGCGACAAGGATGTTCTTCTGCACTGAAGAGATTTTAAATTAATAAGCATAGACCTAGCTTGGTATGAGGGAAGAGGAACATAGAAATTGAGATTCCTCAAAGCAAATCGAAGAAACGATTTTTGAACCCGTTCAAATCGTAGTATGGCTGGCATGATACGGTCTCCAAATGAAGGCTGCGTATTCTAATTTAGAACGAACTAGAGAAGTGATTATATAGTTTATATGGCTACTAAAAGTAAATTTAGAGTCAAAAACTACGCCTATATCAGTAATTTCGATGCAAGTCTGGAGTCTTGATTCACTAATGTAATAACATGTAGGAATAATAGAGCGCGATTTGGAGAAAGAGGTATGAAGACATTTACTAATGTTTAGCTGTAAGCCATTGGTAGAGCACCAATCTGAGAGTTTATTTAAGTCTGACTGGATTTTGAAAGAGTCGACAGCACTAGAGATTGTTGTGTAAAGCTTCAGGTCATCAGCATACAGAAGAAAATTACAGCTATTAAAGCAAGTAGAAATATCATTAATAAAAATTACGAATAATAACGGGCCTAAAATGCTACCCTGTGGGACTCCAGATGAGGCTATGAAAGGGTAAGAACGCATATTGTCAACAACGACAACACATTCACGATGATGAGGGTACGATTTAATCCACGACAAAAATGTTGAGTGAAACCCCAAACATGCCAATTTATTTACCAGCACTGAGTGACTGACCTTATCAAATGCTTTAGAAAAGTCAGTGTATACAGTGTCAACTTGAAGATAATCATTAAAAGCTGATATGCAAAACTCTGAAAAAATCGCTAAATTCGTGACGGTGGATCTACCAGACACAAAACCGTGCTGATTGTCAGATATTAAATGTTTAACCGCGAAATATATCTTTTGTTTTACAATGTATTCAAATAACTTAGAGATAGTTGACAGCTTAGCAATAGGCCTGTAATTGCAGAGATTACTTCTGTTTCCACTTTTGTAAACAGGACTAATAGCTGCAACCTTCCAGGCATCGATAAAGTCACCACACTCAAGTGACTTGTTGAAAATTAATAGGATCGGTTTTGCAAAAGCAAGGCAGTTCTTTAGAAGATGAGATGATAAGCCATCAACATCTGCATTTAATGATGGTTTGATGTACATAATACCATCAAGCACATCATCAAGATTTAAAGCGAGCGCCCCAAAATTAATTGAGGAATCCTGTATATTAAAAAAGCTGCTTGAGTTGCCAGTATCAGGTGCGAAATTCGCGCAAAAGAAATTAGCAAATAAGTTAACTGCTTCAAAGGAGCCAGAAGCGCCTGCCCCTTTATAAAATACTTCAGAGGGAATGCTAGAACAAGACCTTTTAGAGTTAACATAACTCCAAAAGGACTTGGGATTCGACTTAATATTCGTTTCGAAATTTCGAACGTAACTCGACTGAAGCTTTTTGCTTAGCAATTTAAATTTATTTGAAACCCGAATATATTTACCTTTATATACATCAGAAATAGTTGATTTAAATTTTTTTGTAATACTTGTTCCCAGTGGCGGATCCACGGCGGGGGTTTTGGGGGTTCAACCCCTCCCCCCCCCTTGTGATTTATCATAGATCCCAAATTAATGCCTTTATAGATTCTACGCCCAAATTTCCCAAACTGATCAAGGGAAACTCTATCATTCCAAAAGCAATGGTTGGATGGGTTTAGCTGTCCAAAGGCAAAACTCGACATTTATTTTCAGATTATATTTTATATGCACATATCCACAAGGTGAAACAGGTACAATTGAACCAGTTCATTAAAATAGTTGTCCTTGTAGTTGTCCGAAATTTAGAGGAATTAAATCTAATACAATAAGCGCGCACTATATTGTCGATTCTGTCAAACTTTCAATCATGTTTCAATTTTCGAGGCTTTTTCAAAAATTCTTGAAGGACAAGAACTTCAATAAAGTAAAAATTCTATTAAAAATATAAATGTAACCAAAAAGTACTACATACATATCGTTGGCTTCGTGAGCAAATGTGCTAAGTCCATTTATGGTAACTTTTCAGAAGAGGCAAAAAACCTAACTTTTTTGTTGTTACTATTTTAAAAATCTGAAAATGCAGTTTTCTTCCTCAGATGGTCGTGCTAAAATGCCAGTTATAGGCACATTTTAATATAAAGTTTGTCCAAAGTTATGAGCTTCTTTAGGTCTTAGCACATTTGCTTTCTATGATTTTGTTTTTTTTAGGAGGACTTGGCACATTTTCTCACAAATTATTAAACTCAACTATACGTAGTAAAATTGAAATATTTTGATGAAATTTGGTACAGAGGCTCCTAACTAGACAGGGAAGGATGGTATTGAAAAAATGCGAAATTGGATGATAACCACACACACTTTCCCTATATAGTATATATCGAAAAACACGCAAAGTGATAATGGATGAAATTCCATCCATGCACTAAGCTTACGCCGTTATAAAGGAATAAATTGAAATTCTCGAAAATGGGCGGTGCCACACCCACTTATGAATGGATAAATTCTAAAAGTTTTATAAGTGATAAATAACTCAGAAACCGTAGTAGATATATAGATGAAATGTGGAAGGCGTAATTTACTTGCTAGGGCAAAGGTTTGGACGAAAAATTGTCCCAATCGGTAGACGACCATGCCCACTTTTATATATGGGAACTATAAATGGAACTAATAAAAACATTTAAGCAACGTCTTTGTCAAATATGAAGATAATTCATTAAAAGTTTTTGGCATAATTCCAACTATGGATAAAAACAGAAACCATAAATATTTTTGAAAATAGGCGTGGCATCGTGAATCTAAGACATTTCGGAGCCCATAACTCGACAAATAATTGAGATATTACGGCGGAACTTGGTGTAGGTACATATGTACTTTTATTATTTGTAGTAAAATTTTAGCAAAATCGGTTTGTAACCACGCCTACTTAAAAAAAATTTTAAAACTCCCTTTGGAAACTTATGACGTGGCATCTTTGTAACTAAAAGTCATAAAGGGATGAAATTTTACACTAACAAGAATATTTTAGGCTTGGTCTGATGAGAGATAAAACTTTTTGGTTGCTTGTTTTTCCGACAGGGTAGGAATATGATGTATTGTGGAACGATCCTCCGTCATCCCTTGTCAAGTTTGGTTTGGAGACAAACCGGTTTCGGCTAATATGCGCCATCTTCAGTGTCTTTTTTCGTTCTGAGTTATTTTGTGTAAGTTCGATAGTACTTATAGTAACTAACTTCCATCGTTTGGTCACGTACTTCGTGTTCGTGTGATGTGTTCGTGTGTTCGTGCATTCGTGCGTTCAGGCGACGTGCATGCGTGTGTGCGTGCGAGTCTGCGCGTTTAGGTATGTAAATCTATTTTTGTATCCTCATTAAACAGGCAGGTAAAAGTCCGTTATTGTCCTCTTGTGTGTTGTTTTGTTTATGTCGGTTTTAGGTTTTCTGTCCTCTTTTCGGTATAATAGCTTAAGCGGTTCAAATAATGTATCTGATGCGGTGTTTATTTGTTCATTTATTATTTTACCTACGAATGTCTTCTGTTTGTATATCTCCATATTATCTAATACGTTAAGTCGTTTTCCCCTGTGTTGTATGTGGAGAATTTTAGCTGTTTTTCCTATTTTCATGGGTGTACATTTGTTTTCTGCCATGTGGTTGGCGAAATTTGATTCCACTGTCGTTGATGATTTCCTTATTTTCTTATTGTAATCTCTTACGTGTTCTCGATATCTCGTCTTGATTTGGCGTCCTGTTTGTCCTATATAGCTATTTTGGCATTCGCAAGTCAATTTGTATACGCCTTGTTTGTCAAAGGGGTCTTCCTTGTTAATGTTGTTTCGTAGAAGTTTTTCCATGCTGTTCCTCGTTTTAAATGCTGCATTAATGTTATATTTTTGGAAAACTTTAGCTAACTTGTAAGATGTTGCTCCGGTATATGATAAGACTGCCCATTTCTTCTCTACCTTTTCTTTGTTTTCCGATTTCCTTGAAGTTATGTTTTTCTGTATTTTCTTCACCAAACTTTTTTGATATCCGTTGTTCTCCGCGATTGTGTATATTGTGCTGAGTTCCTTGTTGTAAGCTTCCTTTTCTAACGGGGTCCGTTCAAGTCGTGTTAATAAATGTCTGAAAACGGCATTCTTGTGTTGTTGAGGATGGCTAGATTTATTGTGTATTACTGTATCCGTTGCTGTGGGTTTTCTGTATATTTCGTAAGTAAATTTGTTAGTCTCTTTGTTTATTTTAATTGTGAGGTCTAAGTAGTTGATTTTTCCATTTTTCTCTGCGTCCATGGTGAATTTTATATTTTTGTGTTGGCCGTTGAGGTATTCCAAAATTTCTTCTTCTGATATGAGGCAGATGATGTCGTCTACATACCTGGCATAAAAATTTACCCCCAGATTTTTCGCCAGTTCTTCCATGTAACTTTCCTCCAAATGTTGCATAAATACTTCCATAAGAATGGCTGATGTGGGGTTACCCATTCCCAGTCCGTGAGTTTGTCTGTATATTTTATTGTCAAATTTGAAATAATTCTGGTCCAGGGTTACTTTCAGTGTGTTTACGATCTCCGTTGCAATGTCTCTGTTCGTTTTTTCTGTCAATATTTTAGTTAGAGTTTTTAGTGTTTCTGTCAGTGGTATCGAAGGGTATAGGTCCTTCACGTCAAACGATACCAGTTTCGAGTCCTTAGGTACGTTCAGGTTGTTCAGTTTTTCGACTAGTTCCGTCGTGTTTTTGATTGTGTATTTATTGGACAGGTCCAGTGTCTCGGTTAGTAGCTTATTTAGATGTTTTGATAGTCTATATCCTGGTGCCGATTTATGGTTTACTATTGGTCGCATAGGTGTTCCTGCTTTGTGGATTTTAGGTAGTGCGATCAGTGACGGGGCCGATGGATTCATTACCGTGAGAGTGTAGGCTATCTTGTTGTCTACTATATTTTTTGCCTGTTTTATTGCACGCTTTATTGCCATTTGGTATTCCTCCGTTGGGTCCTTCCTCATCACTCGGCAGCCCATTTCTTTGACGAGTTGGCCTGTTTTTGTGGTGTATTCCTCTTCGTCCATTAGCACCGTTGTATTTCCTTTGTCTGCTTTTGTTGCTATTATTTTATTCTCTCTTAGTTTTTTCCTCAATTCTTTTACCGTTTTATATTCATTTGCTACCATTTTCTTTCCATCAGCTTTTATGCTCTTTTCGATTATGCGTCTGCATAAATGCCTTGCGTGCTCCTGTTCCTCGTTTGGTATTAGTGATATGGCCACCTCCGTGTCCGCAATGGTGTTCTCCACGTCTTTTTTCCTATCGTAGCTTTCGATGTTGTATTTCAAACCTTTTTGTAGTAGCTGTGTTTCCTTGGCGTTGATTGGAAGATTTGTTAAGTTAACAAATCTTGGATGGAAAGATGTTTTTTCCTGCTGTGGGCCTTTTTTGTTGTTGTTTTGTTTTGTGTCAAGGTCGTCCAGTTTTTTGTTGAGTTTTTTATACTTGTTTTCCATGGCTCCTTTGATCTCTTCCTTTATTGCATCTAACGTTTCCAGAAGGGAACTGACTGGAATGATTCCCATCAGCTCCAGATGGATGCGTAGTAATTCCTGATTCATGCGCTCCTTCTTTGCGTGTTGGTTCCTGATCTCGCATCTAATGAAGCTGTTCTCCGCTTTCCTTATAATTTTGCGTTTATCCTCGTTTTTCATTTTGTGTCCTATTTGCGCGTATTTTGGAATAAGTTTGCTCATTAAACATTGTTTATTAAACCATATGTTGGCTTTGGTGTTGTGTATTTTCTGTAGTCGCCTTTTGCATGCTATCAGTAGAATATTTGTCCGGATTTGATGTGCCTGACTGGCATTATTAAATACTTTTTGGTTGCTTGTTTTTCCGACAGGGTAGGAATATGATGTATTGTGGAACGATCCTCCGTCATCCCTTGTCAAGTTTGGTTTGGAGACAAACCGGTTTCGGCTAATATGCGCCATCTTCAGTGTCTTTTTTCGTTCTGAGTTATTTTGTGTAAGTTCGATAGTACTTATAGTAACTAACTTCCATCGTTTGGTCACGTACTTCGTGTTCGTGTGATGTGTTCGTGTGTTCGTGCATTCGTGCGTTCGGGCGACGTGCATGCGTGTGTGCGTGCGAGTCTGCGCGTTTAGGTATGTAAATCTATTTTTGTATCCTCATTAAACAGGCAGGTAAAAGTCCGTTATTGTCCTCTTGTGTGTTGTTTTGTTTATGTCGGTTTTAGGTTTTCTGTCCTCTTTTCGGTATAATAGCTTAAGCGGTTCAAATAATGTATCTGATGCGGTGTTTATTTGTTCATTTATTATTTTACCTACGAATGTCTTCTGTTTGTATATCTCCATATTTTCTAATACGTTAAGTCGTTTTCCCCTGTGTTGTATGTGGAGAATTTTAGCTGTTTTTCCTATTTTCATGGGTGTACATTTGTTTTCTGCCATGTGGTTGGCGAAATTTGATTCCACTGTCGTTGATGATTTCCTTATTTTCTTATTGTAATCTCTTACGTGTTCTCGATATCTCGTCTTGATTTGGCGTCCTGTTTGTCCTATATAGCTATTTTGGCATTCGCAAGTCAATTTGTATACGCCTTGTTTGTCAAAGGGGTCTTCCTTGTTAATGTTGTTTCGTAGAAGTTTTTCCATGCTGTTCCTCGTTTTAAATGCTGCATTAATGTTATATTTTTGGAAAACTTTAGCTAACTTGTAAGATGTTGCTCCGGTATATGATAAGACTGCACATTTCTTCTCTACCTTTTCTTTGTTTTCCGATTTCCTTGAAGTTATGTTTTTCTGTATTTTCTTCACCAAACTTTTTTGATATCCGTTGTTCTCCGCGATTGTGTATATTGTGCTGAGTTCCTTGTTGTAAGCTTCCTTTTCTAACGGGGTCCGTTCAAGTCGTGTTAATAAATGTCTGAAAGCGGCATTCTTGTGTTGTTGAGGATGGCTAGATTTATTGTGTATTACTGTATCCGTTGCTGTGGGTTTTCTGTATATTTCGTAAGTAAATTTGTTAGTCTCTTTGTTTATTTTAATTGTGAGGTCTAAGTAGTTGATTTTTCCATTTTTCTCTGCGTCCATGGTGAATTTTATATTTTTGTGTTGGCCTGAGTTATTTTGTGTAAGTTCGATAGTACTTATAGTAACTAACTTCCATCGCTTGGTCACGTACTTCGTGTTCGTGTGATGTGTTCGTGTGTTCGTGCATTCGTGCGTTCGGGCGACGTGCATGCGTGTGTGCGTGCGAGTCTGCGCGTTTAGGTATGTAAATCTATTTTTGTATCCTCATTAAACAGGCAGGTAAAAGTCCGTTATTGTCCTCTTGTGTGTTGTTTTGTTTATGTCGGTTTTAGGTTTTCTGTCCTCTTTTCGGTATAATAGCTTAAGCGGTTCAAATAATGAATCTGATGCGGTGTTTATTTGTTCATTTATTATTTTACCTACGAATGTCTTCTGTTTGTATATCTCCATATTTTCTAATACGTTAAGTCGTTTTCCCTTGTGTTGTATGTGGAGAATTTTAGCTGTTTTTCCTATTTTCATGGGTGTACATTTGTTTTCTGCCATGTGGTTGGCGAAATTTGATTCCACTGTCGTTGATGATTTCCTTATTTTCTTATTGTAATCTCTTACGTGTTCTCGATATCTCGTCTTGATTTGGCGTCCTGTTTGTCCTATATAGCTATTTTGGCATTCGCAAGTCAATTTGTATACGCCTTGTTTGTCAAAGGGGTCTTCCTTGTTAATGTTGTTTCGTAGAAGTTTTTCCATGCTGTTCCTCGTTTTAAATGCTGCATTAATGTTATATTTTTGGAAAACTTTAGCTAACTTGTAAGATGTTGCTCCGGTATATGATAAGACTGCCCATTTCTTCTCTACCTTTTCTTTGTTTTCCGATTTCCTTGAAGTTATGTTTTTCTGTATTTTCTTCACCAAACTTTTTTAATATCCGTTGTTCTCCGCGATTGTGTATATTGTGCTGAGTTCCTTGTTGTAAGCTTCCTTTTCTAACGGGGTCCGTTCAAGTCGTGTTAATAAATGTCTGAAAGCGGCATTCTTGTGTTGTTGAGGATGGCTAGATTTATTGTGTATTACTGTATCCGTTGCTGTGGGTTTTCTGTATATTTCGTAAGTAAATTTGTTAGTCTCTTTGTTTATTTTAATTGTGAGGTCTAAGTAGTTGATTTTTCCATTTTTCTCTGCGTCCATGGTGAATTTTATATTTTTGTGTTGGCCGTTGAGGTATTCCAAAATTTCTTCTTCTTTATTTTCTGATATAAAAATTTATGCCAGGTATGTAGACGACATCATCTGCCTCATCTGCATCATCGGCCAACCAGGGCCGTAGCTAGACTTAAATTTAAGGTAGGGCAGCGTTGGTTTAAGGTAGGGCGGAAGTAAATAATGTATCACAATTAGTCTTACATCGCACATAAGTAGATTTTCAACTTTTATGCGGCCAAAATTGAATTTTGTAAAGTTGTTACAATTGCAGAAAAAAACATACCTACATATTGGAAATAGACTGGGGAACAATAATTCATCGCTTTTTTTCCGACCCCATACTCGGCACTTGCTCCCAGATGGTCGAAACTTAGCATATCTAAAGTAAATTTTTTAGTTTTTTTTACATAATTTTAAGTGCTAGTTTCAACGTGAATATTTATTATTTAAAGCATTTCATTTAAGTAATCGTGATGGATCCTAAAGCTTCAGGTAATTATTAACAGTTTTCAATAATATCCTTGATTTCCAATAATTCTAAGTTTATAGTTTTAAGCTTTTAAAGTTGGGATATTTAAAAAAAATATCCCTCTTTCGTGTTCAAAATTGATTTTGTTACGTTGCTCTGTCAGACTCAGTCACATTAACCCTTGCACATGATATCTAGTACAATTAATATTTTGCCGACAAAAAATTACGTCGCACAAAACCGCACTTCACTACTACACCTTTTTCAGTTGAAATTCAGAAAGTTCCAATTGATATTCAGAATTTCCATTTGAAATTCAGAAAATTACAATTGAAATTCAGAATTTTGATTTGAAATTCAGAAAGTTACAATTGAAATTCAGAAATTCCATTTGAAATTCAGAAAAGTGCATTTGAAATTCAGAAAATTACAATTGAAATTCAGAAAATTACATTTTGAAATTCAGAAAATTCCATTTGAAGTTCGGAAAATTACATTTGAAATTCAGAAACCTCCTCACAGTACTCAAGAAGTTTTCTGAATTTCAATTGTAATTTTCTGAAATTCAAATGTAACTTTCCGAATTTCAATTGTAATTTTCTCAATTTCAAATGCAATTTTCTGAATTTCAATTGTAATTTTCTGAATATTAATTGGAACTTTCTGAATTTAAATTTAAAAAGGTGTAGATACAGGGTTTTTCATATGTACCTACAATAAAATTCTTTTTTGTGTTTGATATTTGATTTTAATGTTTATATTTCTAATGCTCGAAAGTAACCGAGATATTTATCAGGGATTATTGTTAACTTCTTAGGCAGTATTTTTAGTATTTCCAATTTTTCAAAGTCAAGGAAATGCTTATCATAAAAAGGGGCTAAGAATTCTGAAGCTACATTTTTTTAGAATATTTTTGAGTATGCAGTTTTGCAGCTCATTCAACTTTTTAAAAATTTTCATTGGCCTTTCGCAATTTTAATTGGAACTGTCTCACATACATATATGGCAAGCACCCTACAGAAAAAATTTTCTAAAATCGACGGAATTTTCACAGCATTGGGAATTGCACATTTTACACTAAAGTTGGTTGGCTACATAACAGCACACTTAAAAATCTCCTCAAAATCTTCTATAAATTCTGGCCTCGCTTTGAAATTTTTAATCCACTTTTAGAAATTTCTACAATTTTTCGAATTTTTTCCATAAGCTTACAAATCCTGCTTAAAACGATTTTTATTTAAAAATTGTCTACATTTTTAAACGAAATAAGAAAGTCAAATTTTCGACAGAATTCTTTGAAATGAATTTAAAAAATATGTCGTATGATTTTTTTTTAGTGACTGTATATATTTTTCAATAAAATCGACTTTTAACACAAATTATTAAAACTTTACATTAAACAAGCAATTTTGAATAGATGTAGACAATAAAATATTTATTTTATTTATATTTAAAACTTGAAAATCTATCCATGTGCATCGAGGCATGGCTTCCAAAACAATCAGCATAAATATCACTTTTCTCTAGGTCAGTGACGTACATTGGCTCAGATTTCCATCTGTCTACCGAAAGGGACTGCTTTACATTAAGGAACCACGGTCCGAGAAAAATGACTTTCGAAGAAAAAAGATGTTCTACGCGCATATATACATATGTGCATGTTTTTATAAGTGCCTTTCCTCGGTAATCGTACGCAGTTTTGGGGGTTTGTTTGGTAAATTTTACAACTTACCAACATCTCCGGTCGACGGGACTTTTGGATTTAGAATCAGGAGGACCTCCTCTACAACCCCCAATGACTTTTTTCAACGCGTGGCACAGTGGTTCAGCCGCGGAAAAAATTCATTTTTTTCAATACCTAATTTTCAGATTCTAATGATGTAGTCTTATAAAAAAATGTCCAAATATGAAGAATTCATGACTACTTTGCAAAAAGTTGATTTTTTTTTACAAAATAATGGTATCAGAAGTCAGAAAAATTTTATTCAACAAAAACTGCTTGAAATTTTTGCTAAGTTTAGCTATAAATTTTCCTTATAACTTATATCTCTATTGTCCCTGTTGTGAGTTGAAAAGAAAATATAGCACTTCCTTGAATAATTAAAGAAAAAATCAGTGCAATCGGCCAAATATTAAAAAAAATATAGGCCAGCAAAAATGGTACTTCTAACTTCGATGGACGAAAAGTTTGTGTGCTACAGCGTGCTACACTCGCTAACTGTAACAAAATGAAAGTTTGGAATGTCTTCTATCGATTTCTGTTAAAAATTTTTTCCCATATTTTCCCCAATCGATGTAAACTTGATTTAAATGTCGAAAATCCCATCAAATTTTGATAAAATTCGCAAAATGTAGCATACTTTTAGGCTCATGCGTATATATAACGTTTACATCTTATGTAACATTTTTTTGTTTACGAATATAAAGGCACAGAGAGGATAAGATAAAAATGCAGATTGGTAAATTATACACCTAATTTGTTAGAATCAATGGTAATGCAAACAAAAATAACGATAAACACATTCGTCATAACATTGCGGTTTGCAAACAACAATAGCAACAAACACATTTGTTTAAACATTTTACCAGCTTATTTTAAGGTATTAGATGAAAAAAAAATTTTATCCCGACGAAATTGTAGTAACAGAAACATACATATGCTGTTGTTAATTTGCAAAGTTTACTTGATCACACAACAAGAAGACTTATTGATACTTTCTCAGCAGAAAAGTTGAACTCCTTATCATGTTCTGAGTTAACCCTTACTAGGTATGGGCGAGTCCGAGATGTTTAGACAATCGAGAGAATCGCCATCGTTGCAAATTCACAATCGAGTCAAAAGTTGACTCGCTCCTCGACTACACAATCGAGATGTTTTTGCGATTGTTCCGAGTCAGCGAGTCGGAGGTTGTTTCGATGACATCTCGACTACACAACCGAGATGTTTTTGCGATTGTTCCGAGTCGGCGAGTCGTAGGTTGTTTCGATGACATCTCGACTACACAAGCGAGATGTTTTTGCGATTGTTCCGAGTCGGCGGGCCGGCTGTTGTTTTGATGATATGTTTTAGTTGATAAAATAAACTGAATGAGTTTTGTTGATAAAGAAAGTAGGATTTTTAATGGAAGTAAGGCAAATACATAAATAAATTAACCAAATTGAAAAATATGCTATACATAGACGCTGCGTTATTGCAATCACAACTAAAGAGTGTCGTGCATAATAATAATAATTAATTATTTAAACATTAATAAATTTTCTGAAGTGAGACGCTTATGAAACAAATGAATTTTACGAGTAGCAACAACGGCAATAGATTCGTACCACTCTGTATGTTTTGTAAAGCAATTTTAATATTCAAGCGGCAACAACAAATATTATGTATTTTTTTGCAGCGAGTCCGAAATGTAGGGTTGCTTTGAAAACGAGAGGAATCATTGGCGAGTCCGAGATGTTTTAGCGATTGTTTCGACTGACGGCCATTTACGACTTGACTCGAATACTAATGAAAACCATCGAGAGCATTCGAGATGTTTCAACAATCGAGAGAATCGAATAAAACATCTCGGACTCGCCCATCACTAACCCTTACTAAAAAATGGGGCTTATGATTTCTAGGCTTATGTTTTCTAGGAAAAGTGATAGAATTTCTACCAATACAGATGTTATTACTCGATTACTGGCAAGTTCTGGTCATTATATAAAGTTCATAAGACGACAACCCAACAAAAAGTGTGTGGAATTGGATTTTGTTTCCAAGGATATGCTAAATCATGAAACATTTTTCTTATATTTGCTTTTTTTTTCTTTCCATATATATATACATAGTTATATTTTCGATTATATGTATTATAAATATAATCATTAAGTACATCAAATTTTTACAAGGGCTCTTTTCAGTTACTGAAAATGTATATCTTCATTTGTTTTTGAATAAAAGGTGTAGGAAAAGTGGGCGTGGTTGTTTGCCAAGCACGCCTATATTTGGTGTTGTCGATATCTTTCATGGCAGTAACTTATGCGCCAAGTTTCGTGAAGATATATTTATTTTTTGAGTTGAAATTTAAATTTTTCTTTAAAAATTTTTACTATAGGTCCAGGGGAGGTACCCCTAGGGAGTGGCCGATTTCAACAATTTTTGGTGCTGTCAATGCCTTTAATGAGGGTAACTCATGTACCAAGTTTCGTGAAGATATTTTAATTTTTTTTTTAGCTGAAACTAAAATTTGTATTTAAATCATTTTTTTATAGGTCCAAGGGAGGTACCCCTAGGGGTTGACCGATTTCAACCATTTTTTGAAAATTTCTTAATTAGCTCACATATAACCTCTGTGCAAAATTTCAATGGCCTAGGACCACTCCTTCTATTTTTTTCCGCAAAATGTATGGAGCCGAACCACTGTGCGTGGTAGACTGTTGGAAAATTTTCCCCATACTTTTAATACCTATTTGTTGACACATAATTATTGTGACAGTACATAAGCAATACTCATTGAGAATAAGCCAACAAGATGGTACAGCTTCCAATTTAGATGTGGAGATCTTTAAATTTGATATATGGGTCGCCTGTAGGTATGCACGCAAGTCAAGGTGAGAAAAAACTCTCGAAAATGATTAAACGATAACCATAGAAAATTTAGACACCTGATTTTTCCATCGAGTAAAATTTTTTAGATTAGCACACAGCTTTAGAAATCGATTCCGCGCTTTTGGTGTTGTTCGCTAACAGTGAGATTAGGTTTTGTCAGAAAAGTGGCGGAATGAACCATTTCTTTAACCAAACTACAAAAATTCGATGGTCTTATTTAATTATATATGTGATGCAGGGTGGATACTCCATATCATACATTGAAACCGCAATAATTTTTTATCTCAAACTATGACAAAACATTTAATTATAATAATTCATCTCACTTGTTGGCCTTTTTAAGGTAGGGCATTCTAATTTTAAGGTAGGGCATTGCCCCACAATGCCCCCCCTTAGCTACGGGCCTGCGGCCAACACAAAAATATAAAATTCACCATGGACGCAGAGAAAAATGGAAAAATCAACTACTTAGACCTCACAATTAAAATAAACAAAGAAACTAACAAATTTACTTACGAAATATACAGAAAACCCACAGCAACGGATACAGTAATACACAATAAATCTAGCCATCCTCAACAACACAAGAATGCCGTTTTCAGACATTTATTAACACGACTTGAACGGACCCCGTTAGAAAAGGAAGCTTACAACAAGGAACTCAGCACAATATACACAATCGCGGAGAACAACGGATATCAAAAAAGTTTGGTGAAGAAAATACAGAAAAACATAACTTCAAGGAAATCGGAAAACAAAGAAAAGGTAGAGAAGAAATGGGCAGTCTTATCATATACCGGAGCAACATCTTACAAGTTAGCTAAAGTTTTCCAAAAATATAACATTAATGCAGCATTTAAAACGAGGAACAGCATGGAAAAACTTCTACGAAACAACATTAACAAGGAAGGCCCCTTTGACAAACAAGGCGTATACAAATTGACTTGCGAATGCCAAAATAGCTATATAGGACAAACAGGACGCCAAATCAAGACGAGATATCGAGAACACGTAAGAGATTACAATAAGAAAATAAGGAAATCATCAACGACAGTGGAATCAAATTTCGCCAACCACATGGCAGAAAACAAATGTACACCCATGAAAATAGGAAAAACAGCTAAAATTCTCCACATACAACACAGGGGAAAACGACTTAACGTATTAGAAAATATGGAGATATACAAACAGAAGACATTCGTAGGTAAAATAATAAATGAACAAATAAACACCGCATCAGATACATTATTTGAACCGCTTAAGCTATTATACCGAAAAGAGGACAGAAAACCTAAAACCGACATAAACAAAACAACACACAAGAGGACAATAACGGACTTTTACCTGCCTGTTTAATGAGGATACAAAAATAGATTTACATACCTAAACGCGCAGACTCGCACGCACACACGCATGCACGTCGCCCGAACGCACGAATGCACGAACACACGAACACATCACACGAACACGAAGTACGTGACCAAACGATGGAAGTTAGTTACTATAAGTACTATCGAACTTACACAAAATAACTCAGAACGAAAAAAGACACTGAAGATGGCGCATATTAGCCGAAACCGGTTTGTCTCCAAACCAAACTTGACAAGGGATGACGGAGGATCGTTCCACAATACATCATATTCCTACCCTGTCGGAAAAACAAGCAACCAAAAAGTATTTAATAATGCCAGTCAGGCACATCAAATCCGGACAAATATTCTACTGATAGCATGCAAAAGGCGACTACAGAAAATACACAACACCAAAGCCAACATATGGTTTAATAAACAATGTTTAATGAGCAAACTTATTCCAAAATACGCGCAAATAGGACACAAAATGAAAAACGAGGATAAACGCAAAATTATAAGGAAAGCGGAGAACAGCTTCATTAGATGCGAGATCAGGAACCAACACGCAAAGAAGGAGCGCATGAATCAGGAATTACTACGCATCCATCTGGAGCTGATGGGAATCATTCCAGTCAGTTCCCTTCTGGAAACGTTAGATGCAATAAAGGAAGAGATCAAAGGAGCCATGGAAAACAAGTATAAAAAACTCAACAAAAAACTGGACGACCTTGACACAAAACAAAACAACAACAAAAAAGGCCCACAGCAGGAAAAAACATCTTTCCATCCAAGATTTGTTAACTTAACAAATCTTCCAATCAACGCCAAGGAAACACAGCTACTACAAAAAGGTTTGAAATACAACATCGAAAGCTACGATAGGAAAAAAGACGTGGAGAACACCATTGCGGACACGGAGGTGGCCATATCACTAATACCAAACGAGGAACAGGAGCACGCAAGGCATTTATGCAGACGCATAATCGAAAAGAGCATAAAAGCTGATGGAAAGAAAATGGTAGCAAATGAATATAAAACGGTAAAAGAATTGAGGAAAAAACTAAGAGAGAATAAAATAATAGCAACAAAAGCAGACAAAGGAAATACAACGGTGCTAATGGACGAAGAGGAATACACCACAAAAACAGGCCAACTCGTCAAAGAAATGGGCTGCCGAGTGATGAGGAAGGACCCAACGGAGGAATACCAAATGGCAATAAAGCGTGCAATAAAACAGGCAAAAAATATAGTAGACAACAAGATAGCCTACACTCTCACGGTAATGAATCCATCGGCCCCGTCACTGATCGCACTACCTAAAATCCACAAAGCAGGAACACCTATGCGACCAATAGTAAACCATAAATCGGCACCAGGATATAGACTATCAAAACATCTAAATAAGCTACTAACCGAGACACTGGACCTGTCCAATAAATACACAATCAAAAACACGACGGAACTAGTCGAAAAACTGAACAACCTGAACGTACCTAAGGACTCGAAACTGGTATCGTTTGACGTGAAGGACCTATACCCTTCGATACCACTGACAGAAACACTAAAAACTCTAACTAAAATATTGACAGAAAAAACGAACAGAGACATTGCAACGGAGATCGTAAACACACTGAAAGTAACCCTGGACCAGAATTATTTCAAATTTGACAATAAAATATACAGACAAACTCACGGACTGGGAATGGGTAACCCCACATCAGCCATTCTTATGGAAGTATTTATGCAACATTTGGAGGAAAGTTACATGGAAGAACTGGCGAAAAATCTGGGGGTAAATTTTTATGCCAGGTATGTAGACGACATCATCTGCCTCATATCAGAAGAAGAAATTTTGGAATACCTCAACGGCCAACACAAAAATATAAAATTCACCATGGACGCAGAGAAAAATGGAAAAATCAACTACTTAGACCTCACAATTAAAATAAACAAAGAGACTAACAAATTTACTTACGAAATATACAGAAAACCCACAGCAACGGATACAGTAATACACAATAAATCTAGCCATCCTCAACAACACAAGAATGCCGTTTTCAGACATTTATTAACACGACTTGAACGGACCCCGTTAGAAAAGGAAGCTTACAACAAGGAACTCAGCACAATATACACAATCGCGGAGAACAACGGATATCAAAAAAGTTTGGTGAAGAAAATACAGAAAAACATAACTTCAAGGAAATCGGAAAACAAAGAAAAGGTAGAGAAGAAATGGGCAGTCTTATCATATACCGGAGCAACATCTTACAAGTTAGCTAAAGTTTTCCAAAAATATAACATTAATGCAGCATTTAAAACGAGGAACAGCATGGAAAAACTTCTACGAAACAACATTAACAAGGAAGACCCCTTTGACAAACAAGGCGTATACAAATTGACTTGCGAATGCCAAAATAGCTATATAGGACAAACAGGACGCCAAATCAAGACGAGATATCGAGAACACGTAAGAGATTACAATAAGAAAATAAGGAAATCATCAACGACAGTGGAATCAAATTTCGCCAACCACATGGCAGAAAACAAATGTACACCCATGAAAATAGGAAAAACAGCTAAAATTCTCCACATACAACACAAGGGAAAACGACTTAACGTATTAGAAAATATGGAGATATACAAACAGAAGACATTCGTAGGTAAAATAATAAATGAACAAATAAACACCGCATCAGATACATTATTTGAACCGCTTAAGCTATTATACCGAAATGAGGACAGAAAACCTAAAACCGACATAAACAAAACAACACACAAGAGGACAATAACGGACTTTTACCTGCCTGTTTAATGAGGATACAAAAATAGATTTACATACCTAAACGCGCAGACTCGCACGCAAACACGCATGCACGTCGCCTGAACGCACGAATGCACGAACACACGAACACATCACACGAACACGAAGTACGTGACCAAACGATGGAAGTTAGTTACTATAAGTACTATCGAACTTACACAAAATAACTCAGAACGAAAAAAGACACTGAAGATGGCGCATATTAGCCGAAACCGGTTTGTCTCCTAACCAAACTTGACAAGGGATGACGGAGGATCGTTCCACAATACATCAGAGATAAAACTGTTGATAATGGGTGGGGCCACGCCCACATTATGCTGTACCCTCTCTATATAAAATAGGTGCACCGCCTTTCGATCAAACGCATACAATTATAATAAAAATGTAAGAAGTACCGCAAACTAGTTTGCATATCAAATTGGTGGGAAAGCTAGCCACTCCCGCAAATTATTAACGTTTACAGTCCCAAGCCATGCTTATTAAAGCAATGTAGTAATAATTCTATATCATTCTACAAAACAAATAAAAAAAAAACCAATAATTTCTCCTTTTCACCTGGACTTAGCACGTAGATTTTTGAAACAAAAAATTTTATGGACTTAGCACATTTGTATAACACTGCATTACACCAAGAAAAACAGACATTATGGTAACTTCTTTTTGGCAGACGATGTATTTTTAGTTGTACTATCTTACTGCATTAAAATCTCAATTTTGATAAAAATTGGACTTAGCACATTTGCTCACGAAGCCAACGATATATTTTTAATTAATAATAATACCCAACGGTTTACCCTCCATATCCCGCCCGACCGACGCGAGGGGCGCCAATCCGCATGACGCACGGATATGTTTTTTTTTGTTTTTTTTTTTTGTGCCGAGTCGTACAGGAAGGGGTTTGTTAGGTGTCGAGATCTAAAACTATTCAGCTACAGAACAAAGTTCATCAGCTGATTGTATATCATTTATTAAGTGAGGCTAGAACTATTTTTTTTATAATAAAAAGCGAGTCTGAAGTGTTAAACATACTGGAGTGATTATTAAAGTCATTGCATAAGCGGCGGAATGGTTCATTTAATGCGAAATTTGTTTTGCAAGGTTTCACAAATAGTGGCTTGAAATGCCTCGATACTGTACGTGGAACGTTAAAATATAACTCACTTAGAAGGCATGGGCTATTTATAAGTCCAGTGATTAATTTAACCATAAAAACTATACCAAGCATCTCTCTACGACTAGAAAGTGAAGGCAAATTAATGAGTTTTAAACGAGCAGTGTAAAAGCCCGTCTCCACATAACTTGATTCACCAGAGAAACATGTAGCAAAACATCTCGCTCAATAACCCGTCTCCACGTGGCTAATCGTGATTCAGTTTGACATTTCTCCTTCTTGTTCTTCTTAAATGTTTGTATGTTTGCTTATTTTTGCGTCTTTGTTTTGGTCTGTGTGAGATTTTCGATACAAAATTAGAGAAGACATCGATATCATCGAGGTTGGCAAGATGATTCAGAATGAAACAGTGTTTCAATCTTCACTCGCTCTCAGAAATTTCTATGGAAATTGGCGAGTTTCGGCACTGGTTTCCGTATCGAAACAAGATTGAGAGAGAAAATGCAGAAAAAAAAGAGCGAAACGCGTTATGTGGAGCCATGGTATAAGGTGGAAGATAGTAAACTGAGTCCCAACGAAAGTTACGCAAAGCAAAAAGCAGGAACTGCTTTTGGACAGATTCTATTTTATCTGAATAACACTGGTAGTGGGGATTCCAAATAATAGATGCGTATTCCAATATAGGTCTAACTAAGCTTATAAATAGAGCTTTTGTGACGTAAGGATCGTTAAACTCCTTAGACCATCGCTTTATAAATGCAAATTCTTATGAATTTATTAAATAAATGTACGTTATACATGTTATTTAGAACTTCAATTGAAATCTCCTGCACTTTATGTGATGACATACATATTGTTAATTTGGAGGGTTTTGTGTTTGGTGTTTTTAAGGTGCGGGAAATGGCGCAACTAGTATATAGAATAATAATAGTAGGTGGTATTAGTCCATATTTTCACCAGCGTCTGCCCTTAAAAAACATCTTCCAAAAAAAGAAATTTTCAAACCCCCCCCTGCCGAAATCCTGGATCCGCGCCTGCTTGTTCCTAAGATTTTTCAATTTCTTCCATTTGGCATTATACCATGGAATTTTATAAACTTTTTGTCTTTTAAGGGGTATGTTTTCCAGACAGATTTCATTTGTTAAGGTTTTAAAAATAGAAAAACGCTGGCATGAGAGAAAAGAGAGTTCCAATCAATGGAGGAAATATCCAAATCGACATTTACGAGATTACCGCGCCTAAAACTAAAACAGATATCTTGTTCATCTGAAGAGACCGTATCAAACGAGTAAAAATCAAGAGAAAGCACAAGCGGAATATGATGTGTATTTGAACATGAAAGAGGGTCAAGACACTCATTGAGAGAAAAATTTAAGCTGTCATTAACAAAAACAAGATCTAAAATTCTAGAGAGCTTATTAGTAAAATTATTTATCTGAAAAAGGTTAACACCAGCAAAGTTGTCAACAAGATACATTTCAGAAAAGCTATTAACTGATTTAGCAAGTAAAGTGGATTGTCACTAATGGAAGACCATTCTAAATTACATAAATTAAAATCTCCTAGAATACAAAAACTTATACTACTATTATTATTAACTTGGTCTACAATATTATCGACATGTTCTTTATATAACAAGTCCACACCGGATGGAGGTAAATATGAGGCACAAATAAATATTTCGCTCATCCCACGCACTGATACACAGATCTGGTCCAAATTGGTATTAACCAAATTCATAAGTGATAAACGAAGCCGACGATGTACCGCAATAAGTACTCCACCACAACTCGAAAGACCGGTTTTGGAAGATTCACGATCTTTACGGTAGACAATGTATAGATTGGAATCAAAAAATTCATTATCATTAAAATTCGAGTTCAACCAAGCTTCAATAATGACGAAGATGTCGTAGTCAGATTGCGAACTCATGTTGAAAAGCGAGGCTGATTTTGTTCGGAGTCCAGAAGCATTTTGGAAATACATAATGTTGAGATGCTTTATTGTACCAAAAGCCTCAGAG
The DNA here is from genome assembly GCA_960531455.1 of Urophora cardui. Lineage (NCBI taxonomy): Eukaryota > Metazoa > Arthropoda > Insecta > Diptera > Tephritidae > Urophora > Urophora cardui. The sequence goes on from OY482674.1 coordinate 78,765,482, forward strand.
CTTATGGGAGTTTTCGCACTTTTACGTCCCTTGGAAAAAAATGGAAAGGCCGAATTTTTACATTGGCTGGCCAAATATTCGCCGATAGGACCTTATCGTAAACACATTCTGAAAGGCCCAATTTGAAATTGACATTTTAAAAATTTGTCCTCAATGCCAGCATGAGTACAGACATATTTTGTTATATCGTCAGACGAAACCGTAGGCGAAAAAGAAGAAATATGGAGCCATTTCAAAGAAGAAACAACGCTAAGTTCGCAGCTATCATTCGAGTCAATAACAATAGGTTTTTGTAGTTTGACGCGTTTAGCTTTTTCAACTGTTTTCCATGTTTCCACATTGGGAACAGAATTTAAAGTATCACTGTTATCTATATCGGTATAAGCAGGAACAGTACTGGTACCAATTTAAGTAGTAGAAGTTGTGGTTTTAGTGCGTTTATTTTTACTCATGGGCAACGGCGGAGATGCAGGCACAGAGACGGGCTAAAAATCACCTCCATTTAGCACCCGCATTTAAAGACCCAGCGGTGGCAGACAATGTAGCATTTAATGCATTGGCTAGACCATCTGACTGTTGATTATATATATTGTTGGAAACGGTTGCACTGCCTCCCATGCATTGCGAAGATCGGCTCTCATTAGCAGATGTCACGCTCATAGCATCCACATAAACAGTTTTAGAATTTAAAGCACCACATACAATAGCACTAAAATTTTTTAATTGGACGGTAAGAGATGTTAAGCTGGTCTCATTACTTGCAAATTTAGCTTGCATAGAATTCAGTTCAGTTTGTAGGGTACCGACCTTTCGCAATAAAATATTTCTGTCCTCATTCTCACTTCGAAGAGCAGCGATTTAACTGAGAACAATGAGAAAGGTATCTTGCTGCTTATTAGCACTATCACTAATTTCAATTGATTTTTCATTTTGTTGCTTACTAGCATCTTCAACTTTATCATTCATATAAGCGTTAAGCTTGAGGAATGCTTGTGTAAAGTATTGAAAAAGACTTAAGAATAATTGTAGAAAAATCAAAACGGCACCCTTTTTATTAGCCTACAAATGTAATTGTAGAAAACTATTACTTGTGAAAGCTTGCTGTAAGCTTATAAATACAATTGTATGTATAAATAGTCGGAAAAAGAAAAAAATAAATTTTTATTTGCTTTTTATTTTCATTTTCCTTCCTTCTTTACCTTTACTGCAATGTTCTTTTATTTTATATTCTCCTCCTGTTTCGAACCATAACATCAACCTGAAATTCAATCCAACGGTATCATATAGTGGGACATTCAACATTATATTGCATTTATTGAGGCTTTTATACTTTCCTTTTCGAAAAAGGAATCAATGAATTATATGAATAATTGTAAAACCAAAATTAAAAAAAAAGTTTACAGCAAGCTTAAAACAATGTTATTATTAATAGTTTTTCGAGCTTTCATTGCAAGTGTACAGTAAGCTTATTGTAATATTGTTTTCAAGCTTCTTAAGATAAGGAGTACTGAGAAAGCCTTACATAAAGTAAGTGTTTCTCAATTATTACAATCATGCTTGTGAATAAGCTTACAATTAAGCTTATAAAAACTGTATTGCAATAAGCTTACAATGGATAATTGTTATAAGCTTGTTCTCAAGTCCTATTACATTTCGCTTACTTCCTGATCTGTTGGGTTGTGTCTTCTCTAATTACACAGTCCAACAAATTTACAAAAAATTTTCTCAACACGAACAAACGCAATTAATTATGAAAGAGGATGTCTCCCAGACCAACTTTACTGAACAGAGTACTAGTCCAGAGGGTCTGAGTTTTTTTTTAGAGGGGGGGGTTAAATTTTTATGGTTTTAGCTGGAGGTGCAATTACTTTAACGAAAATATCTTATAAAAAATTACCTCAAATGAAGTTTTTGAGCTCGGACTTCTTCTACAGAATTTAATAAGGAATTACTTTGCGGTAGACTTTAACCCTCTAACGCCCATGCAAATGGCAGTTTTTAACCCTTGTTTGGAAACACATGTAGAAAATATCAATTAACAATGAAGATAGAGGGTTAAAATGTTCTAGAAAAATTTTCGCCATAAAATTTCACTAGGGGTCCCCTCAGACAAAATCTTTGTACAAATAACGCAAAAGACCACATGATATAATAATCACAAATTACTCCTTGAAATATACAACAAATTTTACATTTTTTTATGTACACATTATATCCATTTTTTTGTTCTTTGGATCAACCCTCCGGCACTGGAATATGAAAATAAGATGTCGTAGAGTAAGTCATCATATCAGGCTCTAGTAGCAACCTTACAAATGTGCGACCAGATCGCATTAGTCAGATCATATTGAACTGGAAACTTAGTTTTTCAGGTCGGTCTTCTATGTCAGTTGAAGATTTTATTTATAGAATTGAAGCCCTGACAAGACAGACTCTTGACGGAAATTTTGATTTCCTTGCTCGTAACGCTAGTAATCTCTTTGAGGGAAGCGCTAGTGAATGGTTTTGGAGATATCATAAAAGTGTTTCCGTTGTTGAATGGAATGGTTTGCATACAGCGTTGAAAGCTCATTACAAGGATGATCGGACCGATCATAGTATTCGAAACGAGATGCTGCAACGTAAACAGAAATCACATGAATCCTTCGACCAATTTTATGAGGCCATTATTGTACTGAATGACAGACTTTCTCGGCCTTTACCTGAACTTTCGCTTATTGAAATCTTGCGGTCGAATTTACTGCCAGAAATTCAGCGAGAAATTTTATATGAGCCATCAAAAACCTTTCCCGACTTACGCCAGCTTGTGCGTAAAAGAGAAATATTTTTGCAAGATTTGTCTAAATCCCAAATACCTTCCCCTCACTCGGTTAGTCGTAAGAAGATAAATGAAATTCAGTTACCTTCAGCCGACCTCTACGAATATAGCGATGAGGAGGACCATGAGATAGATGAAATGTCCCTCGAATGTTGGAATTGCAAAGGAACCGGACATCGTTACCAAGATTGCGTAGCCGAACGTCGAGTATTTTGTTATGGTTGTGGGCAGCCGAACACTTATAAGCCCACCTGTAGCAAATGCAACCCAAAAAACTTACAAGGGCGTGCACTCAAGATAAGTGCACGCAAACAAATCACGTCGATCATCACTATCACTATCACAAATCACTATCTCCTAGTGCCAATATCCCTGAATTTACTACCGTACCGATTCACAAGCTTATGAAGACAGATTCAGAAGTTTGTGATGCTAAATATTCAACCCCGGATTTTCCTCGCACTAAGTCTCGATCACAACTGCGTAGCTAGCGTATAATAAATTTCGCAAGATAGAACGAAAGAAAATTATTGCCGCCGTGGTCGGAAGATCACAGGATTTTCGTCCTTATGCCAAAGTAAATCTACTAGAACGTACCATGGTAGGTTTAATGGATACAGGAGCCTCTATTAGTTGTATCGGTTGCGATCTTGCTCGCGAAATTTTGGAATCATCAACAGCTTATCAACCATTGTTATCTACTGTCCGCACTGCCGATGGCCATTCGCAAAATATTATTGGTAAGCTGAAGACACCAGTCACATATCAAGGAGAAACGCAACCGATATTATTTTATATTGTGCCGTCTTTATCACAAGACTTATATCTTGGTATAGACTTTTGGAGTAGATTTGATTTGCTGCCAAAGAGTTTAATGGAGAATCGCATAGGATGCCTAGATATGGAAGATCCTATGATGAGACCGTTGACGTCGGAGCAGCGAAATAAGTTAAATTTCGTTATTAACAAATTCCCGTCTTTTTCCAAACAAGGTTTAGGACGCACCACTGTGCTCATGCACACAATTGACGTAAATGGAGCCACTCCAATTAAACAGCGCCACTATCCTGTCTCTCCAGCAATAGAAAAATTAATGTACGACGAACTAGATCGAATGTTGTCGTTAGGAGTAATCGAAGAGTCGTCTAGTTCTTGGTCTTCTCCAGTAGTGTTAGTTAGAAAACCAGGAAAAGTACGTCTCTGTTTAGATAGTAGGAAGCTTAACGAAGTTACAGTCAAGGATGCATATCCTATGCCCTTCATAGGTGGTATACTTAGTAGGTTACCCAAAGCTGAGTATATCACCAGTCTCGATTTAAAGGACGCCTTTTGGCAAATACCTTTGGACCCTAAATCACGTGACAAGACCGCATTTACAGTGCCAGGCCGCCCTCTTTATCACTTCACGGTGATGTCGTTTGGCCTATGTAACGCGCCACAGACCATGTCAAAGTTAATGGACAAAATAATCCCGCCCCATTTACGCAATGAAGTGTTTATTTATCTGGATGACTTACTTATTGTTTCTGATAACTTCCAACGTCATCTGAGTGTCCTAAAGGAAGTTTCATCGCAAATAGAAACAGCTGGCTTGACGATTAATGTGCAAAAAAGCAAGTTTTGCTTGAAACAAGTGCACTATTTAGGCCATGTTATAGGTAACGGCACAATAAGTACTGACCCAGATAAAGTTGCCGCAATTGTTGATTATCCAGTGCCGCGCTCTGTAAAACAGGTGCGTCGTTTTCTGGGAATGAAGGGATGGTACCATAAGTTCATCAAGAATTATGCTATGAAGCTTTGAAAGCTCAGATGATAAAAGCTCCTGTTTTGCACAGCCCAGATTTTAACTCGCCGTTTTACATACATTGTGATGCTAGTCACACTGGTATAGGTGGAGTACTAATGCAAATTAATAGCGATGGCGATGAGATTCCCATCGCCTTTATGTCTCGTAAATTGAACAAGTGCCAGCGAAGTTATTCGGTGACAGAGAAGGAATGTTTAGCCGCAATAATGAGCATTAAGAAATTTCGACCTTATGTTGAAGGACACGATTTCACCGTAATTACGGATCACGCGTCCTTAAAGTGGCTTATGTCCCAATCTGATCTTAGTTCCCGCCTAGCTCGTTGGGCTCTCAAATTACAAGGCTATACCTTCAAGATACATCATAGGAAAGGTACGCAGAATGTTGTACCTGACGCTTTATCTCGTACATTTACAGATGATTTGTCTGCCCTTACTACCGAACATTTTATCGATCTGAACTCTAAGCATTTTAAATCTGAGGAATATGAAAAGTTGAAAGCCAAAGTTATAGAGAACGCTTCTCATTTACCCGATGTTAAAGTCATTGACAATTTTGTGCATCGCCGTTCCGAGCATGCCTCTGGCGAAAAAGTAGCAGATGATTTAGTTTGGAAGTTGTGGCTTCCACGCGAGTTAATCCCAATAGCTATAAAATTAGCACATGATCCGCTCGCCTCGCATGGAGGTATAAACAAAACATTGGAGAGAATACGTCGTCTTTATTATTGGCCTAATTTAGTTTCCGATGTGAGAAATTACATTAATAATTGCTCTGTCTGTAAGTGCACGAAACACCCTAATCGAGTGTTACGACCCCTATTAGGAAATCTTGCGGAAACTAGCAGATTTTTCCAAAGATTATATATTGACTTTTTGGGACCATATCCTAGGTCTCGTTCTGCGAACATCGCAATTTTAGTTGTTTTGGATCATTTTTCTAAGTTCCCCTTTTTAAAGCCTGTCCGGAAAATGACAGCTGAATCCATTGTACGCTTCATGGAAGAAGATCTCTTCCACTGTTTCGGAGTACCAGAAGTAATAGTATCGGACAATGGCGTTCAATTTAAGTCTCACATTTTTAATGCTTTGCTCGATAAATATGGTGTTCATCACTCATATACTGCCGTTTATGCCCCACAAGCCAATGCCTCAGAAAGAGTTAATCTATCTGTACTATCGGCCATCAAAGCATACATACACCCTGATCAGTCCAATTCGGATGCTCAACTCAGTAGCATTTGCTGTTCACTGCGTTCGAGTTTCCACACAGCCATTAACGCAACCCCTTATCGACTTGTATTTGGTCAGCATATGATCACAAACGGATCTACATACAAATTACTTAGGAATTTGAATTTACTTGAAGATCGCTCAGTTCAATTCGATAGGGATGATTCATTTAACATATTAAGAACCAAAGCGGCTGTTGTTATGAAAAATCAACATAGCCGCAATGAAAGATCTTACAACTTGAGGAGTCGAAACGTTTTCTTCGCTGTAGGCCAAGAAGTGTACCGTAGAAACTTTCAGCAAAGTAATTTTACCAAAGGATTTTCTCACAAGTTAGCACCTACTTTCCTGAAAGCCAGAGTAGCACGCAAACTTGGAAATTCCTATTATGAACTTGAAGACTTACAAGGCCGCCCAGTAGGAAAATTTCACGCAAAAGACAAAGCAATAGTTATTTTTTTTTCACCTCCAAGCGTGGATCACTCTTTGCTGGTTATTCCCCGCAAGTGTGATCTTGGTGGAGGGGACTTGTAGTGTCTGTCCATAGTAAAACAAATGCTTACTAGGAAATTTGAACACCATAGTTGCTTACCGCCATCTATCAGTCATTTTCTAATATACCCAATGGCATTATGTCATTCACGATTTTTCTTTGATCGAAAAGTTTATCGCTCTCTACACTTTGTCTGTAAAATCTATCTGAGAACAGTTTTCTCCATATGAGGTTTTGCGCAAAAATCAACCTCAACCTTTTACATCCTGGATCTTGAGCAGATAAGTTGTGTGAATAAAAATAGTTTTCTTCAACAAGTGTTAAATTAATTAAAAGTTATAATTTGTAATTTTGTTAAATATTACAAAAAGTTTAATCATTAATAAATGTTACAATGGTTTTCCGTTGTTTCTAAAATAAAGTAAGTTTTGATCGGTGAAATAAATTTCAATAAAATTTCGGTGTGATAACTTTAATTTTTATTAAAGATATAACCCATCGATTCTGGCCCACGCACGTGGAATTTTAAGACATCATATTATAGATTATATTCCGCACATAGGTGCCAATTCCGAAATGGGTAAGTTTTCTTTTTGTAAAACCCACGTGGAAAATCCATCCTAAATTAGTGATATTTTTTTTCTTTTATTTCTTGTGCAGATTTGGCACCTAATAAAACCTAGTCCAACTTAATAAATCCGTATCTAAACCAACGTATTTGCATCATGGATGCCCACCAATTTACGACCTAATAAACCCTAACACAACGTAATAAATTCCAATGAACCCTCATAAAATCAAATAAAACTTACCAAGCCCTTATCTAAATCAACGTAGTTGCATAATCAATGTTCATCTAAATGCCACTACGCAAACCATATCAATTCCTGATATAGATCAACACGTTATAGATACACGTTCAAAGTAATATTTTAGTCGACAGAAAAACACTTGAAGTCTAAAATTGACTTTTACTGATGCAGAAAAAATATATTGTCATAAAAAATTAATAATATTTTAAAAAAGAGCAACAAAAAAATATTTTTTGTGCTTTTTTCGAAAAACATTTTTGTTCCCATTTCCGTCCGAAAATTTTGTTCGGTTCCCAATTCCGTACGAAAGCGTTCCTATTTCCGTTCTAAACTATAACAACCCGTTTCTGCTCAAATTTTAGACATTTTGTGTAAAATAAAAAATGTGAATTTACATAAAAAGTATAAGCATATATTTATTTAAAAACTAACACAAAATTTATAGCGAAAGGCCTCCAAAATATTAATTCGGTGTTACTTACTTACTTACTTAATTAGAACGTAACCGTCTAGACGATTTTGGCCGAGTCCAACATAATACACCAGCTATTTCTGTTCCGTGCAGCGTGGCGCCATTTGGGAATACCTAGGGAGTCAGCATCACTGTCCATCTGATCTTCCCAACGCAGTGGAGGCCTCCCCTTTCTTCTGCGTTCAGCGGGTTTCGACAGGAATACTTTCTTGACCTGCCCAACACAGCCGCTGGATCTTTATTCGCTGAACAATGTCGATGTCTGTGTAAAGCTTGTACAGCTCATCGTTAAATCTCCGTCGATACTCGTCCCCGCCAACGCGCAAAGGTCCATAAATCCTCCGAAGAACTTTCCTCTCGAATGCTCCAAGCGTCATCTCATCTGATTTTGAAATTGTCCATGCTTCTGCGCCGTACATGAGGACTGGAACGATGAGTGTCCTGTAGAGTGTGATTTTGGTTCGTCAAGAGAGGACTTTACTTTTCAATTGCCTACTTAGTTCAAAGTAGCATTTATTGGCAAGAGTAATTCTTCGTTGGATTTCAGTGCTGACATTATTTTTGGTGTTAATGCTGGTTCCCAAATAGACGAAGTCCTTAACAGTTTGGAATTTGTACCTATCAACATTGACGTGGCTGCCAAGGCGTGCTGTTTCTTTGTGTGATGCTAGGAGGTACTTCGTCTTATCCTCGTTGACCGCCAAACCCATTTTCTTAGCCTCTTTATCCAGCTTGGAGAAGGCAGAACATACGCCGCGAGTGTTAGTGCCAATGATGTCGATATCATCGGCGAACGCCAGCAGTTGCACACTCTTGTGGTATAAGATGTTTCCTGCACGGTAGAGTTCTGCAGCTCGTATTATCTTTTCCAGTATCAAGTTGAAAAAAAAATATTAAAACGAAAGTCGCTTACTGCGTTCATTTAAATACAAAACAATTTTAGATATGAACTTAAATATATATGTATACTTAGGAATCAAACATTTTAAGTTAAAATTGAATCGCTTGTAGCGTCTCAGTCATTAAAAATAGCACAGCACTATTAAACTAATTATAATAATTATTATTTAAATTGAGATCAGTTACTGAAAATGTTCCTCTTTTGTTTATTGGCTGAGACGATTTAATTTTTTTAATAATTTCTTCCTCTTCATAATCATAAACTTAACATTTTATATGCCAATTATGCATTTACATATGTAAGTATATAGCTAAAATATTTATAATTATATATTTTTTTTATATTTAAATAATACAGCTATTATTCTCTTTGAAATAAATTGCCGAAGCTTATGGCTCTAGAAACGGTCGTAATTTTGAATTAAGTGTAGCACGGAAATAGGCCATAAGAATATATGTAAAATTTACAATTTAATGTAATTCCAAAATCCTTATAAATTATATTTCGTATATAAAAAAAAAAACAACGGTAAAACATGAAGCTACAAATGTTCCTAATTCCGTACCTAGCACGCAAAATAGTACATACATATAACGGAATTGAGAACATACGTAAAATACTTGATCCTATTTCCGTTCTATGCAACCTTTCTTCAGCAACTATAAAAATTTAAATTTTTTTTTAGAAAAATCCGTAATCGTAACATTTTATAAGCCAATTATGCATTTATATACATAAAATATTTATAAATATACGAATTTTCAAATATTTAAACAATTCAATTTTTACGTAATATTCCCTAATTTGTAATAAATTGCCAAACTTTATGGCTCTATGTAAAATTTACAATTTAATGCAATTTTTAAGTCTTTACGAATTCTATTTCGTATATCAAAAAAAAAGATAAAACAGAATGCTCCAAATGTTCCTAATTCCGTACTTAGCACGCAAAAGGGTACACCTCTAAATGATGTACCCATTTCCGTCCTATTTTTAAATTAATATTTTAAACAACTTGTCTATTCCTTAGTAGTTTCAACGTATACATTTACACAAAAAAACTTAAAATTTTCAATATGTAAAAATAAAATAGTATATATACTTACCAAATAATTATTAAGCCCTTATAAACTTTTTACCAAGCCCTTAGCAATTTCGCGAACACTATTCACTGACACATGCGTTAACTCCACGTTTGATGATTAACTCATATTTTAATGCAAATTTTGTTTAAATTAGTTTTTCTTGGAGGCTGCCAAGTACAATATTTGGCAGCTTGAACAATTTTGGTAAAATTCGTAGCTTTTTTATTCGAAAATATTACCACATATTCTTATTTTTCCATTTTAAACTTTTTTTCCCCAAAATAGCACGGAAATAGGTACTAGCACGGAAATGGGTACACTTACCTTATGTATGTATGTGTACATGTGCCACCATCCAAACTTCCATCGAGACATCTAATGGTACCTCTAAGCCACACCGAGAGACTTCAGAATTACCGCATAATCATTCCAGCATGTTCCAGCAGACGGACAATAAATGAATTTTAATCAAATAGCCGTCATACCGTAATCACCCATATCGCCGATTTTTTTTTTTTTGAATCACTTATAAAACAGCCCAATTAGTAACCTATATATTCTTAGACATTTTTGGTTCGAGGAGATTTCGATCCACCCTAATATCATTTAATTAGTCGTAATGAATTTGTTTGTTAGATAGAAAGTACATCCCTAAGTGAAATTAATTGCATGGAAAAAGAATTTCTATTCAACATAACCAATCTAAGCTAAATGCATACGAAGAAAGATTTGAATTGGATTTTAAAATTTAAAATGAAAAGTTAAAGTAGTTTTTGTAGAAACATAGTTTAGAGTAAACGAAATCTGGATTTTTGTAACATAGTGTCAGAGCATCGCATAGTGCATGTGTTCCCACTACACTTTTAGAGATTTAGTTTATGGCTTTAATATTTATAGTTAAAGGGAGAGATTTTTCTTCATCTATACAATTAAATCAAAGTGTAGTAAAATGGAAATTGCCAATATACATAATATCCATACTCACTAATCAATTCCAGCAATATCGCTCATCAAAAGTACACACGCACCGAAAGATCTTTCGTCGTGGGACACATGATGTATGTAAGTGGTCTGTTCATTTATTAATTATGTATAAACTCTCTAAATTTGCATATACCTACATATATGTATATTGGTAGAGATTTTATTTAGAGCACAAATTTGTTTTCAAGCTTTCCTTTGCATTTTGCATTTCGTCAACGCATAAAAATCCAACATATATATAAGTATGTACATACGTTGATTTTTTTTTGTGTGAAAAATCTTTACCTTTCCCTAATATTTAATTCGTAAGATTACCATACATATTTATCTAGGCATCTGTATACTTACATGAGAAAATTTTCCCAACGTAAAACAAAAACAACTACAACATGAATATTAGCTATACCTACATATATGTATGTATGCATATATATTTTGTTTTTGTTTTTTTTTTTTTGCACACGCACAGCCGCGCATATTTTTATATGCTCATATACCCCGTAGCATATGCATATATATACATTTTCTTTATGAACTATATTTTAGACTTAAGCTTTTGTGAACCTTTGATAACCAAAAAACAGTAGTTTCCTTTAAGTTCATTGAGATTGTTTGAAATGAATTTCAGTGTAAATAAAGTTTTTGTAACATATATTTAAATTGTTTTGAGGTAATTATTTTGGTGGAACCATGCATCGAGGATATGTGAATAGAGACATTAAGGTGTGACCTTTTTCTGTTTCTTTTGAGGGATCACTATAGAATTTGATATTGGTAACAAGTGATCATGGTAGGGTGGGCAATCTCAGTTATCGCGGCGACAACTAGCAACAACAACAACAACATCAAACAGTTGATCGACATAATCAGTTGGAGTCATTCTACCTTTTTTATATTCTTTCCTATCTCAAATCGTTAATGTGTAGTCCCCGCTTCCTTTGTTCCCCCTTTTTACCTACCATAGCACGCGAATTTTTTTTGTTTGTTTTATTTGTAGTGCGAGCAAACCACCCAGCAGTTGCTATTAACCCACCCCAAGCCGACGTTGCTGAGCCGGTACAAGCGCGTGCTCGCTGCTCGAGTGAAAACAACACCAGCTCGTTATAGCTTTACTACGTTATATGCTACAGCTCTGAAGTCGTTTTCACATAGTTGGGTCAGCTAACTTATTTGTATGTCCATGAATTATCCTCTTTGTTTTGCCAAATCATATATGAAAAGTAAGGGGGGTAAAAGGGGGTTGAACCCCGCAAGGGGGGTATTATGGAACCCACATAAAATGTATATCAAATTAAAGGGAATCAAAATACCTATCGAATGGTATAAAAATAATTCGAAATCGCTTTAGTAGTATTTAAGTAATTGCAATTTAAAAAATGCACAATATAAACTTTGACCTTTAAAAACTTTTGTTGTTGTTGTTTCCAAATAAAAAAAAATTCACTTTAATACTCAGCTTAGCCATCTTTATCAATCCTCATACTTCGTTTTCTGATTTTATAATTTTAGAAATTTCACATTTGTACCAGATCGTACTATTTTTTTCAACTTTGTGGGGCTGGGGGCACCTCTAAACATGCGAGTAGGTCAATAAAATTTTACAGGCTTATTACTGGGCTAGAAATGTGCCGTTCTGGCTTTGGAACAAATTAAATTTCCAAAAAAAATGTTTCACTCCACCTTAATACACATATATATGTGTACTTTTTTTTGATAGAATGTATGTCGTATGCTGCCAAAATTGAAATAAAACAAGGCTGAATATTAATTTTTATTTTAATGTATTTTTTAAAATAAGTTGTTTTGAAAATAAATGAAGTATCTATATTATTAATACGCTAACATAAATTTTGTTCCATCTTCTCCGTCGAAACTACTGAACCAATTTTAAAACTAAGCACACCATTATAAAGGTATTGCTCTCAAATAGAACTGCGCCAATTTTCATGAAAATTGGTTGGAAAATGCGTCCACAATCGTCGTTGGAAAATTGCCGTGTGGTTGTTGTTGCATGCTTTTGCACACAACAGAGCTGTCTCAATGCGCAAGCATATGTAGCTGACTTTGTGCGTTTTCACCAAACTTAACATGCAATTCTGAACATGTTTGGCTGGATGTGGTGTGTAGTTTCAAAGAAGTAGAAACGTAAAAAGGTAGCAAAAGCACTACAACAAAAACATAAGGTCAAGTAATAAGAAGGATAAGAAAGAATAAGTAGGAAAGAAATTAAGGAAAGAAAAGAGCAAAAATAGAAAGAAAGAAGTAGGTAGAAGAATTATGAAAACGATTAACGACAACAACACCAACAACAAAAACAACAAGATAGTAGCAGTGACAGTAACAACAAAAGGAGCAGCATCAACAGGAACAACAACAAAATAGTAACAGTGACAATAACAACAAACAATTAACCAAAAACTATAGGTTCACCTTAGTCATAAATAAACATCTAGAAAAACTGTCGAGTTTCGACAGTAGGCAGTACTCTAGTTTTAATAAAAATTCTGTGTTTTAGTTAAATACTTTCATGGTTCTCTAACAGAATAGAGACTTTCTATGTACTATGTGCATACAAATGTAAAATAACGTTTTTAATCAAACATTAGTGAATATATGACGTTTCTTTTTATTTCACCTCCAACATTAGCTACTTCAATAACATCATCAAAAATATCAGGAAATTCTGTATTATTTTGCTCCAAAGTAGGTATGAAGAACTTTTCGCTACCATCTATTAAAACATTATGCAATATGCAGCAGACAATAAACCATTCACAACATAATTTATGACTCTTCTTGCTGTCTAGGCGGATTCTTAGCTCTTTAAAGCTACCAAATCTTTCTTTATGGAGACCAAAGCAATGCTCAATTCTTACTCGGTATTTACTATGACGTAAATTAAATGCAATACGATGGTTTCGATCAAGCTACCTAGCGTTGCTTCTAAATGGAGTTATTAGAGTGTCGGACAATGGATATGCTGAATCACCCGCTATCCATTGTTGGGACGAAAAGTATTGTTCCTTTCTCTGGAAAAGAGAAGAATTTCCATAAATTCTGGTATCGTGCCAACTATCAGGATGCCCGACTACGACGTGTCTAATCTTAAGTTTAAAGTCGCAAACAACTTGCGCTTTTAGTGAGTATATGTGATTTCGCTAGAAATATGACGTATGATCTTTTATTGGGGACTCGGCGACCTTTATATCTGTACCATCAATATATCCAATGCAATATGGTAGCTCGCCAATGGTAGCCGATACAGTGTTCAAACGTTCGGTCTCATCTGGCCAATAAATATATTGTGTTTGCAGCTTCAAAAAGGCCTTGAAAACTCAGTTTGTGATTATCGATATAGTTCCTCCATCGCCGATTCCGAAAAGGGTTGCATTTTTTGTAATTGCTCCACCTTCGCCGGATGAGCCTAAACGATAAAGCACAATAGCTACTGCAGTTCTATTGAAAATTGTTTTGAGCAATGTGATTTCGTAAACTCTGCACCATTTTTAATGAGATCGACAAGCATCGAAAACTCTTACTGATTTACTCTTAACATTTGTCGAAATCTGTTGTCATATATAATAGTTAAGATATTATTGAGCCACTTATCTGATTTGGGAAGAGTGTTTGGGTAACTTCTGGGACACGTCATAACCACGTGTATGCTTTCATCCAAGTCATCCAATATTTTTTCAATGCCATCATCTCCTGACGAGTCTAGTTCTAATGAAAGAAGTGCAACTTTTAATAAATATTAAATTCAGCAAGTAAGAACAAGTAAAAAATCATACCGGTTTCGCAAATAATCGCTTCGATAGCTTCATTTATTAAACCATTGATAGCTATTCCTTTTTCAGTTAATCTCGGCATTTCTAAATAATTTTTAATTACTTGTTATTTTTTAGTAGATATACCTATACCAACATATACTGAATCAGCTGTGACAATGTTTTGCGCACGTTTGCAGTGAGTGTTTTTAAAGGGCGCTCCCGATCCATTGCATTTTCATACAATTGCATTAATTTTGCTAACCCATTTGCACCTAATTATGAATACTTCTATTAGTTTGTGTTTTATAGAATAAAACTACAGACTCGTCAGATGATGGCATTGAAAAAATATTGGATGACTTGGATGAAAGCATACACGTGGTTATGACGTGTCCCAGAAGTTACCCAAACACTCTTCCCAAATCAGATAAGTGGCTCAATAATATCTTAACTATTATAGATGACAACAGATGTCGACAAATGTTAAGAGTAAATCAGTAAGAGTTTTCGATGCTTGTCGATCTCATTAAAAATGGTGCAGAGTTTACGAAATCACATTGCTCAAAACAATTTTCAATAGAACTGCAGTAGCTATTGTGCTTTATCGTTTAGGCTCATCCGGCGAAGGTGGAGCAATTACAAAAAATGCAACCCTTTTCGGAATCGGCGATGGAGGAACTATATCGATAATCACAAACTGAGTTTTCAAGGCCTTTTTGAAGCTGCAAACACAATATATTTATTGGCCAGATGAGACCGAACGTTTGAAGACTGTATCGGCTACCATTGGCGAGCTACCATATTGCATTGGATATATTGATGGTACAGATATAAAGGTCGCCGAGTCCCCAATAAAAGATCATACGTCATATTTCTGGCGAAATCACATATACTCACTAAAAGCGCAAGTTGTTTGCGACTTTAAACTTAAGATTAGACACGTCGTAGTCGGGCATCCTGATAGTTGGCACGATACCAGAATTTATGGAAATTCTTCTCTTTTCCAGAGAAAGGAACAATACTTTTCGTCCCAACAATGGATAGCGGGTGATTCAGCATATCCATTGTCCGACACTCTAATAACTCCATTTAGAAGCAACGCTAGGTGCAATATGTGTTTTTAAAGGGCGCTCCCGATCCATTGCATTTTCATACAATTGCATAATTTTGCTAACCCATTTGCACCTAATTATGAATACTCCTATTAGTTTGTATTTTGTAGAATAAAACTACAAGTAGGAAGATTTCCAAGTTGCAAAAAGTGAAGCTAATGGAAGTTATGAAATCCAATAAATAAGCCGCGATGGGAACATTTAGTGGGCCGAACAGTGCTAAACTCGCAGAGCTTGCAAAACCGCGGAACAATGGAAAAGGTAATAGCTAAGTGAAAAAGAGAATGTATATTCAAATACATACGTGCGCATGACAAGACGAAAGACTGGCACTGTTTTACCTTATCGTTTTCATTTTTTATTATTTTTAAATCACTTACACAATACCTGTGTTCAATAAAAAAAAAATTGTTACGAATTTTTCTTAAAGTGTCATTTTTATATGGAGCTGTAATTTTTTACGAAAAATTCGTAAAAATTTTTTGTTATTGAACAGAGCTAATCCTACTGGATATTTAGTTTTTCATTATTATTTTATTTGACTTTTGATATCGAATAAAAATAAATGAAGTGAATCGGTAACGATTCGTTTTCGAACCCTTCTTCCTCGGTTCAACAAACCATCATTTCGACGATATTTTTCAATAAACTACTTCAACGAAATTTCTATTCCCATTGATATCGGGAAAACCTAATCTATGTTTGAGGCTAAAATTGTGTAGCGTTAAATATTAATATTTGGCAACGAACGCGCACTTTGTTTACAATTTTTTGTTGGAAATGACACATTTTTCGATTGTTCCAGCGATATGACGACAACTCACCATTATCATATCGCAAGGTGAATTCATGAGTTACAGAAACACTTTTCATATCGCAAGCGATACGAGCCTTGCGATAACATTTCGTTCGTTATTATAACACAAGGTTATAGAAACGGGCTACTGGTTACTTAATAATAAAAAAAAGCTATTGCCTCTACAAGAAAAATAAATTACATATATGAAAAATATATTGGTTTTACCTGTTGTGTAATCACTACCGACCAAACAAGCCAGCTGTATAAATTTCTCCCTATCGCAGTTGAAACTTTGCCTAATATTTTCCGCCTCGAATTTTAAAACGTATTTATTTTGCTCAAAAAAATTCTTGTATACCGTTTTACCTCCGAATAACCAGATATCACTATCGTCGGTAACAGTGCCATCTGTCAAGTTTACTGATTCTAAGAAGGCACATTGTGCTTCAGCTTCCATTGGCGCTATAATATAAGGAATACCAAACAGTTTCAGCAAATTCTGACAATCGGAGTGCATGTTTTGGCTGATTGGTGTTCCCATTCGATCTAGTCGATTACGTTCATTCTCCAATTTCAACCGTTCTTCTCCCAAATCAGCGGATTTTTTTTTTAATTGTTCGGTCCTTATTTTTTTTAATGGAATCTATGGACGAGATTATAAGTAACATTGGCAAACTTTGTAGTTAATTACACTGGTCGGAAAAAAATGAAAAATTTGTCTTACTTTGAGGTTTTATGATTGATTTTAATGGACTTTGGCACGCTGATTACGAAAATCATATTAAAAAAGTTCCATCACGTAACGTTTTTAAGTTATTTGGCAAACAGAATTTTGGCCAAATTAGGCTAGGTCTTCCTAGTTTTTAATTTATATTATTTTTTAATCGCCTCTTATTAAACAACGTAGTGAATGGTTTTTTAATAAATATTAATTTAAATATAACTTAATTGACTTAGTGCCATACCTTTATTTAAAAAAAGGCCGATTTTTGAGTCATTTGCTTAAGACCTCAATTCTGGTAAACTTAACGCTTTTTTAATTAGCTTCACCTGTATGTATGT
This sequence comes from Urophora cardui, assembly GCA_960531455.1. Classification (NCBI taxonomy): domain Eukaryota; kingdom Metazoa; phylum Arthropoda; class Insecta; order Diptera; family Tephritidae; genus Urophora; species Urophora cardui. Next base: position 78,782,832 of record OY482674.1, read on the forward strand.
ATGTATGTATGTATGTAACTTCATCCCATCCTAAAAGTTGCAAGTATAGTTTAACTCAATTATTATTTTTTTGAAACATTCACTTTACTTTTATTGTGTTCTCTTCCTCTATTATTTCTATTCACCTCCGGATTCGAAACGTGACATCAACATGAGATTCAACCCAACGACATCATATAGTGGGACATTCAACATTATATTCCATGCTTCATTGAGGCTTTTAAGTTACCTTTCTTCAAAATAGCCTCTATGAATTTCATTCAATTCACTCCCGTATGCAAGCCAATAAGTAACAAGCTTACTGTTTTGTTGTTTTTGTATTTGCAAAGAAAAAAAAAACAACATGTACATACATATGTACGTATGCGAAGCAAGAACTGGTTTTGTTTGTTCAAATTCTATTTATAGCACTTATAACACGGTTGCCGAACTTGGTAATTACCAAAATAGGTTATTTTTTCGTTGTTGGTTTCTTGGTAACTTTCACATGTTTTTGGCAATTTTTATTTTCAAGAAGTTGATTAGATACTATTTTTGGTATACAAAAAAATATGGAAGTGATTATAGGACAGTGAGAATATTTTGGAGCGCTGACTGTTCATTGTGAATATGCACAGGCAAATAAAGAAGAGCATATCTCCGATTAAAAACTGAAATAGTTTTGCTTCGATACACATAGTACATATTAGGTGATATTTTTTCGTTTAGGCTTCATTTTTGAGCTCTCATGACCAATGTTTTTTTTATAAGGAAAAAATGTATGTGAAAAATTAATATTTTTGGTAGAAGTTATAGATACATATGTATCTAGATCCATTTCGGAGATCACCACATCCCTTCATCAGACTTCTTTTTACTTTTCTTGCGTCCGCATAAAGCATCCTTTAATGAAAAATTTAACTAACAAATTAAAAATAAATAATAGCTTAAGAAAAACTAAAAAACACGCTTTAATCTTAAAAATCGTACTAAAAATTGAGAAATAATTTAATAAGAAACAAAATGATGAACGAAAATATAAGTATTTAAGGAAAAGCGTGGGGGTGCTCAATAATATTTGAACATGAAAATATTTGATTCGTACAACTAGTACAAAAATATACATACCTAGTTGCGAAATTAAAGAGTATGTTATATGAAATCTCAAAAAAGTCAAAATAAGAAACAGCGATTTTAAATATTTTTTGACATACTGAGCACCCGACGTTTTTCCTTAAATACTTATATTTTCGTTCATCATTTTGTTTCTAATTAAATTATTTGTAAATTTTTAGTACGATTTTTAAGATTAAAGCGTGTTTTTTAGTTTTTTTAAGCTATTATTTATTATACTGAAATTAACTTAAATCGTTCGAAGAGGGTTAATGAAAGTAGATCCTTCATAAATTTTTTTGACCAGACTTTCCGTCGCCCGTGGTTTGAAGTCAACCCGGTATGCTATATCGTTTTGACACATACATACCTTGAACGTGAAGTAGCCGTCTTATTTTGATCATTTAGGTAGGTCCTGTTGACCGTTTCTCGCTTTAGTATTGATGACAGAGAATCGTGGCTAAAAATTTATGAAGAATGTGCTTTTATTGACCCTCCGTCTTCTAATGATATAAGTTAATTTCAGTATAAAAAAGCATTAAGTTTACCAGAAATGAGGTCTTAAACAAATTACTCAAACTCGACCTTCTTTTTCGAAAATAAAGGTATGCCACTAAGTCAATTAAGTTATATTTAAATTAATACTTAAAAAAAAACCCATTCACTACGTGGTTTAATAAGAGACGATTAAAAAATAATATAAATGAAAAACTAGGCCTAGCCTAGTTTAGCCAAAATTAATTTTGCTAATAACTTAAAAACCTGACGTGATAGGACTTTTTCAATATGATTTTCACAATCAGCGCCCCAAGATCCATTAAAATCAGTCATCAAACCTAAAATGAGGATTTCGTTGCCGACCAGTGTTATATAGCAAATTATGCGACAGTGATAGCCTGGATATATGTACAGTAGAGTACATATTCCTTACGTGTTTTCCCCAAGGATCGTATTGATTACGACTGATTATGATTATTACTTTTATTTTATAAGTCAAAAATAAAGGTTATTGCTTGAAAACGAATACTGAATATGTACGAATACCAAATAATCGGTTTTGTATCCGATATTCGGGTAGTTAAAAATTTAATAATTTTAAGAATATTGAAAATAACTTATTTAAACACAAACAAAAAATTTATTCAACAAAAAATATTTTGATTACATATTAATTAAAAACGTATTTCATATTGCATATCGCTAGCGTAGAGTGCAAATTGTGTAAGTCCTGTTTTTAAACTTTGTAGGAGAGACAAAAAAACAAAAAATAAAAGAATTTCGAGAAAAAAAATTCTGTTTATGTAAATATTTTGGACTTACAATTTTCTTCGCTTTTTGGACTTACAAAATTTGCGCATCACTGAATAAAAACGAGTAGAAATATGACAAGTAGCACAGACTTGTTTATCGTGGTGCGTATTTGATTTTTCTAGCTTTCTACATAAAAAAAACACTTTTTCATAAAAGTGGACTTACAGAGTTTGCACTCTAAGCTAGCGATATACGCTCTTTGTTTTTACGAACCTTTATTTTATATGTATATACTTATCTTGATTTTCGATAAATTAGTAATGGTATAAATAAACAATCGATTATAATGAGTTGCCGCTTGAAAAAAGCAATTGTATTCAGAAAGGTACTTAACCGGGGGAAAACGTACGTAAAATTTTATTTGATGCACAACAAATTATGGTACTTAGGCGGGTTGAGTATTTAAGCGGGGACGTACTTAAAAGAGTAAATTTGTTCGATATTTTTTACAAAAGCCATAGTGTCTGCAGTTGTTGGGTACTAAAACGGGTTAGGTGCTAAAGCGGGGAGGTATTAAAGCGGGGTTTACTGTATATCAATATATACCCGATAAAGACCAGACTTAAAAAAATTTTCACATTCGTGTCTTTGGCATTGTACCGACAATATACGAGGGACACTGCAAGAGTTCGCCGAATCAAGCCCTTCCTGTATTGGTAGCGTTTCGCGATTATCATATTCGTAAAATTCGACATTTTTTACCTATAAATCAGCTGACAGTTCCATTTTAAACTATTCGGCATTCGGTGTGAGGCATTTGTATAACATAAAAAACAAGACCAATGTCCACCAGAACCACAGTCCATGTTTAGGGTCGAGTTGGAACCAAATTCCCAACTCTTTAAAAAGGGAGAATTCTATCCTAGTGATGGGCGAGTCCGAGATGTTTAGACAATCGAGAGAATCGCCATCGTTGCAAAATCACAATCGAGTCAAACGTTGACTCGCTCCTCGTTTACACAATCGAGATGTTTTTGCGACTGTTCCGAGTCGGCGAGTCGGAGGTTGTTTCGATGATATCTCGACTGCACAACCGAGATGTTTTTGCGATTTTCCGCGTCGGCGGGCCGTCTGTTGTTTTGATGGTATATTTTAGTTGATAAAATAAACTGAATGGGTGTTGTTGATGAAGAAAGTAGGATTTTTAGTGGAAGTGAGGCAAATACATAAATAAATGAACCAAATTGAAAAATATGCTATACATAGACGCTGCATTGTCGTGCATAATAATAATTCATTATTTAAACATTAATAAATTAACAAATTTTCTGAAGTGAGACGCTTACGAAATAAATGAATTATACGAGCAGCAACAGCGACAATAGATTTGTACCACTCTGTATATTTTTTTAAAGCCATTTTGATATTCAAGCGGTAACAACAAATGTTATGTATTTTTTGAAGCGAGTCCGAAATGTTGTAGGGTGTCTTTGAAAACGAGAGGAATCGTTGGCGAGTCCGAGATGTTTTAGCGATTGTTTCGACTGACGGCCGTTTACGACGACTCGAATACGAATGAAAACCATCGAGAGCATTCGAGATGATTCAACAATCGAGAGAATCGAATAAAACATCTCGGACTCGCCCATTACTATTCCATCCCATATATATCCTGCGTTATATCCTACACCGAAGAATTACTGTGGAGGAACCACACAAATGTACGGGTCCGGTCCAATGTCACAACTGCCAAGAATTCGGCCACATAAAAGAATATTGTACACTGCCTAGTGTTTGCGAGATTTGTGGAGATTTTCATATTTTCATAATAAGAAATCAGAATTTACTATTGCAAACCATTCTGTCGAGACCATAAATTGCCTCAATATAGGTTTTTGGAAATGAACTCCAAATTTTCCTAGAAAGACAGCAGGTCGACATAATGCTAGTCTCCGAAACTCATTTGACGGCCTTTAATAACTTTAGTATTGACGGCTTTGCGTTCTACGACACCCGAAAGGAAAGCTAGACGTGGAACCGGAATAGTTATTAGAAAGCGGATAAAGCATCATCTACTTGGAGATTACTGCAGGGATTATATACACTCAACATCAGTGCACGTAGCTGATAGCTAGGGAAGCTAAAAATATGCACGAAAAATTTCAAAATATGCATGCTAGTATGCCCGAAAAATAACTGAAATGTGCTCGTAAATATGCACGAAAAAAATCTCATTATATGCATATATGCCTAAAAAATATTTGAAATATGCTCAAAAAATTTATGATAGGAAAATTCAACATAAGGAAATAAATATAGGAGATTTAGTGTTAGTCAGAGATGAAGCAGGACATAAGTTAGATAGTAGATATAAAGGGCCCTATAGAGTAGTAAATATTGATAAGAACAATAACTATAGTTTAACTCCCTATAAGGTAGAAAGTATAGGTAAAAATAATAGTCATACATTAATCATACATTTTTGAATCGATTCAAGTCGATCAGAATGAATTTTATAACTCGGATTCAAGATTATAGATGTATATTCTAGTGAGGGTCTTACTAAAGTTGTTAAAAGGGCTTTAGTTAAGTAGGGGTCACTAAATTCCTTAGACCAACGTTTTACAAACGCTAGAACACCTTTAGCTTTATTTATCATGACGTTGATGTGAAGGTTGAAATTAAGTTTATAATCGAATCTTACACCTAAGTCTACAAACTCATAAACTCGCTCCAGACCATGATTATTAATGACGTAAGCTATGGGTTCGATATTACTCCGCGAAAAGCACATAAATTTGCATTTATTTAGATTTAGTGGCATAAGATTTATATTGCACCACGTAACCAAACCGTTTAAATCAGTTTGAAGGAGCGATCTTTCCTCTGGTGAGGTGTAGGACTTGAAAATCAATCGAGTATTTTATCTGGTTGCTAACAATAGACAAACAGTTCGCGAGCTTAGTGTCCTTTTTTTTAAAACTTTGTAGGAGAGACGAAAAATAAAAAATTAAAAAATTTCGAAATGAAAAAAATTTCCGTTCATGTAAATATTTTTGAATTACACAATTTTCTTCGATTTTTGGACTTACACAATTTGCGTATCACTGAATAACAACGAGTAGAAATATGACAAGAGTCACAGACTTGTTTAGCGCGGTGCGTATTTGATTTTTTCTAGCGTTCTACATAAAAATACACTTTTTCATAAAAATGGACTTACACAGTTTGCATTCTAAGCTAGCGAGTTTTGGGATAACAGACAATTTTGCTATGCCTCGATAATTTTCAACTGAAGAATACTTTTTAATACTTTTTCAATTAATGAATACTTTTCCGTATAAAGATACCTGAGCTTTGTTACTTGGGTGTTTTGTGTGGTAAAACGTGTAGTTGGTTACTTCAAAGTAGCTTTTGTCAGTAAAGTGGGTATCAGATATGAGGAGTATATCTAAATCATTGGTCTGAAGTAAAGCTTTATCTTCAAGTAAGTATTTGGATAGGCCATTGGCATTCCAAATAATAATTTTGAACGGGCTGAAGATGCACAGCTTTTAGTCGTAAAGGTGACGAGGAGGCTCATTGCTGTCATTTGTTGCATGACTTGTTTCAGTAAGTCTATCATTTCTCGCATTTCGTTAGTGTTTTGCGTTGGGGTGTGGGTTTCATTACTATTTGGAATAGCATTATTAGGGTTTGAGCGGGGTGTTACGCCTTTCTTTGCTGCTTGAGCATATGTGGCTGGGTATGGGTAAATTTGAATTGGGATTTCAATGTGAATTGGGGTTTGACTTGGCTATTGTGGTTTCTCCTGAGGCTGTGTAGAAGCTTTTTTCCTCAGAGTTGGGTATTTGGTGCTTTGGAGGTTTTTGTATACCATACAGCCTTTGTAATTTGCTGGATGGTTACCCTCACATAAAGCGCATTTCACATCTTCAGATCTTGTCTTTCGCTTGCAATCAGCGGATAGGTGGTTTCCAGCGGATTTAATACATACTGCTTTACGACGACAGTAGGACTTTGTGTGGCCATATTGCTGACAATTGGCGCATTGCGGTATTTACGCTTCGGGTGTGGGGGCTCGAAAAAATTTTTGAGTGCAGGAGGTTTTGATTTGATATATCTCCTTATTGTTGGAGTCGGGCTTGAGCTCAATGATACACATGGGCAGAGGCTTTTTTGTGACTCTGTGTTTTATGTTCCAAATGTTTTTGACTGAGTGACCGAAATCATTTAGAGAATCCACAATTTCTTGCGTGTCTATTGAGTAGTGCATATTTCTAAGAACTACTTTGAAGTTACGTTCTTGTTTTGTTTTATAGGTATAGAACTCTGTACGCTTCTGTTCTAATTGGGATACGATGGTTTTGTAAGCATCCAGGGATGATGCTTGAACTTTTACTTGCTCTTTACGTGTGAGTTTTAGATCATATTAAGCACTTTATCTATGAATATTGGCGGTGGTTTGGGTACTTTTTCAATAGTTTGGGTTGTTTCCTCTATTTCCAGGGCAACAAATCTATTTTCGTTTTCGTTTGATTGGCGGGTTCCAAGCCAATATTTGTCAAGCATAGCCTGTTTTTTTGAGTCATTGCCCTTACTTGGGATTTCTCGCTGACGTATGGAATTGTTAACGAACTTCCATTCGTGGGTTAGTGTGGCAGATGTTGAGTTTCCTGCCGTTTGGGCATTTTAAGTTGCCTTTCGAGGCCTTCAATTTGCTGCTGTACGCTCGGTACGTTAACGCTAGGAAGGTGGGATGGGGTCAGTGTTTGGGTTGCTCCTAGGGATTTCGGAGTTTGTTGTTGCATTGGAGTTTGGGCTTGAAATTGGTTTTTTTTTAATAAAAATGGGTAATTATTTAATAAAAATGGTTAATTTTTTTATCTGGGAATCTGGAAACTCTAGGTATTGTCTAGATTTGTATATCCGTTGCCTACTTTCATGAGCTAGATAATTAGCACGGTACACAACCTGCTTACAATTTACGTTCTTTGGCTGGTGTGCAAATTATTTTTGTTGCTATCTGTATTTGTATTGTTTTGTTTTTTATTTTCCAATTCTCCCGCTATGTGGAGTCTCACTTATTCTTTGATTTATATTTCAATTAAATACTGCGAGCACTTAATTATTTTGGTCCACTTCTCACTCCCGAGGTGGAAAGCACTTAAAGAACGCCTAAGGCGATTTATTTTGATTTTTTTAAATTTCGATATTGACTGAAATAAGCTATTAACTATATACTTATTTCCGCGCAAATTTTTTACACTTGTTCGCGAAGGTTGCCAGACCGAAAAAAAGAATGTGATAGGAAATATCCCAAAACTTTTGGTCATGCCTGCCGGTCATATGACAGGTCAAATTACTACCACAGTTCTTGCAGGGGTGTTTTGCAATAACAATAACATGGAAATTTTCTGCAACATCAACAACTTTCAAAATCGGTTCAATGGAATCGCCAAAAGGTCGCGGACAAAATTTCTTTTTTCATGTTAGCGTATTAATATATAAATTAAATAAAATTGCTTTTTATCCATTTGTTATATGAAGCAGTGGCAACGAATAACGTAATTGTATTCTAGGTTAAGATTTTATAAAAATTGTTATATTCTTCAAAAATGATACAATAAAAACTATATCCGAAAAAAAACTATTCGGCTTCGTTTCAAAAAAAAAAAAACATTCAACGAAAGTAGTGAAAAATGGAAATTTCGAATCTTGATTTCCGAGTGATTTTGTTTTATGAGTTTCGATACGATTTTACACGGCATCAATGTTTGGAAAAATTCGTTATTTGGGGGATGAAGCACCGTTCAAAACTGTGGTTTACAAAAGGTTTTCAGAATTCAAGTGTGGAAGACCATCTTTTTATGACGATCTTCGCGAAGGTCGTCCATACACCTCTGTTGTCGCGAAAAATATTGAAACTGTGCGTCAAATGACTCTGTCAGATCGGCATGTGACATATAGCGCGATAGAGGCATCCTGAGGCATTGCGGCGAAACAAATATATACGATTTTGCACGATCATTTGCATGCCAGGAAGCTTGGCAGTAGTGCCAAATGGACGAAGGAAATGCCAGAGAAATTCGAAGGGGGTGGTTCAAATTCTGTATATAATATGGCAGATGACGAATCTTGGATATATTCATATGAGCCTGAATGCAGAGTTAGGTATAATTTTTATAAGAGAAAAAATAAAAATCAAAAAATAATTATTGAAAGAAACACAGTTTAAAAGTCTTCCATAATAGTTATTTCTGGGATATTTTTTCAAGTCTTTTTGTAATTATTATTAATGAGAAATTTTGTTTTATATCTTCAAAGACTTTTATATCGAGAAAAAATTTGAAAAAAAGTCTTTGAGTAATTATTATCCGTAACAAATTGTTATTTAAGTCTTCAAAGACTTTTTCATTAAGACGAATTTCAAAAATATGTTTAAGTAATTATATGAAAGTTATTCTTATTTTTTACTTATACGAAAGTTATTGAAAATTTTCTGAGACTTCTTTGAACTTTGTCTCAATGAAAAAGTCTTTGAAGATATAAAAAACAATTTGTTACTGATAATAATTACGCAAAGACTTTCTTCAAATTTGTCTCAATATATGTAAAAGTCTATGAGACTTAAAAAAATATATTTGAAATAACTATTATGGAAAGAATTTTAAAATGTAAGTTTCTGAATAACATAGAAGATATTTATCATTTTCATCAGGAAAAAATTATTATCAAGACTTTTATGATTCTGAAGAAAATTTGTAAGACTTTTTTATAATTTCAAAATAATAATTGTTCTACATCTCTGCCTGAAAGTAAACAGCAATCGACTGTGTGGGTATTCCAAAGTAAAGCTAAACCCACAAAAGTGGAGCGTTCACAAAACGTTACAAAATATTGTTTTTCCATTAGAGGATCGAAAGACCGTTAATGTTGATTGGTATACTTAAATTTTTTTGCCGGAAGTTGTCGCTGAAATCAGAAGGAACAAGAGCGGCGAATCATTGTTCATCAATAACTCATTGCCAAAATTCGCTTAATTTATTGCCCATTTTCGGCATGTCAAAAATAAAATGCGTTGTGAGCGTTTTTCATCGCCTAAAGGCGCTGTTTAAGCATATAAATCAGTGGTTTTGTTACTCTCGTTGATACGAAACCGAGAAGTTTGAAATCGAACTGTCAACTGAATTATAGTTAAAAAACGTCACATTTTTCAATTACCAATTACATATAATTGGTAATTGAAATTCTACAATTACAAATACATGTAGGTAGTACTTGTAAATGTAATTGAAAATTTCCAATTAGAAGTAATTGTAATGGAATGGCATCAATTACATTTTTCTTGGGTTTGAGAAAATTTAGTTATAAAATTTGTTTTTGTTTCTATTCTTGTTCTTTTTGTTATTGCTTTTGTTTTTATTTTTGCTTCTGTTTTGTTTTTGTTTTTGCTTTTGTTTTTGCTTTTGCTTTTGTTTTTGTTTTTGCTTTTTTTTGTTTTTTTTTCCTCAAACAAAAACAAAAGCAAAAACAAAAACAAAAAAAAACAAAAACAAAAAAAAAAGCAAAAGCGAAAACAAAAACAAAAGCAAAAACAATAACAAAAAGAACAATAGAAATAAAAACAAATTGTATAACTAAATTTTCTAAAACCCAAGAAAATGTAATTGGTGTGATTCCATTATAATTATATGTAATTGTAATTGAAAAATATCGATTACCAATTACATGTAATTGTAATTGAAACAAGTAAGGAAGCCTAAGTTCGAGTGCAATCGAACATTAGATACTCAGCTGTATGCTTTCATTGTTTGTTTGCGTTTGTTCGATATAGGGTGTATTTTATATGAAACGAGTGCTGCATAAACAGGGCGCAGCCACGCCCATTTTCAAAATTTATATCAATCATCCAAATAAGCATACAAATATTATTGTTAGTGCAAAATTTCATCCCTCTATGACTTTTAGTTACAAAGACTTCACGTTACAAATTCCAAAAGGGTGTTCCAGAAATATCTTTGTTAAAAAGTAGGCGTGGTCATAAACCGATTTCAATACATTTTTGCGTGTCTATTAACACATGTTATAAAAGTGTATAAACCAAGTTTCGTCATAATATCTCAATTATTTGTCGAGTTAAAGGCTAAGAAATCTCATATATCCCTTTGTCTAAAAAGAGGCGGTGCCACGCCCATTTTCCAAACTTTTTTATTTTTTGTTTCCGGTCTATTGTAAAACTCATGTCACAAAATTTCAATGAATTATCTTTATATTTCACATAGATATCGCTTAAAATGGTTTTATTAGGTCACTTTATAATACACATATATAAAAGTGGGCGCGGTCGTCAACCGATTTTGGTAATTTTTCGTCCACACATTTGGCTAAGTAAATATATCACGCGTACCAGATTTCATCGATATATCTTTAACGGTTTCTGAGTTATGGCTTATTAAACTTTCAATATTCGCTCCTTAATAAGTGGGCGTGGCACCGCCCATTTTCCAAAATTTTTGTAGTTTTTGTTTTATGTCCATAGTTGGACTCCTGCCACAAAATCTCAGTGATTGATCTTTATATTTGACAGAGATATCGCTTAAAATGTTTTTATTAGGCCCCCTTATATTTCCTATATATAAAAGTGGGCGTGGCCGTCAACCGATTTTGATAATTTTTCGCCAAAACATTTGACTAAGTAATTATATTACGCGTACCGAATTTCATCGATATATCTTCAACGGTTTCTGAGTTATGACTCATAAAACTTTCAATGTCTGCCCCTTAATAAGTGGGCGTGGCACCGCCCATATTCCAAAATTTTTGTGTTTTTTGTTTTATGTCCATAGTTGGACTCATGCGACAAAATTTCAATGATAGATCTTTATATTTGACAGAGATATCGCTTAAAATGGTTTTATTAGGTCACTTTATAATACACATATATAAAAGTGGGCGTGGCCGTAAACCGATTTTGATAATTTTTCGTCAAAACATTTGTCTATGTAAGCAAATTACGCGTACCAAATTTCATCGATATATCTTCAACGGTTTCTGAGTTATGACATATAAAACTTTCAATGTTTGACCCTTAATAAGTGGGCGTGGCACCGCCCATTTTCCAAAACTTCATCAAATTTCTTCATAAGGGCCCGAGCTCAATACGTGGGTAAAATTTTAAAACTCTAGCTATATTAGTGGCTGAGATACCAAATTTCCGATTTTTTCTATATAGGAAAAGTGGGCGTGGTCATGGTCCGATTTCGCCCATTTTCAATACCAACCGTCCCAGTCTCGATACCAACTTGCGTTCCAAATTTCATCAAAATATCTCAATTTTTGCGCGAGTTAGAGTGTTTACAGACGGACGGACGGACGGACGGACGGACAGACGGACGGACGGACGGACGGACGGACGGACGGACGGACGGACGGACATGGCTCAATCGATTTCTCTTTTCACCCTGATCATTTTGATATATATAAGTCTATATCTATCTCGATTATTTCATTCTGTTACAATCCACCGTTATGTGATTAAAACTATAATACTCTGTGTACTAGTACAGCTGAGTATAAAAAAAAAATGTAATTGAGGATGCCCAGGTCTGGCGCGAACTTATGCAGTGTCCCTCGTAATTGGAAAAAATTAACTTTATCATTGCATTTTTTGGCTGAAAACTCAAAAATTACTATTTTGCTTCTTTGGTTTTACTACTTACCTCAGATTGCACTTGTATACCATCAACTTTTAGTAACTCTAGAACTTTATCGGTTGATTTTTTTGAGTCTTCGAACAAAGTTTTTGATGCTCGAGACAGTTTCATTTTCTCAATAAAGTCTTTTCGGTGAAATAACGATGATGAAGGAGAATTGATATCCTTCTCCTCGTGTTCGTTTTTGTCTTTTTTTGGAGTTCTTTTTATCACATATTCTGTCGCGAAATAATCACCTATGCCTTTCGATGACATTCTCAATGGAGATTTTTCCGGCGTGATTTTTGAATGATATATCTCTTCATCACTATCGCATATTTCAATAGTTTCGCAACATTCATTCGAATAAGTAACCTTAATGGTATCCAGGTTTAAGTTTTTAATGTTATCACCCTGTTTTCTTAAGTCGTCTAATATTGAAGAGATTGTTGTATCACCGTTTACAATTTCTATATTGGCAGGTTTTTGTACAGCCTCGTACTTCGCTACATTTTCACTGTTGTTCAATATAGTATGAAATTTTCCAGTCGAAAATTTCAGAGGTTTACCTTTTCCTGCATCAAATAAAACAGGGTTCTCCTTTGTGTTTATAAATATATCAGAATATATATCGCCCTGTGGATCTACGGTAATTTCTACATTTTCATTAGTGTTCGCCTTTTTACCGACAAGTTCTTCTAAGTCCGAATCGCTTTCAGAGTCGTACCCGTTTCGAACGCATTTAGCTCTAAAAGTGACATTTTCTTTTACTTCGCGACCCTTATTTTTATCAGTACCGGATTCTGTTAAATACCTGCGGAAAATGATAATCGAAACTGAGAGTATGCAATAAATGATTTCATTTATGTCTGTAATTTTTTTATATTAACAAGCAATAGATAGGTACTTAAGAAGTTAGGCAACCTAAGTTCGAGTGGAATCGAACCTTAGATAATATGCTGTATGATTTCATTGTTTGTCTGCTATTGATGGAAACACAGTGTTTTTTATATAAAGCGGGTGCTGCAAAAAGTGGGCGTATGCACGCCCATTTTCAAAATTTGTATCTATCATCCGATCAAGCATATAAATATTCTTGTTAGTGCAAAATTTCGTCCCTTTATGACTTTTAGTTACAAAGATGTCATATTACAAATTTTCAAAGTGAGTTTATGTTTTCAGGGTATTAGCGGTTTTTGTTTTACGTGTATAGCTGGACTCATGCCAGAAACTCTCAACGAATTATCTTTATATTTGTCAAAGATATGGCATAAAATTTATTATGCCCATTTATAATTCCCATATATAAAATTGGGCGTGGTCGCCAACCGACTATGACAATTTTTGTCCAAATATTTATCTTGGTAAGTACGTCAAGCATACCAAATTTCATCGATATATCTGCAACGGTTTCTGAGTTATGCCTTATAAAACTTTCAAAATTTGTCCTTTAAAAAATGACACCGTCTATTTTCGAAAATTTCAGCATATTTCTTTATAAGGGCCTGAGCTCATTACGTGGATGAAATTTTATCACTCGGTCTATATTAAATAGTGACTGATATATCCCATTTTCGATATATATATAGTACTATGTAGGGAAAGTGGACGTGATTATCATTCTATTTCGCCCATTTTCAATACTAACCGTCCTGTGTACCACATTTCATCAAAGTATTTCAAGTAGTTTGTGCAAGTTAGGGTCCGTACAGACAGTAACACGAAGCCATTATTCTACCTTACTATACATATTTGCGTGTACTGCATATAATATATACTAAATATAACTTTAAAAGGTACTGAGCTAATTAAAGTGAACTTTATTAAATGAACTAAAATGCTATTTTTCCCCTAGATGAATTGGCATTTTTATAGTATTATTCTGACTGGTATTCTTCTAGTATACCCTTAACTGGTATTTTTCTAGTAAGAAGCTGATGTGTTGTCTACTGGTATGAAACTGAGTGGTATTTTTCTAGTATGAAGCTTATGCAAGGGAAGACAATTGCCATCTCGTAGGCAATCGCCACGTTAAAACTACCAGTTGCTTTCAGGTCAAATGGATAGTTGAGCAACTAGTTGGCGAAATTTTCAAACTGGTAGACTTGTAGTATACACCTAGTTGTTTTGCCTGCAGGGTATACACACCGATTGTCACTACTACAGACAAATAAACATCGTCAAACGAGCGCTTACGATGAGACTAGGCGATCGTCCCTTAAGAAAGATAATCATTTTGCCTTCGACTGGCGAATTAAGTTTCAAAATTTGGTCAACTTTAGCAGGATTTGGTTTAACTCCCTCTGATGTCAAAATATGTCCTAAATATAACGTTTCCTTTGCAAAAAATTTACACTTATTAATTTGAATTCTAAGATTTGCTTCTTTTAATTTTAAGAAAACTCTCTTTATATTATTTACATGTTCTTGAAAGCTTGTTGGAAAAACTAATATATCATGAAGATATACATACAACACATATCTTATTTATTAAATCTTTCAATACAAAATTAATTAGTCTTTGAAATGTTGCAGGAGCATTCTTTAATCCAAATGGCATACGAACGAATTCATAATGTCCATAAGGAGCAAAAAAAGCTGTTTTAAAACGGTCTTCCTCCTTAATAAGAATTTGATGGAATCCTTTCGCTAAGTCAATAGTTGTAAAATATTGCGAACGTCCTAACTAATCTAAAATATTTCAATATTTGGTATAGGAAATTTATCGTCTATCGTTATATTATTTAAAGCCCTATAATCCATAACGATTCGACACTGTTGTTCTCCAGTATTATCAATTTTTTTAGGTACAATCCATGAAGGACTGTTATAAGCAAAGTTGTTATCCTTTATAATTCCCTGATCCATCATCCAATCTACTTGTTTACAAATTTCTTTTTAATGTATTTGTGGATAACGATATATTTTTGAAGATCCTGGTTTATCAACTGTTGTTCGAATTTCGTGTTGAATAACATTTGTATTGGTCAAATGTTGTCCCTCTATATAAATTAATTCCTTAAACGAAGTAAGAATATCTCTTACAGCTTCTTGTTCTTCCTTATTCAGATCTTTATAAATGTATTCTAAAACTTTCTCATTAACATCACAAATTTCTAATTGATGAATTTCATTAAATTCACAGGGTAATTTAGTAATAATTTCATATCTAATGACAGTTGAATTGTTAATAGATGAAAAACAAATACTATTTTTAAGTAAAAGTCATTTTTATTCAGGTAATTTCTCTTGATCCAAAAGCGATGTTGTTGAACCTGTATCAACTAAAGCTCTAATTTTGTTATTATTCATAGTTAATTCAATTATCGGTAATGATTTGGTGAGGCTGTTATATAAAAATTTGCATGTGAACAATTTGGTAATTCTTGATTTAATGGTCTCATTTGCATATGATCTACTTCCATATCATTATTTCTAAATTGATTAAAATTATGATACCTATTGTAATTAGTATTAGAGTTGGAATTAGCATTAGAATTAGTATTAGCATTAGAATTAGGATTGAAATTGGGATTACTATTAAAATTATTATTATGATTTAAATTGTTATTATTAAAATGACTTCTATTATGATAATTTCTTTTATTTCCGAAAATCTATTAAAATTTGTTTTTTGATACCCATTATTAAATATATTTGAATTTTGAGTTGAATTTGGATTATGGTTAAAATTATTATAATTATTATTTATTCTTTTATTAAAAGAAACCGGATTATTTTTAAAATTATAAACCATCTTGTTTTCATTTTTTCTTATTAAACCCTCTCTTACCCTTATATTAGTGAAATTATTGTTAACAATTACTGAAGTTAAGTTTATATCTATATTATTTAAAAATGTCTTTAAAATAATCATTTCTGCATTTTTTGGGCTAAATTCTATAGGTTTAGTCTCATCAAACTCATATTTTTCATTAATTTTACATAAGATTTCACAAAGTTTAGTAAAATAAATAAAAATTCCATAATTTTTTAAAGAAAATGCTTGTTGGTATAAGGTATAATAAGATTCCCTTATTCCAAAATTATTTATTAAAATTCTTTTAGTCGCTTCCCAATCTGGATTTGGTCTTAGAGTCCTAAATGTATTTATAGCTAGTCCCTGAATTTTATTTAAAATTATTCGTTGGTGAATATAATCTTTTAATTCTTGTTCACCACTTATTAAAATTAAAATTGATTCAACTTCTCGAATAAAAGAAGTTAGGGCATAAGAACCATCGCCTCTAAATTCTTTTATTTGTTGGGCATCCTTGACAATGTCTCTGAATGTTAATTGTAATGCCATCTTATAATAAGAATAATAATTTGGAAAATTCTTACTTATTGCTAAATTCAATTTCCTGAAGTTAATTTGATTATTGTATCCTTCTTAGCAGATTTTCGTTTTAATTTTATGTAGTCCTTAAGTATGTATGTATGTATGTATATTCAGATACCACCATTAAATTATTTTTTTGTATATATTTTTTGATTGTAGTTCCTTTTATGTATGTATATTTGTAGATCTTTAGATATACATATGTATGCATTTGATCGTAATCCTTGATTGCAACGAAAGATTCAAGAAACGAACTTGACCAATAATATAAAAATGAAGATGTTTCCGAAAATTTGAGATGAGTTCATAGAAATTCGTCTTATTTGTGATTTCTTTTTGCTTTTATTCCATATATGTATGTATAGCTATTGGTTCTTTTTGAGCTGCCTTTGGTTGTACACAGAAATTCGCGGCTTTTTTTTTTAAATTGTTTAAACTTCGGTTTAAAATTTGCGTCGGATCGAAGACTGCGCCAATTATATTTTAATATATTTCAATGTATTATATATTTAGATATATATATTGATTAAATAATAATATATTTTTATATATTTTCAAATTGATGTGTATTGTTAGACGAATATTTATTTAATGAAAATTTCTGATATTTCTAAAAGGCAAATTCAAATTACATTTTCCTTGAATACAAGAAAATATCTTTTTGATACAAAGTATTTCTAACAATTCAAAGTATAAACTTATAAATACTATAATTAATAGTATAATTATATAACTGGCGTGAAAGCCAGTTATCAAATTGATCACGTCATGATCGACGGCAGACACAGCTCCAGCATCCTAGATGTGCGCACAATCCGTGGTCCCAATGTCGACTGCTACCACTATCTTGTAGCAGCCAAGGTACGCACCCGCCTCTGTGCAGCAAAGAATGTGCCAACAGGACAGCAAGGAAAGTTTGAAGTCGAAAGGCTGCACATGACGCAGACAGCCAATGACTACACCACTCAGCTCTCATTCCTGCTCTCTGAGAGCAATCCTTCACCAAACGATGTATCTGAGGAATGGGAACACATCGCTCGTTCACATCGTATCTCCGCTGAGGAATCTATAGGATACAAGCGAGCCCGCAAAAACACCTGGTACGACAAGGAATGTCGCGATGCCTCGAAAAGAAAGAACGCCGCCTACAGGGCTACATTGTGTGCGGGCGCAACGCGAAGCGTATGGAAGCGTTATCGACCGGCGAGGAAGGAAGAGAGGCGCCTTTTTCGAAAGAAGAAAAGGGAGGCTGGAAGGCGCGAGTGTGAAGAGCTTGAGATACTGGCGGGTAGGAACGATGCTCGAAAATTCTATCAAAAAATCAGGCGGATGACTGAAGGTTTCAAGACCGCGGCAAATTCCTGCCGGAATGGCGGGGTGTAATAAGGCCTTTAAGGCCTTATATCGCAACCAAAGTGAGATAAAGCCTTTATTTTGCCATTTTCAAAAAAAAAGGTCTTATTTCACATTTAAAACGCAATTAGGTCTTTTTTGAAATGTGCAATAACACCTTTATTTATCTACGCGAGAACTTATGAGAATTCCAATGAGCAAATAACTGTTATATAAATAACAGAACGACATCACCGTGGCGGTAGCCACGGCTGTGACACACAACCGGACTTGGATAGCGTAGCCCAGAGTTATTTTTTATAAGCGCGCGGAGTAATATCTATGGCCCGGTCCACAGTGCTTTTGCGCAGAACACTTTTCTGCGTTGGCGGCCTTCGGCCGCGCTTATAAAAAATAACCCTGGGCTACGCCATCCGTCCGGACGTGTGCCCTAACCGTGGCTACCGCCACGGTGATGTCCTTCTGCGTAGTAGTTGAATGTCGATCCCGCGTAGGCGGCCTTCGGCCTCCCTAGCCTCCCTCAGCCGATAGAATTCTCTTTTCGGAGTAATATCTATGGCCCTTTCTACAGTACTTTTGCGGCCATTTCAACTCGCAAAATTGGTATCGATTATTAGCCTCTTTTGGTCGTCGTCCCATATACCAGGCACTTGCCACAAAGTGAAATAAGACCTTTAGAACCTTATTTCACATTTAAAGTGAAATAAGACCTTATTCTTAATAAAGGCTTTATTTCTCAATCAATAGCGATATAAGGCCTTAAAGGCCTTATTTCAAAAGGCCTTATTACACCCCGCCTGCCGGAATGATAACGGCGATCTGGTAACTGATGTCCAGAGCATACTTAAGTTGTGGAGGGATCACTTCTCCTCCTTGCTAGATAATGGCAACAGTGAAATTGCTGAAGGAGAAGATGTACGACCCGAATCCCCAATAGCAGATGATGGTAGGCATGTTCCACTACCCGATCATGACGAAGTGCGAATAGCAATGTGTCGGTTTAAAAATAACAAGGCCCGGGCGCTGGCGGTTTGCCAGCCGAGCTATTCAAACATGGTGGCGAAGAGTTGATAAGGAGCATGCATCAACTCCTATGCAGAATATGGTCGGATGAGCGCATGCCCGACGACAAAAAAGGAGACTCCACAGTACGCGCCAATTATCGTGGGATAAGCCTCCTGAATATCGCATATAAGGTCTTAGCAAGTGTATTGTGCGAAAGACTGAAGCCCACCGTCAACAAGCTGATTGGACCTTATCAGTGTGGCTTCAGATCTGGTAAATCTACCATCAACCAGATCTTCACAATACGCCAAATCCTGGAAAAAACCCATGAAAAAGCAACCGACACACACCATCTCTTTGTCGATTTTAAAGCCGCTTTTGATAGCACGAATAGGAATTGCCTATATGCCGCAATGTCTGAATTTGGTTTCCCTGCAAAACTTATACGGCTATGCCAAATGACGTTAACTAACACCACCAGCTCCGTCAGAATTGGGAAGGACCTCCCCGAACCGTTCGAGACCAAACGAGGTTTCAGACAAGGTGACTCCCTTTCGTGTGACTTCTTCAATTTGATGCTGAAAAAGATAGTACGAGCTGCAGAACTTAACCATACAGGAAGCATTTTATACCACAAGAGTGTACAACTGCTGGCGTACGCCGATGATATTCTCCAAGCTGGATAAAGAGGCTAACGAGGACAAGACGAAGTACTTCCTGTCATCACACAAAGAAACAGCACCCCTTGGCAGCCACGTCAATGTTGATAGCTACAAATGATGTCAGCACGGAGATCCAACGAAGAATCACGCTTGCCAATAAATGCTACTTCGGACTAAGTAGGCAACTGAAAAGTAAAGTCTTCTCTCGACAAACAAAAATTACACTCTACAGGACGCTCATCGTTCCAGTCCTCATGCACGGCGCAGAAGCATGGAAAATTTCAAAGTCAGATGAGATGGCACTTGGAGTATTCGAGAGAAAAGTTCTTCGTAAGAGTTATGGACCTTTGCGCGTTGGCGTGGGCGAGTATCGACGGAGATTTACCGATGAGCTGTACGAGCTTTACACAGACATCGACATTGTTCAGCGAATAAAGATCCAGCGGCTGCGTTGGGCAGGTCATGTCGTGAGAATGGACGAAGGCGCTCCGGCCAAGAAAGCATTTCTATCGAAACCCGCTTAACGCAAAAGAAAAGGGAGACCTCCACTGCGTTGGGAAAATCAGGTGGACAGCGATGCTGCCTCCCTAGGTGTTCCCAAGTGCCGCCATGCTGCACGAAACAGAAGCAATTGGCGCGCTCTGTTGGACTCGGCCAGAATCGTCTAGACGGTTACGCGCCAATCAAGAAGAAGAAAGCAAGTGGTCGCTAGGTGATCATCGCTTGAAATTCTTTTATTCTATTTGCAGATGCCAAACAACAAGCAAAACTACGAAGAGTTTGCATTAACGTGAGTATACAAATAAATATGTATGTGTACACTAAGGTGGAATGAAAACATATGGAGCAGGCCCGTAGCTAGGGGGGGAGGGGGGGACATTGTGGGGCAATGCCCTACCTTAAAATTAGAATACCCTATCTTAAAAAGGCCAACAAGTGAGATGAATTACTATAATTAAATTTTTTGTCATAGTTTGAGAAAAAAATTATTGCGGTTGCAATGTATGATATGGAGAATCAACCCTGCATCACAGATATAATTAAATAAGACCATCGAATTTTTGTAGTTTGGTTAAAGGAATGGTTCATTCCGGCACTTTTCTGACAAAAACTAATTTCAATGTGAGCGAACAACACGAAAAGCGCGGAATTGATTTCTAAGGCCGTGTGTTAATCTAAAACATTTTACTCAATGGAAAAATGAGGTGTCTAAATTTTCTATGGTAATCGTTTAATCATTTTCGAGAGTTTTTTTCTCACCTTGACTTGCGTGCATACCTACGGCGACCCACATACCTAATTTAAAGATCACAGCTCTCTTAGGTATGGAACAATCGAAGGAAATAAATTTTTTTTTTTTTTAGCATCCAATTATTTTGCCAACTGTATAAATAAAATACATCTAACAATTTTGTGGTTCGTTAAAAGTAGTTAGTAGTAATTAATAATAACTTAATAAACATGGTGGTTATGTATGGATTGCTCTCAGTAGCGCATCCATTTATTGTAGTGCATCAATAAAGATCTGTAAAAGATTTTCTTTTCAGGCGTATGAAATTAGATGGTCTTGCCGTCAGGGCTAGAACGAGTGGGTTGGGGTGAGCTAATAATCTCATTTTGTATGATGCAGCATACTTTCTGATTACTTGAGCGATAGTGGGTATCTTTAGGTCACGATGTAGTTGGTCGTTCGTGACGTAGTAGGGCGCATTTACAATCATTCTTATGGTTTTTGATTGGAATCTTTGGAGAATCTCTATATTTGAGTTTGCTGCGGTTCCCCACAGCTGTATGCCATAGGTCCAAATGGGTTTTAAGATGGCTGAGTAGAGCAGGAGTTTGTTGTCGATTGATAGTTGGGAGTTTCGATTCATGAGCCAATAAAGATTTCTCGGTTTTATACCAAGAGCTTTTCGTTTGGTGAATATGTGGGTTCTCCATGTTAGTTTTCTGTCGAGGTGCATACCAAGGTACTTTGTTACGTCACTTTGCGGTATATCAATGCCATTGAGTTTTACGGGTGGGCAAGTGTTACGTCTAGTGGTAAACGTCACTTGGACAGATTTTGACTCATTTGACTTTATTCGTCAGTCTTTCAGCCAATGGGTAATTTTATTTAGACTTCTTTGAAGCTTGAGTGAGGCCACGTTAGGGTTGAGGTCCGCAGCCAGTACGGCAGTGTCATCGGCAAAAGTGCCGATAGTGACTCCTTCTGCTATTGGGAGGTCATATGTGTAAAGTAGGTACAGTATTGGGCCCATTACACTACCTTGCGGGACGCCTGCTAAGCTCTCGTAAAGCTCAGACTGCTCTGCTCCTTCTTTGACGAAAAAGTAACGATTTTTTAGATAAGACTGTATAAACAAAAAGTAATTTGTGGGGAGAGTATTTTTAATTTTATAGAGGAGGCCGTCGTGCCATACGCGATCAAAAGCTTGGGATATATCTAGAAAGGCAGCTGTACAATATTTTTTTTGCTCAAAGGCAGGGTAGATTTTCTCGGTAAGTCTATGTACTTGTTCAATTGTTCCGTGCCCTCTTCTGAAGCCAAACTGGTGATTAGGTATAATTTTACGCTCTTCTATTTTGGGTAGGAGTCTTTTAAGGAAAAGAACTTCCAAGACTTTTGAGACAACAGGCAGCAGTTTCGCTATTACGGTTTTTATCTCCGATAATGCGAATCTTTTTATGGGGAGGTCCATTTGATAGGGATGACTCAGAATATTTTTCACTTCTGTTATTGTGCTTAGTGAGGGTTCAATATCATGTGGGGTGAATACTGATTTTAGGTGACGTGCAAAAGTATTTGCTTTCTCTGCGTCACTTTTCGCCCATTCGTTATTTTCCATTCGTATTGGAGAATTGTAGAGAATAGGCCTTTTTAGCTTACTAGCAGCTTTCCAAAGGGAGTAATCCGTTGCAGCTGTTGCATCAATATTACTGAGATATTGTTGAACTTGTCTGTTGTGTTCAATTTTGAGGATATTTTTGAGTTCTTTGGTGAGAGCATTCAATCTTTTCTTGTCGTCGGGGTGACGGGTTTGTTGCCATTTTTTCCTTGCGAGTCGCTTTTCTTTGAGCTTAGCTTGTATGTTGTGGGTAACGCTTGTCTTTTTTTTTCTGATGAGGGTGGGAGTTGATTTCCATGCAGCTTGTTGGATGCAGCTGTTAAAATGTTCGACTGCTGCCTCTATATCTTCAGCAGATTTCAGCGCTAATTTCAAGTCAAGCTTAGACGAGATAATGTGTCGGAAGTATTCCCAGTCAGTCTTCCGATTGTAAAGGCGGCATTGATCCGATGTCGGTGTAAAATTTTTATCAATTGTTACCAGGATTGGAGAATGGTCGGAAGACAATTAAAAGCACGATTTGCAAGTTATATCTGAGTCAAGTTTTCTCAAGTGGGCCACCTAAAATCGATTTTTCGATATTGTATGGTTTATGGATCTGAAAGCTAACAAACATTGTAAAATGATCGCAAAAGCGTTTTTGCTACTTTTGATTTTTCAGCGAGTTATTCGCGGTCAAAGTTTTCTTAACGGTTTTTAATTTTTTTGAATAACTCGGTAACCAATGCTTCGATTTTATTGATTAGCATTAGTTAGGAAACTTATTTAGCAACAAGATGTAGTGGCCAGTTTTTGAAATGGCATAACTCAAAAGTTCATTTTTTGAAAATAATCGCGCTTTTTCGCCGTTTTTTTCACGTTCTCATATGTTTAGGAAAAAACACCAATCAGCAGTCTATGCGCTTAATATCAGGCTTCATTTTGCAGAAAAGAAATTTTGGTAACTCCGTACCAAAAAAAAAGTTAGAACGTTTTTAGTGAAGGCCGGTTGGGGGTTAAAATCAATTTTTTTATATTTTTATTTGTTTTCTACTTTACAGCTCAAAAGCACGTTAGCGGGAAATATAGAGCATCACAAGACTAAACTAATGATATATCAATTTTAAAAATCGGATGTAAGATAACAGAATTACAATAAAAAACTATTTCCGCGGTATTTCGCGTGATAAAAAAAAAAAAACAAAAATTGACCCGAAACCCTATCAACCCCAAGCTTCAAATTTAAGGGCGGACTTTGACAATTTTTTTTCGTTTTAACATGGTCGGGTCAATTAACCGAGTTTCTCGTTCACAAAATGTTCTTTTGTTTCACCTAAAAAAATTACCAAAAATAAAGTATTCAACAGATCCTAGTAATATTAGGGTTAAAATGCTTGCAATTTAACAGGATAATTTTTGGAAAAATAAAGCTTTCCTGATTTTTACAAATTCTTATAAAAAGCCTACTTTTAAATCCAAAGTTTTTGCTTTCGATTGCAAGAAATTATCAATTTTTTCAATTTGACGAGCTCTAGTTCACCAAGTTTTTACTGTACTACCGCAAGTCGTATGTCTTTGGAAGAATGCAATGATACCCAAAAAACACAAAAATAAAACTTTTTTCAGGTGAGACAAAGGGACATTTTAGGGACGAAAAACTCGGTTAGGTGACCCAACCACGTTAAATGGAAAAAATTTGCAAAAGTCAGCCCCTAAATTTTAAGCTTATGGTTGAGGGGATTAAGGGACGAATTTTAGTTTTGTTTTATCACGCCAAATTCCGCACATATGGTTTTTTCATTCTAACTTTTTTATTTTACATCCGAATTTTAAAATTGATATGTTATTATTTTAGTCTTGGGACGTTCTATATTTCCCCCTAACATGCTTTTGAGCTGTAAAGTAGAAAAAAAAAAATAAAAATATAAAAAAATTGATTTTAACCCCCAACCGGCCTTCATTAAAAACGTTGTAACTTTTTTTTGGTACGGAGTTACCAAAATTTCTTTTCTGCAAAATGAAGCCTGATATTAAGCGCATAGACTGCTGATTGGTGTTTTTTCCTAAACATATGAGAACGTGGAAAAAAACGGCGAAAAAGAGCGACTATTTTCAAAAAATGAACTTTTGAGTTATGCCATTTTTGAAATTTCAAAAACTGGCCACTACATCTTGTTGCTAAACAAGTTTCCTAACTAATCCCGAAAAAATCAACAGAATCGAAGCATTGATTACCGAGTTATTCAAAAAAATTGAAAACTGTTAAGAAAACTTTGACCGCGAATAACTCGCTGAAAAATCAAAACTAGCAAAAACGCTTTTACGACCATATTACAATGTTTGTTAGCTTTCAAAATTGATCCATAAACCATACAATATCGAAAAATTGATTTTAGGTGGCCCACTTGAGAAAACTTGACTCATCTGAGGAAGTCATGCCTTTCACCACGCAGAAATCGATTAAGTCGGGTATTTTATTTTTATCTGTTGGCCAATAAGTGGGAGTTCCAGTAGAGAATGGAGTTAAATTGAGATTGCTAATAGCATTATATAGCTGTCTTCCTTTAGGGGTAATGAGAGCCCCAGAATGTGTGTTTTGCATTGTAATCTCCGCCAACTAGAAATCGATTTCCGAGAGTTTTGAAGAAATTTTCATATTCAGCAGTACTGATTGAGTGCCTCGGCGGGCTATAGATAGCAGAGAGTGTAAGCTGGCCGCTCGGGTCTTCAATGACAATATTTGTGGCTTGTATAGCATTTGTACGGAATGAATTCGTTTTGTAATGTTTAATACTTTTCCGTATCAAGATACCTGAACCTCCATGAGCTTTGTTACTTGGGTGTTTTGTGTGGTAGAACTTGTAGTTGGGTACTTCAAAGTAGCTTTTGTCAGTAAAGTGGGTCTCAGATATGAGGAGTATATCTAAATCATGGGTCTGAAGTAAAGCTTTAACTTCAAGTAAGTATTTGGATAGGCCATTGGCATTCCAAATAATAATTTTCAACGAGCTGAAGGTGCACAGTTTTTAGTCGTGAAGGTGACGAGGAGGCTCATCATTGCTGTCATTTGTTGCATGACTTGTTTGAGTAAGTATCATTTCTCGCATTTCGTTAGTGTTTTGCGTTGGTGTGTGGGTTTCATTACTATTTGGAGTAGCATTATTAGGGTTCGAGCGGGGTTTTACGCCTTTCTTTGCTGCTTCAGCATATGTGTATGGGTCAATTTGAATTGGGGTTTCAATCTGAATTGGGGTTTGACTTGGCTGTTGTGGTTTCTCTTGAGGCTGTGCAGGAGCTTTTTTCCTCAGAGTTGGGTATTTGGCGCTTTGGAGGTGTTTGTATACCATACAGCCTTTATAATTTGCTGGATGGTTACCTTCACATAGAGCGCATTTGACATCGTCAGATCTTGTCTTTCGCTTGCAATCAGAGGGGAGGTGGTTTCCAGCACATTTTATACATACTGATTTTCGACGGCAGTAGGACTTTGTGTGGCCATATTGCTGGCAGTTGGCGCATTGTGGTATTTCACGCTTCG
Source organism: Urophora cardui (assembly GCA_960531455.1). Classification (NCBI taxonomy): domain Eukaryota; kingdom Metazoa; phylum Arthropoda; class Insecta; order Diptera; family Tephritidae; genus Urophora; species Urophora cardui. The sequence goes on from OY482674.1 coordinate 78,808,598, forward strand.
GGTGTGGGGGCTCGAAAGTAATTTTTGAGTGCAGGAGGTTTTTGATTTGATATATCTCCTTGTTATTGGAGTCGGGTTTGAGCTCAATGATGAACATGGGTAGAGGCTTTTTCGTGACTCTGTGTTTTATGTTCCAGATGTTTGTGACTGAGTGACCGAGATCTTTTAAAGAATCGACAATTTCTTGTGGGTTTATTGAGTAGTGCATGTTTCTAAGAACTACTTTGAAGTTACGTTCTTGTTTTGTTTTGTAAGTAAAGAACTCTGTACCCTTCTGTTCTAATTGGGATACGATGGTTTTGTAGGCATCCAGGGATGATGCTTGAACTTTTACTTGCTCCTTACCTGTGAGCTTTAGATCATACAAATTTGGGGCAACTTTTTGGAGTAAACTCATTAGAGGGGGAATATTAAGCACTTTATCTATGAATATTGGCGGTGGTTTGGGTACTTTTTCAATAGGTTGGGTTTTTTCCTCAGTTTCCAGAGCAGCAAATCTGTTTTCGTTTTCGTTTGTTTGGCGGGTTCCAAGCCAATATTTATCAGACATAGCCTGTTTTTTTGAGTCGGTGCCCTTACCTGGGCTTTCTCGTTGACGTTTGGAATTATTAACGAACTTCCATTCGTCGGATGGGGTGGCAGATGTTGATTTTCTTGCCGTTTGGGGTTTCTGGGTTTGTTTCTGTTGGGTATATAGCATTTTAAGCTGCCTTTCGAGTTCTTCAATTTGCTGCTGAACACTAGGTACGTTAGCGCTAGGCAGGTGGGATGGGGTTAGTGTTTGGGTTGCTCCTATGGATTTCGGAGTTTGTTGTTGCATTGGGGTTTGGGCTTGAAATTGTAGTTGTAGTTGGTTTTGTTGGGAGCCTCCCCCCTTAGGAGGAGTGTGCTTCATAGGCATTTTTTTTTATTGTTTTTTTACTTACTTTTTCTTTTTTGGCATTGATCAGGGTATTTATTTAATAAAAATGGGTAATTTTTTATTTGGAGATATGGCAGCTCTAGTTATTGTCCAGATTTGTATATTCGTTGCCTACTTTCAAGCGGTAAATTAGCACGGACCACAACCTGCTTACGATTTACGTTCTTTGGGTGACTAACTATTTGTGTTGCTATTCGTATTTGTATTGTTTTGTTTTTACTTTTGCAGCTCTCCCTCTATGTGGAATCTCACTTTTATTTTTAATTAAATGCTGAGAATACTTAATTATTTTGGTCCACTTTTCACTCCCCCGGGGGAAAGCACTTCAAGAACGCCTAAGGCGATGTATATGGAATTTTTTTACACTAAATATTGACTCAAATTAGTTTTATCTATAACACTTATTTCCGCGCAAATTTTTACACTTGTTCGCCAGATCATAAATTTTAACAACAATTAAATTTTCTGTTGCATTTAATTTTTTAATAATATTTTCGGCTTTAATTTTGTCTCTCGTTTATTTGCGTATGGCTATCTTTCATTAATTATTTTTCTATTCAAATGAATGTCAATTGCCAAAACTGACCTAGCGTTCGTATTCACCACTAGGCACGGGTAAAACAGCGGGGCGCCGCTCAATGCACTATGGTCTGGCGAACTACATTTCTGAATTGAAAACTTGCAATTCCACACTTGTTGATTAAATCTTGTAGCAAATATTGGCAAAATACGTAAACAATGCTTTATATTTGCAAATGTTAGTTAAATATTATTCTATGAAAGGCCAAAGTTCAATGTTTTATATTGCGGTTTAAAACCAATACACAGTAAAAAATTATAGTTTAATTCTAATATCATTTGGTACTTGATTTAATCATTCTTGGAATTAAATTTGAATTTTAATGCTAAAAAGTCTTATTTTAAGCTGAGAAGTTTTACAATTTTATTTATTCCAAAATAGTTTCAAAATAAAGCCTTGGAGAAGTATTAAAATTCTCTCTACAGAAATTTAATTATTTATGGTTTAAAAACAAATCCTGAGAAGTATAAAAAACTCTCTTTCTCAATGTATATTACCATCAAAGCTTTTTTGGTTTGAAATCAAAACCAAAAAAATATTAAAACAAATTTTCATAAAAAAATTCAAAATAAATACATATGTACGTACATAAACAAAATGTTTCTAAAAGTTCCCTACGTGATCCCTACGTAAACCAAGTAAGAAAATGTCCAAATCGGATGCTGATCCCAAAGCAGTAATCTACCTAACAGATGATGCAGATACCATAGTGGAAAAGGTAAAAAAAGCGGTAACAGACTTTTGCTCTGATGTTCATTACAATCCGAAAACACGTCAAGGTGTAAGCAATATAAAAGCAATGCATTCGCTACTCACGGGCAAAAGTGTGCAACAGATTTGTGAGGATGCCAAAGATATCGATACTGGCAAATATAAAATGCTTGTCGCAGAGGAGATAGTCGAACATTTACGTCCCATACGCAATAAAATCCAACAACAGCTGTTGCGACGTAATGAGTTAGTTTATTTGCTTGAGATGGGCGCAGAGAAGGCGCGTTAAACGGCTACTGCAACGATGGCGGAAGTTAGGCAAAAAATTAGTTTGCGTGCACATACGCATATGCCATTGATGCAGCAGGCGTGTAAGGCGGAGGAGCAGGACCAAGGTGCTGTGAAAGCTTTGGCGTCAGTGACAGCTAAAAAGCCAAAGACTGATTTGAAAAAGATAGTGGGTGATATTGAAGTGCCAGTAAACAGATGCTGAGCGTCGAAAAGAAACAGCAAATACAAGTGCAAATTCAAACAAATGTAGATATGGAACATGGCCAAATAATCTATATGGTCGTAGCGGCTAAAAGAGAATAGGAGATTACCGTTGAACGGCCGTAGATAGAATTTCAAAAACAGAAAAAACGCCAGAGAAAATACAAGCGAACACAAAAGCTATTTCCACGAATAACACGTGCAAGAGGGAAAAATCAAAACAAAGGACGATAATTTGACAGCTTACTAGGCATTGTAAAGAAGCATCATTTCCTATGTATACGACCATATAGAATTATTTGGCCATGATATGGAACAACCATTGAAATTGGATGTTAAGCCTGTGATGGCAGCAGCAACGGCGGCCAATAATAAGACCGAAACAACAAAAACGATAAATGAAACGGCATTCAGTTCAGAGACGCCAGCTAAGACAGATGCTTCGACGACGACACCGACGATGACACCAACAATGCCCGGGCCCGACAAGGAGACAAAAATAGATGATAAACAACAAAAGGAGTTTACGATTTAGATAAAGGCTTTTTGTATAAGCCAAATAATTTGTTGACTAAGAAGCTGCTTTACTCCCATTTTATTTGTATATATGTATGAGTGCGTGTATGGCTAGTGTTTATTAAAATTTTTAGTATTTAAAATATATATAAGCTATTATAAATCCAAAAAAGTATAAAATTTATTCCATTTCAGCTATTTTTATTACCAAAAATATTATAAAAATAATCAAAATTTGGTTTTGATTTAATTCCATAAAAGTATAGAATTTATTCCATTTTTGTATTGATCTTATACCATTTCAACTACTTTTAATACCAGAAATATTCTAAAAATAACCAAAATTTGGTTTTTATTTAATTCTAAGAAAGTATTAATTTGACACCAAGGATAATTTCTGTCTCAATATTCTCCTTTTTATTAAACCAGAATGGTTTTAATTTTATACTTTTTGGCATTGTTATATATAAATACCAAAATGGTATTAAAATTAAACTAAAATTTTTACTGTGTACTCTTGGTGTGATTTAGTTGCCTTTTTGAATCGTTATAAAGTGAAAATTAAAAAGTATTTAAAATATTTATATTATGGATATTAAGGACCATGGTAAGTATTTTAATTGTTAATAGTGAAACATACGACACAAGGTTTTGTGATAAGAAAAAAATGTAAAGAGTGTCATAACCTTAAAATAATTATTTTTTACTTTTTACAATTATATTAAATTATATAACTAAAAATGATATATAGTGCAGACGAGACGGCAATAATATTTTGCAAAGAGGTGCAAAGTTTTTAGAAATTTCGTTTTTTTGCAGGCAACTTACGCTTTAGGAATTGTGATCTAATGGAAATTTGGCTGGATGGGAATAGAAAACAAGAAAAAAATGAGCTAATTTTTAATTTTGTTGTTAACAAAAGTGGAGAATCAAATATTTCTGATAACCACAAAAAATTTTGGAAAACAAAATTAGATTATTTTGCGATAACGTTAATGCTAAATGGCAGAAGTCGAGAAGATCAATTGGCATTTTTAAAACTCAAAATGAGAGCTGGCTTCAAAACGATATAATATTCGAACACGACGAACGAAATAGCCAAAGCGACAAAAATTATTCGGCGGAAAAAGGGCGTCGTCCATTGCAATTTTCAGAAATGTCTGATCGCACTAAAGGAAGAGAGGCGGAGCTTTCAGGGTTAATATTTGTATTAATATTAATAAAATCTTTGTGGAAGTTTTCTTCTTTCTATAAAAACTGTATAAATGCGAATACATTTATATATATATAAACTTATAATATAAAAAAATAATTCACATATACAAAATTTGGCCGCCGTGTCATTAGATTCGAAATCCGCAATTGCAAAAACCCCTTTATTATATAAAATTAAGTTAAAAAAATAAAAATTACAAAATTTGGTCGCCATATTGGATCCGCCATCTTGAATTTAAAAAATGTGTCATCAGATTCGAAATCCGCAATTGCAAAAACCCCTTTTTTATATAAAATTAAATTTAAAAAAAATTACAAAATTTGGTCGCCATATTGGATCCGCCATTTTGAATTTAAAAAATGTGTCATCAGATTCGAAATCTGCAATTGTAAAAACCCTTTTTTATATAAAATTAAGTTAAAAAAATAAAAATTACTAAATTTGGTCGCCATATTGGATCCGCCATTTTGAATTTCAGTTGCCTGATATCAGATTTGAAATCAGCAACCGCAAAAACCCCCAAGTACCAATTCAAGTCAATTCAAGTCAAGTCAAGTCAAGTCAATTCAAGTCAATTCAATTCAATTCAAATCAATTCAAGTCAAGTCAAGTCAGGTTAAGTCAAGTCAAGTCATGTCAAGTCAAGTCAAGTCAAGTCTAGTCAAGTCAAGTCAAGTCAAGTCAAGTCAAGTCAAGTCAAGTCAAGTCAAGTCAAGTCAAGTCAAGTCAAGTCAAGTCAAGTCAAGTCAAGTCAAGTCAAGTCAAGTCAAGTCAAGTCAAGTCAAGTCAAGTCAAGCCAAGTCAAGTCAAGTCAAGTCAAGTCCAGCCAAGTTAATTTAAGTTAAGGTAAGTTAAGTTATTCCGGGGTTATCTGGGTCCACTTGATGACCTTGTCTAGCCATCACTACATCTCTATGTTGAAGCCGTTCCCAACACTTCATTTGATACCAATATCGCTCAAAAACATCCGGATCCGCATTTTGACGCATATCTGGGGACCCGGTTTAGAAATTATTATGAATAGAACTCCATGTAAAAGCCTTGTTCAACCTTTCATTTCATACCAATATTGCTCCGAAACATTCCGGGTTAATCCGGGGTCACATTTTGACCCATATTTGGGGGCCCGGCCCAGGCATCACAAATAACATAATTCTACGTCGAAGTCCTCATCAAGACCTTTCATTTGGTAGCAATATCGCTCAGAAATATTCGAGGGTCATCCGGTCCACCTGTTGACCCTTATCTGGAGACTCGGCCTAGGCATCACTATTAAAATAGCTATATATTGAAGTCTAGATCAAGACCTTTCATTCGATACCAATATCGCTCAGACACATCCCGAAGTCATCCAGATCCACCTTTTGACCCATATCAGGATACCCGATATGGAAATCACAATGAAAATAGGTCTGTGTTAAAGCCCTACTCAATACCTTTAATTTCATACCAATATCGTTCAAAAACATTCCGGAGTCATCTGGGTCCACATTCTTACCTAGACTGAGGAGGATGTCTAGGCATCACCATGAAAAAAAACTATGTTGAAGTCCTGCTCAACACCTTTCATTTGATACCAATATCGCACGTGTAGGTGCAGGCGTTCTTGAGTTATAGCATAGTATGCATGTGTAAACAGGTTTTTGATTGCCACCGAGATAAACAACGAACCGTGCAAAAACAAATATATGAGTCGCCTACGCTGCGCTGCCTGGCACGACTGCGACGCCTCCACTGAACACGGGAAATGACCAAACGAATCTGTCTATGCTTGCGCTTTTTTGAGTTTTTCGAAATTTAAAAACGGGAAAAAAGTATTAAAGTCTTAGAAATGCGCAAAAAAAAGTACATGGTTGTCGAGAACTTACCATTTATGACATTTTAAAAAAAGAATTATTAAAATCGGTCCAGTACTTTTTGAGTTATCGCGTTACATATACATTTTCCATACAATCAATTTTATATAATTAGTATAGATGAGTATTGCTTAAGTACTGTCACAATAATTATGTGTCAACAAATAGGTATTAAATGTACGTCACTGACCTAGAGAAAAGTGGTATACATGCTAGTTGATTTTAGAAGCCATGCCTCGATGTCAGATTAATTGTGATACATTATTTTTTTCCGCCCTACCTTAAACCAACGCTCCCCTACCTTAAATTTAACTCTAGCAACGGCCCTGATATGGAGATTTTTGTTTTGTTTTTTTTTATCGTACCAGCAATGAAAAGTTGCCTTTATACGAGTTAATGAACCCCACAAAATTTTATGGCGATAGGATCACGTTTTGAACTGCCCCCAGCCCCGCAAAGTTGAAAGCAATAAGCACGATCTGGTACAAATATGAAATTTTGAAAATTATAAAATCAAAAAAAACGAAGTATGAGGATTGATAAACATGGCTATGCTGAGTATTAAAGTGATTTTTTTTTTGGAAACAACAAAAACAAAAGTTATTAAAGGTCAAAATTTATATTATGTATTTTTTCGATAGGTATTTTGATTCCCTTTAATTTGATATACATTTTATATATAAAAAGTAATACCGCCTGCGGAGGTAAACCCCCTTTTACCCCCTTTCCTTTTCATATATAAAATGTATATTAAATTAAAGGAAATCAAAATACCTATCGAATGGTATAAAAATATTCGAAATCGTTCAGCAGTTTTTAAGTAATTGCAATTTAAAAAATGCATAATATAAACTTTGACCTTTAATAACTTTTGTTATTGTTGTTTAAAAAAAAAATTCACTTTAATACTCAGCTCAGCCATGTTTGTCAATCCTCATACTTCGTTTTTTGATTTTATAATTTTAGAAATTTCATATTTGTACCAGATCGTGCTTATTGCTTTCAACTTTACGGGGCTGGGGGCAGTTCAAGACCGTATCATTTAAGAAAACATTTCTTGTAAAGCAGCATGTGTAGAGTGAAAAACACATCAAACTCAAACGATCACTAAATTTGCCACAATCACAAAGCTTTGTAGCGAATAGCTTGACACCGTCATATGTCGAATTCGCAAAGGATTTGTGTAAAGCATTTGTATGTCCAGATATACCCTTATATAAAATACGTAACATAAATCTGGTGCAGTTTTTTGAAAAATGGGTTTCCCGGAAAATACAATGTGAGACAAGCATTCGAACTACTTATGTTAAGCAACTATATAGCAATACTATGGAAAAGATACAATCGCTATTCAAAGACCACTTTATTTGGATTGCGATTGATGAAACTACAGATTCTGCAGGTAGATATGTGGCAAATATTATAGTCGGAATTTTACATGAAAACTTTGATATATCTAAGCAAAAATTTCTTTTGAACGTTGCAGTATTGGAAGTTGCAAATCATACAAAAATTGCTCGACTTTTGGGAGACGGCTTCAATAGAGATTATATTCCTTTTATTTCTAACAGACGCCGCACCATATATCGTGAAAGCTGCACGAGCTATCCAAATTTTTTACCCTAAAATAATTCATATCAATTGTATTATTCACGGCCTTCACAGAGTATGTGAATTTATAAGAGAACAGTTCTTAGAAGTGCATCAACTAATATAATACAATACAATGGCGCTATTATAAATCTGGCGAGTTTTATGGCCGACCTTCTCTCCCAATTCGAGGTGTGCTCCTTTTGTTTTTCCTACTAATTGGGTGGACCTACAGTTTTATGCCGGCTCCGAACGGCGAATGCATTTTTTGTGAGAAGCTCTTTCATTACAGAAATACACTCGGAGCGTATGCCGCCCACTGCCGAGAGGTGACCGCTGCTCTTAAAAAACCCAATAATTGGATTTTTACTAATTTGAAAAATTTTTTTGGTTAATGCCATTATTCAACAAGTAAGGAAGCCTAAGTTCGACTGGAATCGAACATTAGATACTCAGCTGTATGCTTTCATTGTTTGTTTGCGTCTGATAGAATCACGGTGTATTTTATATAAAGGGAGTGCTGCATAAATTGGGCTTAGCCACGCCCATTTTCAAAATTTTTATCAGTCATCCAAGTAAGCATATGAATATTATTCTTTGAGCAAAATTTCATTCCTTTATGACTTCTAGTTACAAAGATGTCACGTTACACATTCCCAAAGAGTGTTCCAGAAATATCTGTTAAAAAGTAGGCGTGGTCATAAACCGATTTCAATAAATTTTTGCGTGTCTATTAACACAAGTTATAAAAGTGTATAAACCAAGTTTCGTCATAATATCTCAATTATTTGTCGAGTTATGGGCTAAGAAATCTCGTATATCCCTTTGTCCAAAAAGAGGCGGTGCCGCGCCCATTTTCCAAATTTTTCTATTTTTTGTTTTCGGTCTATTGTGGAACGCATGCCACAAATTTTCAATGAATTATCTTTATATTTGACAAAGATATCGCTTAAAATGTTTCTATTAGGCCACTTTATAATACCCATATATAAAAGTGGGCGTGGTCGTCAACCGATCTCGCTAAAATTTTCAACATGTATTACCGCAAGTAATAAAAGTGTATAAACACCAAGTTTCGTCATTATATATAAATTATTAGTCGGGTTATGGGCTCAGAAATCTCGTATATTCCTGCTTCTAAAAAGAGGCGGTGCCACGCCGATTTTCCCAAAATTTTTGTGTTTTTCGTTTTATGTCCGCAGGTGGACTGCTGCCATAAAATTTCAATGATATATCTTTATATTTGACAGAGATATCGCTTAAAATGTTTTTATTAGGTCACTTTATAATACACATATGTATATAAAAGTAGGCGTGACCGTCAACCGATTTTAACTATTTTCCGGCCAAATGTTTGCCTAAGTAAGTAAATCATACCAAATTTCATCGAATATGTATCTTCAATGGTTTCTGAGTTATGACATATAAAACTTTCCATGTTTGACCCTTAATAAGTGGGCGTGGCACCGCCCATTTTCCAAAGTTTCATCAAATTTCTTCATAGGGGCCTGAGCTCAACACGTGGGTAAAATTTTATCACTCTAGCTCTATTAGTGACTGAGATACAAAATTTCCGATTTTTACTATATAGGGGAGGTGGGCGTGGTCATGGTCCGACTTCGCCCATTTTCAATACCAACCGTCCTAGTGTCGATACCAACTTGCATTTCAAATTTCATCAAAATATCTCAATTTTTGCGCGAGTTATCGTGCGCACAGACGGACAGACGGACAGACGGACGGACATGGCTCAATCGATTTCTCTTTTCACCCTGATCATTTTGATATATATAAGTCTATATCTATCTCGATTATTTTATTATGTTACAATCCACCGTTATGTGATTAAAACTATAATACTCTGTGTACTAGTACAGCTGAGTATAAAAAAATACCTCAATACCCAATATTTTCGTGGCTCTTCAGAAAATACTTTCAACACCAAGTATTCAATTTCAAAAATTTGCTCTTTTAAGTTCGCACCGCTTTCTTCAGTTGATGTGGAAAGAAGTTTTTCCATGTATAAAAGTGTGTTCCGTCCAAACCGACAGAGCTTTCTTTTTGAAAACCTTAATAAAATTGTTGTGATTTATTGTAACAACAATATTCAATAAATTTTCTACATATTTATGTACATTGTGCTGCATTTTTATATAAGCAATATAAAAATACTTAGATATGCAATACTTTGCTTAAATTTAATAAAAAGTATTTCAAACAAATACATACATACATTCTAATTTTGTGCTTTTTTAAAAAAACTTATTGGACACTGTGCTTCGTTTCTTTAACTGACTTCTGTAATTATCAATGTTTTTGACTGAATAGACTCCATTTCGAATAGATTTTCACTTGCTTTTTAGGTGGTGACAAAATGTGGAACATATTAATGTGGCGTCAATTTAACGAAAAATTTCCCGAATTTGTTACAGAAACGCACTTCCGATATCTTGTGCATTTTTGCAATTTTGTGGGGCATATTTTTGATTTAAATGTCATATGCCAATAAATATTTTGTCTTTTTTGTGGCATGTTTTAATTTTTTTGAAGCATATTTTTGGTTGCCCTAATAATAACTAATCTCAGATAATGTATTGTCTGGTTCTACGGGGGCTTTCCGCATTTGAGCCATATGTCTGTGTAATGTTGCATTACAATAATAAAATCCCCGCTATCATCCCACCCCAATAAGTATAATTGCATGGCAGTCAAATGCCAGCACAACAACAATAACCACCTTTGCCAAAACTAGAATTGCCTACCAACAAAATAACACACGCAGGCAAACACAAACAACAGCACTGCACTTACATGCCAGCCGACTCACATACCAACAACCAGCGTTGCCAGAATGACGATGGCATCGTCATTTTGACGATTTTTGGACTCCATGACGATGGGCCGATTTCATGCCGCAAAATGACGATTTTAGGAAGCACAGAGAAATATAGATTTATTCGTAATAAAAATTAATTACTTTATACAAATTTCCATAATTAGAAAAAAAAAATGAAGGCAATCTGAATGGTTTTCTTCAATCCTTTTACTACATTAAAATGCAACATTGCCTCTTCGATAGTCTTCACAAAAATAAACCATCGATAGAACTATCGCCGAAAATTTAAAAATTCAAGAAAACATCAAAATCTCAATCTGTTACATTCAGTCCAGTATATTTTAGTACACGGAAGTGAAAGTTTGAAGTCGAAAAAAAATCTTCAAAGCCTTCTATAATGTCGTTTCTATTATTTCATACATAGACGAATATAAAACCTTAACAGAATCTGAAATAGTAATGTGCAATATGGAGATGTAAAAGTTGTAAAACTATCCATAGTACACATTGGCTTTGTTCAGAAAGTCAGTTTGAAGCGCAACCTGATTTTGTAGTACAAGCAGAGCGTACATAAACGCAAATTTTGCATGAAGCGTCGCTCATCACAATCATCAAAATAATAATTACTGCCGCTGTTGCGCTTCATGCTGCGTTTCTGAACATAGCCATTAATATCTATAATTTTTGATAGTTTTGAAAAGGCCATCGATGGTCTTCGATAGTGTTCAAAAAAATTAAATATCGATACTATCGATAGTGCCAGCGATAGTTTCCTACTTCTATTTTCCAATGAACCGCCAAAACTAGTATTTTTATGTTGCAGACTGCAACTTGCAGTTACATTTTTACATTTTACATACAAATATGGACAAATTTGTGAAGAAATTATGTAAGAAATATTTTGACTGTTTGTGAAAACTATTATACATACATACATATTTAATTTCATTACATTATATTAGATAACAATTGTTCGGCTAAAGATGTAACTGAAAATATATTCAAAGAGGTAAGTGGACATTTTTCCAAAATATCCCTGCAAAAAAATGTGCGATCAATCCCGAAAGAGATTTGTCCTCGATTGATCTCTTTCGAGAACAATCGGTCCACAATTAGTCCCCAATTGTTCTCGTACGGGTATAAATGTAGACTAATTGTAGACCAATTGCTCCCGAACGGGTATAAATGTAGATTAATCGCTTTCATCCCGAGCGGGTATAAATGTAGATTAATCACTTTCATTCCGAACGGGTAAAAATCTAGATTCCTTAAATGTAGAAATTTTACAAAAATATGCAATGTATTTAAAAAATTGTAGAACAACCGGTAAAACGAATTGAACACTCTTTCTTTTAATAACAATGATTAATAATAATTTTAACCAAATGTTGCCTAAAATATCCTATGAAAAAATCCTTTACATTACGCTCATATAATGCATACTCAAAACACGGTTTGAAATTACTTTCAACTTTTGTTTTCATTTACTTTGAATTTCATTTCCATTTCAAAATTAAACAAGTAAGGAAGCCTAAGTTCGAGTGCAATCGAACATTAGATACTCAGCTGTATGCTTTCATTGTTTGTTTGCGTTTGTTCGATATAGGGTGTATTTTATATGAAACGAGTGCTGCATAAACAGGGCGCAGCCACGCCCATTTTCAAAATTTATATCAATCATCCAAATAAGCATACAAATATTATTGTTAGTGCAAAATTTCATCCCTCTATGACTTTTAGTTACAAAGACTTCACGTTACAAATTCCAAAAGGGTGTTCCAGAAATATCTTTGTTAAAAAGTAGGCGTGGTCATAAACCGATTTCAATACATTTTTGCGTGTCTATTAACACATGTTATAAAAGTGTATAAACCAAGTTTCGTCATAATATCTCAATTATTTGTCGAGTTAAAGGCTAAGAAATCTCATATATCCCTTTGTCTAAAAAGAGGCGGTGCCACGCCCATTTTCCAAACTTTTTTATTTTTTGTTTCCGGTCTATTGTAAAACTCATGTCACAAAATTTCAATGAATTATCTTTATATTTCACATAGATATCGCTTAAAATGGTTTTATTAGGTCACTTTATAATACACATATATAAAAGTGGGCGCGGTCGTCAACCGATTTTGGTAATTTTTCGTCCACACATTTGGCTAAGTAAATATATCACGCGTACCAGATTTCATCGATATATCTTTAACGGTTTCTGAGTTATGGCTTATTAAACTTTCAATATTCGCTCCTTAATAAGTGGGCGTGGCACCGCCCATTTTCCAAAATTTTTGTAGTTTTTGTTTTATGTCCATAGTTGGACTCCTGCCACAAAATCTCAGTGATTGATCTTTATATTTGACAGAGATATCGCTTAAAATGTTTTTATTAGGCCCCCTTATATTTCCTATATATAAAAGTGGGCGTGGCCGTCAACCGATTTTGATAATTTTTCGCCAAAACATTTGACTAAGTAATTATATTACGCGTACCGAATTTCATCGATATATCTTCAACGGTTTCTGAGTTATGACTCATAAAACTTTCAATGTCTGCCCCTTAATAAGTGGGCGTGGCACCGCCCATATTCCAAAATTTTTGTGTTTTTTGTTTTATGTCCATAGTTGGACTCATGCGACAAAATTTCAATGATAGATCTTTATATTTGACAGAGATATCGCTTAAAATGGTTTTATTAGGTCACTTTATAATACACATATATAAAAGTGGGCGTGGCCGTAAACCGATTTTGATAATTTTTCGTCAAAACATTTGTCTATGTAAGCAAATTACGCGTACCAAATTTCATCGATATATCTTCAACGGTTTCTGAGTTATGACATATAAAACTTTCAATGTTTGACCCTTAATAAGTGGGCGTGGCACCGCCCATTTTCCAAAACTTCATCAAATTTCTTCATAAGGGCCCGAGCTCAATACGTGGGTAAAATTTTAAAACTCTAGCTATATTAGTGGCTGAGATACCAAATTTCCGATTTTTTCTATATAGGAAAAGTGGGCGTGGTCATGGTCCGATTTCGCCCATTTTCAATACCAACCGTCCCAGTCTCGATACCAACTTGCGTTCCAAATTTCATCAAAATATCTCAATTTTTGCGCGAGTTAGAGTGTTTACAGACGGACGGACGGACGGACGGACGGACAGACGGACGGACGGACGGACGGACGGACGGACGGACGGACGGACGGACATGGCTCAATCGATTTCTCTTTTCACCCTGATCATTTTGATATATATAAGTCTATATCTATCTCGATTATTTCATTCTGTTACAATCCACCGTTATGTGATTAAAACTATAATACTCTGTGTACTAGTACAGCTGAGTATAAAAATGAACAGCGTAACAAAAGTAAAAAAAAAATAAAAAATTCTACTGTACTGTAACTATGCAGCCTTCAATTTCCAAAAATTACTGTCGACTGTTGCTGTACTGTGGAAATTTTTACAGCACAGTAAAACAACAACAAATGCAAACATATTTTTTTTTTTACAGGAATTTTTTTTTTTTTTATGTGAACACAATCGAAATTATAAGGTAAAAAAAAAAAACAAATTTCAAAAAGCCGTACTGAAAATTGAAATTTTTGTTTATCTGTGTTTTGCTGTTAACTGAACTGTTTGAAATTACACAGCAAAGCAACAGCACAGAGAAACAAAAAAAAATGATTCGAATGCTCTCTGCTTCGAATGTAGATATTTTCAAAGGAAATCAAAATTCAAAAGTTCTAAAAAAATAATGACAACTTTCGCAGAACAGGAGCAGCTTATTTTTTGAGACTGTTGCTGTTTTGCTGGCAGTTTTTCAAACCCTGACTCAAAACTTACAATTTTTTTATTTATTTATTGAGATTTTTTACAAAAGTAAAACATTATATAATCTTTATTTATATATGTATGAACATTTCCAATTTTTTAAAGATTGTTATTAAAAATTGCCTTGGCTAGCAACTTGGAAAAATCTACATTTGTACCTGTTCGTGCTGAAAGCGATTGATCTACATTTGTACCCGTTGGGGATGAAAGCGATTAATCTACATTTGTACCCATGCGGGATGTGAGCGATTGATCTACATTTGTACCCGTTCGGGATGAAAGCGATTGATCTACATTTGTACCCGTTGGGGATGAAAGCGATTGATCTACATTTGTACCCGTTGGGGATGAAAGCGATTAATCTACATTTGTACCCATGCGGGATGTGAGCGATTGATCTACATTTGTATCCGTTCGGGATGAAAGCGATTTATCTACATTTGTACCCGTTCGGGATGAAAGTGATTAATCTACATTGGTACCCGTTCGGGTATACAAGTTGAACAATTAGTCTCTTCATAGGACATGCTCGAACAAATGCGATCAATTCACTCCATATAAAGGGATGTAAAATTGTATTAGTCGCATGCTCCCTTGCGATTGATCCTGGACACGTCCCGGATTAATCGCATTTTTTGCAGGGATATATGTTTATATATATGTGTGTACGCCATTTCTAATCGACATGATAATAGGTACCGAAAAAACGTAGATCATTTTGTGATGTTTGGCTAAGCGATGACCGTTTAAAATGTTGGCTACGAAAAACTGAATATAGCAAAGGGCATTTTTCCGCATATTGTACAGTGTGTAATTGTACATTGAAAGCAGCGTCCGGAAAAGCTGACCTGATATATCATGCTAATAGCGAGCATCATACTACAAATGCCAAAAGCTTACAAGTTCAACCAACTATCAAAAAGCAACTAGAGCAGGGATTATCACACTAACACTCTCACATATTGTGCATGTGTTAAAAGCACAAAAAGCTCTTGTCTACACCCAAAAGAAACTCAATCATGGTCAAAGACTAATATTTTGAAATTGGAAATGGATATTACTATTATTATTAACTTAACAAAAAAACACAAACAAATTAAGAGCAAGAAAACAAAGCTTAACAAAAATATTACGTAAAAAAATTAGATAAAAAAACCATCCCCAACGCACAATCATTTACAAGCGTTCAGAGACTGCGCGAGCAGCACAACCTTCTAGCTCAACAGCCTAACGCTGACTAGAAATCGTTGAACAAAAATTTGCAAACAAAATTTTTTTCGTGCACGAAGAGTTCTGTAGTGTCCGTGTGAGGCTGTCGGTGTGAAAGCTACAAAAAGCTTTTGCACGCGTGCATAGCAAAACAAATCCGTGAACTAGAGGCTTCTTCCAACAGCAGGCAAAAAACAGTTACGGCTGAACTGCGAATAAGTGCATTCATTGCTCAACATAATCTACCATTCTCCGCCGTAGATGATCTTGTAAAGTGTATAAAAAGCAGTTTCGACGATTCCAAAACGGCGGCAGCTTTATCTTGTGGAAGAACAAGAGCAACAAGTATTATTCAGAACGCTCTTGGGCAGTACCAGCTAGAATCGCTATGTGCCATACTCCGAACAACTAAATTTTCATTGTGCGTTGATGAATCCACTGATATAAGTAATACGAAATTACTCAGTCTTGTAGTCAGAGTATGTATAAACTTTTCAGTGAAAGACTTTTTTTTGGTTTGGTCCGTGTTGAAACCTGCGACGCTATCAGTTTACATAATGCGATAAGACAGTATTTCATCGAAAACAATGTGCCTTATGAAAACAACATGATTGCATTTGCCGCAGATGGGGCAAATACTATGACCGGTGGAAAACACTCTGTTGCACGACTTCTACAAAACGAAATTCCAAATCTTCTGATTTTTAAATGCATCTGCCATTCCTTAGCTCTTTGCTCCTCATACGCCTGCTTAAAGCTAACCAATCATATCGAGACGTTAATGCGTGATTTATATAATTACATATCACATAGCCCTCATAGAAACGAACAATTTAAAAAGATTACATAGTTATTAGAACTCAAACCAAAAAAAATGCTGCATCCTTCCCAAACACCTTGGCTGTCTTTAGAGCAAGTTGTTTGTAGAGTGCTTGACCTTTACGAACCCTTAAAAATTTTTTTTAGTTTTGCTGCTAATGTGGACAACTTAGATAGGGCGAAAAATATTCTCGCTGGATTAAACGAACTATATCTTCTTTTTTTAAGGTATATTCCTCAAATAATTAACAAATTGAATAAAATTTTTCAATGTGAGGGACTGCAAATACATTGTATGTATTCAGAAATGAAAAGACTGTTTTTAACTATATTAAGTAACTTTGTTAAACCTCAGCATATTCCCACTAATAACGTGGACTGTGTAGATTATAAGAATCCTTTAAATGTATTAAAAAAAGAGCAAATTTACGTCGGAAGTCACGCTGAAGATAAATTGGAAAATTCGAATATCCCTGCAAATGATATAGCTGTATTTCGACGAAATTGTGTTCTATTCTATATCGAGTTGTGTGATCAAATAAGAAAACGGTTTAATTTTAATGACATAATTCTACAAAATTTAAGTTGTATTGATCCACAAAAATTATGGAAAGCAAAATTCAATCATTACATCTTTTCTTGCGTAACTTTCCGAATATTCTTGACAAATGTACTGCCCAAGAAATTGATAATGAGTTTAGGGAGCTCCGCTTTCTAGACTTTAAAACGTACTTTGGTGAAGATGACTTGGTATCACCGGAAGTATTCTGGAAAACCATTTCCAAAATTAAAAGGGCTGATTCAGCATACGCTTTCCCTAAGCTCTGTCAATTCGTATCACAAGTAATGTGCTTACCACATTCATCAGCAAATGTTGAACGAATTTTTTCTAAAATTAATTTAAATAAAACAAAGTTTCGAAATCGTTTAGAAGTTAATACATTACAAGGAATATTGTTATCTCAAGATTATCTTAAACTAAATGCTATAACATTTAACCACAAGTTGATTTGCTGAAAAAACTAAACTCGAGCTCACTATATACATAAATATATAATAATTTGAAATATTTGCAACCAAGTACCTTTTGTATTCAATACATACTGTACAACTTAGATGCTAACTATCTCATTGTTAAGTTTGCTGTTGTTGTAATAAAAAAAAACAAGTTTTTGTAAAACCAAAAAAAATGGATGACGATTTTTATTTTTAAATTGACGATTTGGGACAAAAAAAATCTGTCAACACTGCCAACAACTACGCAGCTTAACATTAACAAGTGCTTCACTTGTTCGTTCGCACTCGCTGTGATTCTCAGGCCGTTCGTCGCAGCGGGCATATAAAAGCGCAGTAATTTGCAAGCACAAATCAGTCTCCGTACGTACGCCGGCAGGAGTACATGGTTTATTTCAGGCTCCTGCTAGCTGGCCTAGCTTGCTAAGTGGAGGAGTTGCCGTCATGGCGATGGCTACTCTCCGCTCCGCTGGTGCAAGCGCCGGTCAAGGCCAACATTTGTACCAGTTGAGTGGGAGTGGACTGCTGCCCACATGACGGCACAGCCCCTCCACCGCCTGTCCTGGCTCTGGTGGATCAGCGCCATCTCTATAATCACACCTACTAGTTAGAGTGTAAACCATGGAGATGGCGGTGGTTAGCCAAAGAGTCAGGACTTTTTGATTGGCACCACTGTACCAGTTGGTTCGGAGTGGACCATTGCTCACATGACAACACACCTCCTCCACTCGGCCCTGGCTCCGTCCGTGAAATGATACGGGAGCATTGGGAGCCATCACGATGCGCTCCTGTGCTCACGGATCAACCCACGGAATCTGAGCTGGTACATCTCCGCCCTCCTAGCGCCTTCAGGTTAGGTGCAACCGGGGAGAGCGGTGATGTCCAGCGGATGAGCCAGCTCAACTAACCGGAGTCTCCGTAGTTTTATTCCAAGTCTTCGTAGACACCCCCCTATACCTACTGTCAGGTAAAAGGACCAATTACGACGCCGACACCGTCTAGCCCCGCCGTGCAATCGAATCAGCCGGTTTTCGTCATCGCTATTGGCTCCGTCACTGCTCTGCCTTTGGTAACTTTCCCCTTCGCTACCGCTGCTGTTGCTGCTGTCAGTGGGAGTTTGTGGGACTTCTACTTGACCTTGGACAGGCTGAGCATTACCCCAGCCTTCGACAAAACCCACCTCATAAATGGCGCCCGAGCAGGGACGTGCTTCCGCAGATGACAGTGAAAAAGAATCAGCAAACACCAACACTGCCGGAGCGGGCTCATCGAACACAGAAGAGAATAGAGATTCGTTAAACACCGACTCAGTCAACTGGATCTATCTACTCAAGAAGCAGAGACTGGTCAAAGTGTGCAAACAACACAATATCTTCGCCGAAGGGCAAAGCGTCGCTAACCTGCGTTGCGCCTTGAGAGCCTACGTGCGAGCGAAACGGATGGGCAAATCCAGCAAAAATCTGTTGAATGAGTTGGAAAGAGAGATCAACTAAGAAGAAGGAAAACCAGCGAAGCCGATTCCCTCCATCCACATCCATCAACCACCGCCCAGTCCTATGCAGCAACCACCGTTACGTCCTATAGCAAATGAAGCTACGGCTCCAAAAACAATCGAGATGAGCGAAGCAGAACTAATGAACACGGTTCGCCGCTTGGATGTCCGGTTTTCAGGAACCAAATCGCTACATGAATTCCTGGAAAGAGTCAAAGAGCTAGCATACTGCTACCAAATTGCAACTAACCGTCTTCTCTCCACTCTCCCCGAATTGTTGAGCGGAAAAGCTCTCCAATTGTACCGCGTCCAAAAACACCGCTGGACTAA
The DNA here is from genome assembly GCA_960531455.1 of Urophora cardui. Taxonomy (NCBI): domain Eukaryota; kingdom Metazoa; phylum Arthropoda; class Insecta; order Diptera; family Tephritidae; genus Urophora; species Urophora cardui. Next base: position 78,828,013 of record OY482674.1, read on the forward strand.
TTTTAGAGAAGTGGGAAAATTCTTTCTGCCCAAGCGGCATCTGAGCCATCTGGAGGAAAGCATCCGCCAACGCAAGCAACAAGGCCGTGAAAAGGCCAAGGACTATATCCTTGCCCTGCAGACACTCATCCGCCAGCATCCAACCATCTTTATAATTTTACAACAAACTCTGGCAGCTTTTCTAAATAACTTGGATGATTTTACGATACGCACGGATGCTGAAATTGTGAAGCCAGCGCGCTGTGCTTAGAGGACCCACTTGAATACTTGCCAAATCTTCACTACAGCCATTATCATTCAATATAAATAACGTTGATCAGCACGAATAGTCCAATCATCAATAATTTTTTTCATATTATGTGTCCAGTATTGGTAGCTGTTCCATCGCGGTACAGCATACTCAAGTCAAGCGAGGACTTAGAATACTTTTTAATCAAAAACTCATATTGTATGGCGTTACTGCCTCATATAAATAAGAACTTGGGATAATTTTTCAAAAAACACAGGTTCCCTTATTTTAAAACGGTATAACTTTTTTGTTTGTGAATAAGGGCTACAACTTTTTTAGCGGTGTCCTCATGGTTTTTTGAGAGCTTTGTATTAGTGATAAAAATAAAAAAATCTAGGGATAGTAACTTCAAAATTTTTAAAGGTAAAACTCAGAACAACCTTTGAGGTCGAAACTTTATATGGGCCAAATATAGTGCTCGGCGAGACCTTTTCAGCGACATTAAGATGATAGAGATCCGACATCAAATAAGGAAGTTATTACAAAAAACGCGATTTGGCTGTTTTTAACGCGGGCCTAAAAAAAAAATTTTTACACCAAAAATATTTTTTCGACATAAGTGTTCAAATAAAACTGACACACGCAAAACTTTTTTTCGTGATACGGCTTAATGTACAGTGCATTTGCGTACTAGTTGGAAAATCCCACCTTTATTCATACTACTGTACTGTCTACTCGTCGAGTAGGCTGTGAATGTTTTGTTTTTCAGAATATTTTCCAAATAGAGATTAGTTAGTTTGAAATTATGATTTTTATATCTCACTTACGCTTCAGTTTTCATATAATAAAAATTCCTTTACTAAAGTACGTTCAGTTAACTGTAAAGTAAGTGTTTGAGGAGCACGTATTAAAATGGATTCTATTAAAATACCTAATAAACTTATTAGTGATTTTCTAATAGAAAACGGCACAAATAATTTGGAAAATCTTTTTACGTACGTACGGCAGGCGTACGTACGCCGGCAGGAGTACATGGTTTATTTCAGGCTCCTGCTAGCTGGCCTAGCTTGCTAAGTGGAGGAGTTGCCGTCATGGCGATGGCTACTCTCCGCTCCGCTGGTGCAAGCGCCGGTCAAGGCCAACATTTGTACCAGTTGAGTGGGAGTGGACTGCTGCCCACATGACGGCACAGCCCCTCCACCGCCTGTCCTGGCTCTGGTGGATCAGCGCCATCTCTATAATCACACCTACTAGTTAGAGTGTAAACCATGGAGATGGCGGTGGTTAGCCAAAGAGTCAGGACTTTTTGATTGGCATCACTGTACCAGTTGGTTCGGAGTGGACCATTGCTCACATGACAACACACCTCCTCCACTCGGCCCTGGCTCCGTCCGTGAAATGATACGGGAGCATTGGGAGCCATCACGATGCGCTCCTGTGCTCACGGATCAACCCACGGAATCTGAACTGGTACATCTCCGCCCTCCTAGCGCCTCACAGTGGGGGCACCTCCATACAAACGCGGCCAAAAATAGTAATAATTGAGCTAGAATCTTGAAACTCGGAACTTAAGCTTTTTTGGTTGAAATTAGTAAACTGTGAAAATTTGAACAAAATGCACCCACAAATACGCCCACCTCCCATATAACGGTATTTTTGAAATTTCAGTATTTTCCTAACTATTATAGCTAAAATGCTCAATTTTGATTACTGTTAACACTTTTGAAATATAAATCAAATGCATTAATCATTTTGGAAAAGGGGTAAAGCACTTCACCGTTTTTACATTTAAAATATATGCACTTTTAAGTGTTTTATAAGCATTTATCTAAAATTTTCATACCAAAAAATTGCATTTCAAAAAAATTTTATACCAGAAATGGAATTACACTTTTATAAAGGATTTCAGTGTGCTAAACCTGAATCTGGAGTCAGATTTTCCAAATTAGTTCTAGTTTCTGAGATATTCATGCCCAAATAGGCAAAAACATGTTTTTTGGCTCTATTCCCTGCTTAATATCTTTTATGTAATTAATTTCCTCTCAAATTCGATTAAACCAGTTGAAAGCACAATCATTACCCTTGAAAACAGCTTTTAGTTTCTTCGAATATCTTAATTAGAATTGGAAATATCGATATTTAAGTTTTATCATTTTGCCAAATATTCCCCATACAAAATAATTAAAACTTTTTGAAGCATACTTCTGGGCGTTTTGTATGGGAAAAATGTACGGAAACTTAAAAAACACCTTCCATAAAAAGGTTCATAAAACAAAATGGAGCAAACGAATTTTTATGATTTTTTCACCTGTTTATAAAAGACATTTAGGACTATGAAATATTAAAAAATTGAGGAGGTCATATTTTTTGTTTTTTTTTTTTAATTTCATTTTAAAATTTTACAATTTTTACACAATTTTTTTTTATATTCCAAAAGAAAAAAGCTACCAAAGATATGAATTAACCCTGATAAAAAAAAAATTACCTCATAATTTGAAAGTATGCACCATTTACTGCAAGACGATAAAGAAATATTCGATTAGTTGCCTAAATATAAACGTTTTTCATAATGTCAAAACTAACATAATTAATGCGTTTACAAAAACGCTGTTTTAGGCAAATGGGAAAAAAATTATAAAAGCAAATGGAGCAAGTGGATTTTTAAAATGAAAATGCAGTTTGATTAAGAATATATTGTTTCAAGGCATAAACAAAAATTGAGGAGGTCATATTTTTTGTTTTTGAAATTTTTTTGTTCAAAGTCGAGCAAAATTTTTTTCTCATCGGCATTTTTTGTCAATATTTGAAAATTTATATAAATTCAATAGTGAACGCTATTTACAACCAGGTTATAAATTCTGAAAGAGAAAATTATTATCTATGTAATGATGTATTACTCGAGTTCGTATGTTAAAAATTAAATGAAATAGATCATTTTGTATGAGGTGTGTTCATTGAGAAATAAAAGAACCTATTTTTTGCTCAACTTTGGGCACCCTGTACGGCTAAACGAAAATAGACTCAAAAATTTTTATATAAGCTTTTTTATTACAATTTGATATATCTGTCGATCTCTATTTAAAAATATGGTTTTACTCAAACTGTAATTTCGAATTTATTTTTGGCCGCAATCACCCATTGTGCGCCTTCAGGTTAGGTGCAACCGGGGAGAGCGGTGATGTCCAGCGGATGAGCCAGCTCAACTAACCGGAGTCTCCGTAGTCTTATTCCAGGTCTTCGTAGACACCCCGCTATACCTACTGTCAGGTAAAAGGACCAATTACGACGCCGACACCGTCTAGCTCCGCCCTGCAACCGTATCAGCCAGTTTTCATCATCGCTATTGGCTCCATCACTGCTCCGCCTTTGGTAACTTTCCCCTTCGCTACCGCTGCTGTTGCTGCTGTTAACTCCGCTCCGACATTATTGTTCTTAGCCGCTCTACTCAGCTACCGTTCTCCGATACCGACATCTGGCTTCTGGTGGCTCCGCCTCATCGTGACGGAAAGCTACTGCCCTCTCAACATCTCAAGGTGTGTGTGTGTGTTCGATCTTAACACGTAAATACTGTGTTCTTTATTCAGTGGGAGTTTATGGGACTTCTACTTGACCTTGGACAGGCTGAGCATTTCCCCAGCCTTCGACAAAACCCACCTCATATCTTTTAACCTTCTTCCCGTTGAGCAGTATTTCGTAGTGAAGATCCCCTAGCCGGGCGTGTATTGTTCCTCTGAGCCACTTACAAATTCGCGGGTTTCTGGACAGAAAGTAAACACCTTGATTTACCTCGAATTTCCTTCTGTTTTTCTTGGACTGCATGGTGTGTCTGATCAGATACGATGTACTTATGTCATTAGGTATAGCCAACAGCGGACTCACTACGCTGGGCAGTTTCAACACCGTAGTAAATTTAGATGGACTGCTGATAAACACAAACTTTCACGTGGTCCGCGAAAGGGATTCAAGGTTTGGTGTTATTATCGGAAATGACATTTTGAAATCGGTCGATATAATACTAATACTTTTCTTCTACCTTCTTTTGGAGGAGGTTTTCCATAAAATGCAATATATTTCCCGCGGAAATGCATGACAGAAATTTTTTTTGAAACACCAACATTTTTGAATTTTGTGTATGTGGGCTGAACAGTGTGCGTCGGTATCTTTTTCAAAGCTTGCCATCGTGCATATGCTTCGAAACTCTTTAATCAGATTCATCTCTACTATCAAAAACCGACTTTTTAGTAATCGTTTGAGCCTCAACATATTTTTTGTTGTCTGGCGCTACTTCACGCTCCCTAAACCCTGCATCGTCTCCTTTTAGTATTTATTTATTTTATTTATTATTTACAATGTATTATAAGGGCGAAGGACAATGCATGGTGTGTCAAAAATATGTACGAAATTTAAAATAAAACGCCATTTCAACAAGACTCTAAGTTTAAATTTTCTAATTGAAAAGGAATCAATTTCATATATTTGTCACGGCAAAGTTGAAGTACTGAATGTGTCGATCGTCATTAAAATACATGTAATTTTACTCTGCTGTCAGTTAAACGGATTGCTGGATTGACGGAAAAGTATTCATTCTGTGGATATAATCCACATTTCATTCTTCTCATTGGGTTGGGCCTGTTCGAATCAAAATCAAAAATTTATTTTTGCATTTCAATAGAAATTTGTTTTCCTATACTCGCCTATGCTCGCCATATACACAAATTTCTTATGAAAGTGTATAGGCGAGTGAAGTTCAATATCTACGAGCACTACAAAAACAAAATGTGTATGCGAGTATAGGGCTTAGATACACTTGCTCTATCACTTGATTTAATTGGTTCGTATACCTTAATTTTTTCTTTTAATTCACTCACATTGCTGGCCAGATACAAATTTGCCTTGTTGGACCTTGTATCCGGTAAACCTTCGATAAAATATTCTATCAGACTAATATCATCTAAATTCACCATCTTCCCGAGTTCCATCAAACTATATAAGTATTCCCTATAATCTTTATTATACCGTTTGCGCCTGTTTCGCAACATACGATGCACCTCACTTGCTGACACTGTGGAACCAAATTCTTCTTTCAATGCCGACTTTAACCAGTCCCACCCACTTATGCCACTTTGACTTATGCCACTTTGACTTTGAACAAACATCTTCATCAATTTCTGCAAGTTCTTCCACTGCACGGCTGCAGCATTATCTTCAAAACATTCTAGCCATTTTTCGTTCGAGAGCTGTCCTGAACCCGAAAAACAAGACAAAGAATCTTCGATATCGCGGAGGATGAAAGATGATCTGTGAGTTTGGCGTGCTACAACGTCAGCGGATTGGAGGTTTAGGCCGCCTGAAGAAGTCTGATGAGGGGATGTGGTGGTCTCCGAAATGGATCCATAACTTCTACCAAACAAATTTTTTCAATTTTCCTTAATTAAAAACTGGCCAATAGCTCATATAAAATTCAGATAAAATTTAAATTTTGTTGCTATTTGGCAAATAATGCACAATACACTTGCTAAAGCCTATATGACACTACATTTTTACCCTGGTTTTTTTGGTTTGGAAAACCCACCGAAATTCAAAATACAAAAACAATTCTTCTATAGGTTGAAAAGAGACAAATACTCCCTCAAAAACAATTTAGAAGCTTACACACGGTAGGCAGGAAGCGACGATAGGTTGCATGAAAATGTCGAGAAAAAAGGAAAGTGGGGTTGTGTTATGTGATGTTTATAGATGAAACATCCGTTGAAATTAAAATCCGAGCTGCTCCTTTTTCAAGGATATCCACATTTTTTGTTTTTTTTGAAAGGATCAAATATTGAGGAAATCGAATATTCGCCACCGTCCAAATTTTTCCGATTTCAATACATTATTTGGTCGCTAAGGGATACAAAAAAAGGTATTAAAAAGAAAAATGGACACCTGTAGTGGAAAAATCCAATGTGAACAGGACCTAAAGGATAACCACTGAAATATAAAATAACACAAAAAGTACCCACTTTAATTTGCGTATAACTCCTAAAATGTTAACTCTACGTGGAAATTTCTTATTATATGTTTCATTCAGAATAAATAAAGAAATATTTCTTTAATATACAATTTTGATGTACCTGCAGTGCTTAATGTACTTTTGTGCATCTAAAGTGAAAATTTCAAAAAAAGTACGTTTTTTTTATGGTGCTATTTTAAGTTCAAATATTTTTCTAGTTTATGTAACTATTTTAATCTAATGATCCAACTCTCATTCCTACATATCTCTGCGTTAATACTAAAAAAGAGTTAGAGCTGAGATACGCGCTAGCTGTGCACGGTGGGCGGGAAGCAACAATAGGTTGCATGGGAATATCGTAAAAACGATGGCCCAACGAATATGTGCCTAGCTGTGTGCTGGTACTAATTTTCGTTTAAAAAAAATGTTGGAGATTTTATTCACGTTTGCTGTGTGTTTATGAAGTATATTAGAATATCATTTTACGTAAGTGTTTAGCCGGCGATCGTTTTTTCGATATTTTCATGCAACCTATTGTTGCTTACCGCCCACCGTGCACAGCTAGCGCGTATTTCAGCTCTAATTCTTTTTAGTATTAACGTATAGATATGTAAGAATGAGAATTGGATCATTAGATTAAAATATTTACATAAACTAGAAAAATATTTGAACTTAAAATAGCACCATAAAAAAAACGTACTTTTTTTTTGAAATTTTCACTTTAGATGGACCAAAGTGCATTAACCACTGCAGGTACATCAAAATTGTATATCAAAGAAATATTCCTTTATTTATTCTGAATGAAATATATTATAAGGAATTTTCACGTAGAGTTAACATGTTAGGAGTTATACGCAAATTAAAGTGGGTACTTTTTGTGTTATTTTATATTTCAGTGGTTATCCTTTAGATCCTGTTCACATTGGATTTTTCCACTACAGGTGTCCATTTTTCTTTTTAATACCTTTTTTTGTATCCCTTAGCGACCAAATAATGTATTGAAATCGGAAAAATTTGGACGGTGGCGAATTTTCGATTTTCTCAATATTTGATCCTTTCAAAAAAAACAAAAAATGTGGATATCCTTGAAAAAGGAGCAGCTCGGATTTTAATTTCAACGGATGTTCCATCTATAAACATCACATAACACAACCCCACTTTCCTTTTTTCTCGACATTTTCATGCAACCTATCGTCGCTTCCTGCCTACCGTGTACAAGAGGCAAATTTAAAATTTGTATTTCCATATATTTTTTATTTTAAATATAATTTATTTTCTAGTTGTCAAATTGAAACAATTGTCAGAAAAAATGTCCGAATGCCAAAAAACCTACCGAAATACAAGCTGGCTCGTTGGTTTTTTATCGCCTAGATGGTATTTTGTTTGGTTTTTTTTTCAATATTGCTTGCTCGCTTGCACCAACGCAAAACTGTATTTGACCATCTCCACACAAAAAACCTGGTAGAATACCAGAAAAAAAATGTAGTGTCATATGGGCATAAGAGCTTATATGCGATATTCAGAAGGCTTATCCCATGATAATTGGCGCGTACTGTGCTCTGAAAAAAATACCCGTAATAAAATCAACAACTTTCCGCTGTTGAATCTCCGTATTTGATTCAACAGCAAAAGTATTTGTTTTAACGGCAAAGTTTTTGATTCAACAAATTTCCGTAGTTAATTCAAAGACGTGCGTTGTTGATTCAAAAACTCGCTTGCTGTTAAACATTTTAAAAAGAAAGAAGGATTTGAAAGAAAAAATAAAAAAATAAACAAAATTTTTCAAATTCGTTCAATTCGTTTCAATTTTAAAATAAAATAAAGTAATATACATACATAAATAAAAAAATTAATTAAACAAAAACTAATATCTATTGATAAACTCAGCTTTTTTTGATGTCGTGAGAGTTGTCTGCAGATGTACTGATGCGTTTGGAAATGGTGAATGGATGAATAACTAAAGTTCATTTGGTGACGGCGGGCCTTAGTATTAATATTACTACATATCGAGCCCTAACCGACAAAAAGTGTATCCAACAAAAATTAAATTTTACAGGAGTTTTTTTTTATTTTCTTTTAATACAGTTGGTAATCAGCCTTGAAATGTATTTATGGCCGGTTTCACAATCTGCGGTTAATTTAATCGCTGGTTAGTTTGACGTAAATTGTATGGCGAACTGTCAAATAAATTGCTTCACCGGGCAAAAATCTCTGCTTAAGTGCTTAACCGGAGGTGGTGAAACCGGCCCTAAGTCTATGAAATTGTGGGAGTTGATGCGTACTATAATAAGTTATTGATTTCCTTGAAAACGATAAAATCGATAATTTTGTTGGATACAATTTATGGCGGTTAGGGCTCGATATGTAAACATACTTACATATATTATATGTATAAAAAAATAAAATAAAATAAAATAATATCTATTATATTAAAAAAAAATACTATTTTTACAATTTTCTTGAGGTTAACTTAAATGCGTAAGTATTTGCTTCAATGGTGCCCGTTTTTCGACCAAAAACTTTTGCGGTTAATTCAAAAGCAAAAGTTGTTAGCTTAAATACGAAAAGTATTTGAATCAACAGTGCTCGGTTTTGGACTAAAATTTTTTGCTGTTAATTCAAAAGCAAAAACTGTTAACTTAAATTTAAAATTATTTCATTCAACAGTTTCCGTTGTTAACGTAAATACGAAAAGTATTTGAATCAAAAACGCTCTCATCTTTCAAACAACAACGGAGCGTTGTTGGGCACATTTCAACTGCGGAAAGTTGTTCATTTAACTGCAAAAGTCTTTGTATTTACTACAACGTTTTTTTTTTTCAGAGTGGAGTCTCCTTTTTTATGAATTGGGCAGAGCACACTTAAGTTGCAATCGTCGGGCATGCGCTCGTCCAACCATATTCTACATAGGAGTTGATGCATGCTCCTTCTCAACTCTTCGCCGCCATGTTTGAATAGCCGTCAGCGCCCGGGGCTTTGTTATTTTTAAGCCGAGACATTGCTATTCGCACTTCGTCATGATCGGGTGGTGGAACATGCCTACCATCATCTGCTACTGGGGATTCGGGTTGTACATCTTCTCCTTCAGCAATTTCACTGTAACCATTACCTAGCAAGGAAGAGAAGTGATCCCTCCACAATTTAAGTATGCTCTTGACATCAGTTACCAGATCCCCGTTATCATTCCGGCAGGAATTTGCCCCGGTTTTGAAATCTTCAGTCATCCGCCTGATTTTTTGATAGAATTTTTTTACATATGCATTTATAAAAGCTCTGTTCAATAACGAACAATTGTTACGAGTTTTTCCTAAAATGTGTATTTGTATGGAGAACTATCATTTTTTATGAAAAATTCGTAACAATTTTTCGTTATTGAACAGAGCTAAAGTCAATAAAAGTTTACGAGTTATATTTGTGTTTTTTATTTGTGATTTAATTCGTAATGGAAATTGATGCTTTGGATGAAATGTTTGTGGATTTGTGCGAGGTGTATAGATTATACAAGCTCTAAATTTTGAGTTATTATATTAATTTGAGGAAAAATTTAACAGCGAAAAATATGTATTTAAATTTGGAATTTCGTACATAAACAGAAACAATAACTTCTATTGCAAAATAGTATGTATATGTAACTAGTATTTATATAAAAGGTACTACTTGTTAATACCTGTTCTTTAGCTAAAATAAGTTCCTGCCGTTTCTTTTCTTTGTCCTACATTCAATTAGTCGAACAACTGAAACAGTTGGATTTGCAGCCCAATTTCATTCCAACTGAAACAGTCGGCCAACTGCTTGATCAGCAAGGCGCCCTTCTACGTATTCATACTACAGACACTACAGAATTCAACAACAACAGTGATATTCGTAGTGGAAAGAGTTGCCTTGCTGGCAGCACTTATTTTATTTCACTTTGGGTAAATTGCAGTTTGAATATTTCAATAAATATTTTCAAAATGTTTAAAAAAAAAAAAACAAAAGATTCGTTTTTTATTAACTACACCTTTTCAAGTCCATAATGAGAATATGTAAGATCGTATTGAGAAATGTAAATTCGTATTGATAATGTGTAAATTCATAATGGGAATTTATAAGTTGATATTGAGAAATATAAATTCGTATTGAGAATGTGTAATTTCAAATTGGGAAATGTAACCTTTAAATTTCGATTTTCTCATTTTGAAATTACATTTCCCAATTTGAAATTACACATTCTCAATACGAATTTATATTTCTCAATATCAACTTATACATTCCCAATATGAATTTATACTTTCCCATTTGAATTTCGGTTTTCTCATTTTGAACTTACATTTCTCAATATGATCTTACATGTTCACAATACGATCTAACATATTCTCATTATGGACTTGAAAAGGTGTAGTTATGTATATGCCTTGTTTATACGTAGCAGTAGGCGAGACCGCATCCACTCAATATACTAACCTTCCGTTTATACAACCTAGTTTGAAGCGTGTATAGTGAAACCGCATTGTAATGCATAGGTGGCCAGGAATTAAGCGTAAGGGAGCCACACGACAACAACATCAATAAAAATTGCAACAACTTTCTTCTCGGAATTATAAAAATATTATTTCGCAAATAACGGTTTATTGCAACAACATGTACTTATGTATGTACATTAGGGTGTCTCGAAATATATTTTTTTTGGATTTCCTTAACGCAAGACCCCTCAAAATTTGCGGTTTTGATCGCAAATTACGAAACAAGTTTTAAAAACTAAATACAATTAGATCTTCAGGGCTCTACCGATCTTTAAGGTTTTTCGGTTTTGTCATTCATGCAGAACGCCCACTTACCACACCACATATTACATCCGCATATTGTTTGCATGCTTACTAAGTAATTCTTTTCGTTCCTATAAGTTCTATTCGCTTAATTTTTTATGCAACTTACTTTTAAGTGCAAAAATCTGAATTGCATGTAGTTACAATGAAAATACTCGTACATACACATATTTTCTACAATGGGTTTGATTTGGCTTCTGCATTTTATTTGCCTTTCAATCGTGGAGAATCAGTTCTTTAAAAAAAAAAACAATACGGTTCTTTAACTTTAAAAGCATAAAGTTCTTATTTGCCTAAAGTTTAATTTTATAACGTTACGAATATTCTGGAATCAGAAAAGATTTAGAAGAGACTACAAGCCTTGGGCGAAGGTACTAGTATGCAGTGTTGTCACCGCAAAATGGGTTTTCATACGTTCAGTGTTCCCGCGAGGTCAAGAAAATTTGGATCGTAAAAACAGAATAATGTATGTATATTGTTTTTAAGTATCATCTCAGAGAAAAACTATTAAAACTTCATATAAAATAAAATGCTTTAACTTCATAACGATATGTTATTATTTTTTTATTATTTCTAACATGCAAAAACAAAAATCCATCAAATTCAAATATACACATATTGACACTAAAATGGGTTTAAAAATTTTTCTTTCGCAGCCTTACAGAATTCGCAATTAAAATTATATGAATAATGTACTTTACTAAAACAAATTATGCTAAAATTATTTCATTTAATTTTATGTGAATTTAAATGAGCTATTGCAGTGGGTAGAGTGCTCGCCTGCTGTGTCAGAGGTCTCGGGTTCAAACCACGGTCCGAGCCAAACACCAAAACAATTTTTCAATTAGTAAAAATCCATTTATTGGGTTTTTTAAGAGCAGCGGTCACCTCTCGGCAGTGGGCGGCATACCCTCCGAGAGTATTTCTGCCATGAAAAAGCTTCTCACAAAAAATGCATTCGCCGTTCGGAGCCGGCATAAAACTGTAGGTCCACCCAATTAGTAGGAAAAACAAAAAGGAGCACACCTCGAATTGGGAGAGAAGCTCGGCCATAAAACTCGTCAGAGTTATAATAGCGCCATTGTATTATTATTATTGGCCATTTTTTAATGAAGAAACATTGAAAAAAAATTTTTGGTAGAAGTTATGGATCCAAATTTTTTCAATTTTTCTTCATTAAAAAATGGCCAATAGCTCATTTAAATTCACATAAAATAATTATTTCATTTAATTTATTTAAACGAAAGTCATATCAGATAAACAAAAATCCCCTGAACACAGCACTTTTTTTATATTTTAAAAATAATTCAGTTAAAAATTCTTTATTCAATTAATTTTTTTATGTAGTACAGTCATATGAAAAATAATAGGGACACTTGCCTTGAAATATTTCAAAGATCGATCCTGCTTCAATTTCTAAACAATGCACTATGGTCTGAAATTCAAATTTTTTGGCATAAATTAGGAGTGGTACTAGCCTATTGAAATTTTGCACACTTAGTTAAGAAAAACTCCAACTCCAAAATTTCATCTCAAAAAATTGCGATATATTCACGAAAATTGGCAATTAAGTTATTATCGTAATACGCATCGACGATACCAGAAATAGTTGAAATCGGCCAGTCCTTAGGGGTACCTCCCTTGGACCTATAGTAAAAAATTGTTGAATTTCAGCTCCAAAAATTGCGATCTTCTCGAAATTGGCAAATAAGTTATTCCCGTAATATGCATCGACGATACCAAAAATTGTTGAAATCGGCCAGTCCCTAGGAGTACCTCCCTTGGACCTATAGTAAAAATTTTTTTTCATAAAATGAAGAATTTGCACATGATGGGCAAAAGTGGGCAACTAATTTTATTATCACATGAAAACAGATACTAATGGTTATAGCTGTACATAAAATGTTCCCAAACCAAATATTTAATTCAATAAATTCTTAGAAGTATACGAAAAGATATAAGAAAAGAACTTATGTATTTACATCAAAAATTGCTTTTCTTAATGGTAAATTTTTCAGACATATTATTTCTGGAGAAGGTTTGGGCAACTAATTTTATTATCACATGAAAACAGATACTAATGGTTATAGCTGTACATAAAATGTTCCCAAACCAAATATTTAATCCAATAAATTCTTAGAAGTATACGAAAAGATATAAGAAAAGAACTTATGTATTTACATCAAAATTGCTTTTCTTAACGGTACATTTTTCAGACATATTATTTCTGGAGAAAGTGTGGGTGATGACAAGTAAGCCATATCTACAAAAAAGTGAAAATCGGAAATCATGGCCTTTACATCTTTCCGGCACATACGGCTCGATATTATTCTTTCTTGTATTTTTTCTTGCATGTGCGATGCGATCTCTCTTGTATAATTTATTTCGAGCTTCTGACACATTTTCTCCAAAATAGGAATTACGCATTTTGATAATTTTTCGTTAGCCTATGCCAACAAATTGTGTATTTTTTTTCTTATTTCATCTTTTTTCTGTAAACTTAACTCATTGGTATTCATTTTTTTTAAAATCCAATCCAAAGCCACATTAGTTTTGCGATCGCCCTCTAGCCAAACTCCAAGTATTTCTTCGTGTTGGAATTCAAAGGTTGCTGAAAATTACAAATACACTTAAATGGGGCAAAAACGGGCAAATGATACATGCATGATTTTAAAGAACATACTCCAAACTTTCACCGAACATAAAAATCTGGAGCAATACGGACAATACACACAACTTTCACTCCACAGAACTCAGGTAAATACGAAATTTTAGGTTAAAAAAGCTATTAAACAAAACTCCGCACCATACAGATATGAGACAATAAAACACATTTTTTTTGTTAAGTTGAAAAATAGAGACCTTTCTTATATTCCTCCATTATAAATTTATTCACTTTTTTCCTTTTTTAACTATTATCACACAGCTGATTTCTTACAATATTTTACTCAGCTGTTTACAAGTTTGTTATTGCTTCAGAAGCATCATGTTTGACAGCTCATATTTAGAACAAGGTTGCCATATCCAAATAATTTTTTGTACATTTTAGACCACTGAAATGTCTAAATTAATACTGCGTACCTATTTTTTTTAAAATAGACAAAAAAAAATTAGGATTTATGCCAAATAATTATTTCATTTAATTTATTTAAACGAAAGTCATATCAGATAAACAAAAATCCCCTGAACACAGCACTTTTTTTTTATATTTTAAAAATAATTCAGTTAGAAATTCTTTATTCAATTAATTTTTTTATGTAGTACAGTCATATGAAAAATAATAGGGACACTTGCCTTGAAATATTTCAAAGATCGATCCTGCTTCAATTTCTAAACAATGCACTATGGTCTGAAATTCAAATTTTTTGGCATAAATTAGGAGTGGTACTAGCCCATTGAAATTTTGCACACAGGTTATATATGACTTAGTTAAGAAAAACTCCAAGAATGGTTGAAATCGGTCATTCCCCAGGGGTACCTCCCTTGGACCTATAGTAAAAATTTTTGAATTTCATCTCAAAAAATTGCGATATATTCACGAAAATTGGCAATTAAGTTATTATCGTAATACGCATCGACGATACCAAAAATAGTTGAAATCGGCCAGTCCTTAGGGGTACCTCCCTTGGACCTATAGTAAAAAATTGTTGAATTTCAGCTCCAAAAATTGCGATCTTCTCGAAAATTGGCAAATAAGTTATTCCCGCAATATGCATCGACGATACCAAAAATTGTTGAAATCGGCCAGTCCCTAGGAGTACCTCCCTTGGACCTATAGTAAAAATTTTTTTTTTCATAAAATGAAGAATTTGCACATGATGGGCAAAAGTGGGCAACTAATTTTATTATCACATGAAAACAGATACTAATGGTTATAGCTGTACATAAAATGTTCCCAAACCAAATATTTAATTCAATAAATTCTTAGAAGTATACGAAAAGATATAAGAAAAGAACTTATGTATTTACATCAAAATTGCTTTTCTTAACGGTACATTTTTCAGACATATTATTTCTGGAGAAGGCCATTTCTACAAAAAAGTGAAAATCGGAAATCATGGCCTTTACATCTTTCCGGCACATACGGCTCGATATTATTTTTTCTTGTATTTTTTCTTGCATGTGCGATGCGATCTCTCTTGTATAATTTATTTCGAGCTTCTGACACATTTTCTCCAAAATAGGAATTACGCATTTTGATAATTTTTCGTTAGCATATGCCAACAAATTGTTTATTTTTTTTTTCTTATTTCATCTTTTTTCTGTAAACTTAACTCATTGGTATTCATTTTTTTAAAAATCCAATCCAAAGCCACATTAGTTTTGCGATCGCCCTCTAGCCAAACTCCAAGTATTTCTTCGTGTTGGAATTCAAAAGTTGCTGAAAATTACAAATACACTTAAATGGGGCAAAAACGGGCAAATGATACATGCATGATTTTAAAGAACATACTCCAAACTTTCACCGAACATAAAAATCTGGAGCAATACGGACAATACACACAACTTTCACTCCACAGAACTCAGGTAAATACGAAATTTTAGGTTTAAAAAGCTATTAAACAAAACTCCGCACCATACAGATATGAGACAATAAAACACATTTTTTTTTTGTTAAAAAGAGAGACCTTTCTTATATTCCTCCATTATAAATTTATTCACTTTCTTCCTTTTTTAACTATTATCACACAGCTGATTTCTTACAATATTTTACTCAGCTGTTTACAAGTTTGTTATTGCTTCAGAAGCATCATGTTTGACAGCTCATATTTAGAACAAGGTTGCCATATCCAAATAATTTTTTGTACATTTTAGACCACTGAAATGTCTAAATTAATACTGCGTACCTATTTTTTTAAATTAGAAAAAAAATTTAGGATTTATGCCAAAAAATTTGAATTTCAGACCATACTGCAATGGTCAAAGCCAAAAATATCCTCACTGGTTCAAAGGAATATACAGATATTTGTAAGAAAGGACCCGTTATGCCTTTCCATGACAAAAAAAAATTAGTTTTATTTAAACATGAAATCTCCCACAGTTCGAAAAATGTTAGTTTTAAAAGATTTAAAGCCAAAAAGGCCAAGAATAGCGCCCTTTCTCCAAACCATGCAATTCTGAACATGTTTGGCTGCAAGTGGTGTGTAGTTTCAAAGTAGTAGAAACATAAACAAAGAAGCAGAATCACGATACCAAAAACAAAAAGGACAAGGAATTCATACGTTATAAAAAATAAGTAGGAAAGAGGAAATATAGAGGGAACCTAAGTAGATACCTAGAATAATTAGTATATAATAGTAACAACAAAATAGTAGTCGCAGCAATAACAACAAATCTCAAAAAATAACATAGTCGCAATCTCAAGCAGAAATACCAAAATTTGGACAGAAAAATATATTTGAATTCTAAGTTTTTTAAATTTATTAAATGCAATAAATTTGTTTCTCTGTACTAATATGGTTAATCTCAATAATAAAATAACTTTTGAGTATGACATTTTTATTATTTTAGCTCTAAAGTTTAGGTTTCTAAATATATGAAATTAACAAAATTTCAGATCTCGGTAGAACCCTCAAGATCGAATTCAATTCCGGGTTTTTTACTTGTATTGTGATCTGTATTCAACTACGCAACTTTTGATACCTCTTGCGATAGCGTAGCTCGAAAAAAACTTTTTTTCATACATGAACGGGAACCCTAATGTACATACATAAAAAAATCATACTCCCATGAGCACTTAAACTTTCTATTCTTAGATGTCATTTTGAAAAGAACAAATGTACATACATATGTATAGATATGCTGCAGCTAGGCATTCAAATATTTTGCTAATAGTCCAACCAGTCAACGACGCACGCACGTAGCCCGTGTCAGCTGACACAACCTGTCTTATGGAGTTGTAGTGTAAATGCCCATTCACCAACGCATGACGACGGCTCTCTTGACGCACGTATCGTAGAAACCTAGCTCAATTTGATTTTTCACGTAATAACGTGTCAGCTGATGCTCTCATGATTGCTTTCTTTGCAACAGGATTGCCGGAGCGATTATTTTGTAGTAAATTTGTACCAATCTTTCAATATGCTCCCAAAGTACCTCAATAACTATTCCGAATGTTGCCGATTATAAAATTATGTTAACATAAGTGTATTTTTTTTTAAATATGGAGATAAAAATGTAATAAAAAAATTTAAGTTTTTTCTTGCGTTTTTTTTTACTAAATTTGGCTATTGCCGCAATCGTTTTTTTACACGGAAATAAAAATGTAAATAGAGAAAATGAAGGTTTTCTGGCGTTTTTTTTTTTACTAAATTGTACTACATATTGTATCAATCGTTTGTATTTGTTTTTATATGGAGATAAAAATTTAAATAGAAAAAAAATGAAGTTTTTTCTGCTGTGTTTTCTTTACTAAATTTGACTATTGTGGATATCTTTGGCTGTTCAATTTAGCAAAATTACCCCGGATAGCAAATTTTTAAAAGCTGTCAGGTGAATAATATTTGGTGAGCCGGCAAGACTCGTGAATTTGACAACAAGCATAAACAACAAAAAGACCGAAATACGTACATATGCATTACATAAATTAAAAAATAACCGCGGTGAATATTATTACTAAAAATTAAAATAAAACTAATAGTATCTGTATATAATTGCTGCATGTTATTAATTTCAAAAATTAGGTTTCTTAGTGCCCATACATACATATGTACATATTCTTAAAAGCCTTTAAGAAATAGTAGTAGAAAATGTAGAAGCACGGAGTCAGAAGTAAACAAAACTGCAATTAATATTTGGTTTTAAATTATCATGATACAACATTTTCAATTTAAAAATTTATTTATTAATAAATTCTATGAATAATACGATTTTCAAGAAAAATTACTACGAAACCAAACACAAGTTACTACGAAATCAAAAACTGCATGTATACTTTGCTGTACAATGGTAACGCTGTTATTCAGCTCATTCCAAACAAACCAAAAACAATGCAGAATGTAAACGAAGGAAAACAACTGATTATTGCGTTGGGTATGCGTGCGTTTACGTGCGTGAATGGTGTCGATTTTCAACTATTGCGTGAGGTAACTGAGAGATATGACGCCGTCGGTCAATGGTTGGACTATAAATAACATAAACGAGGTAGCAGATATAAATGTACAATCATATGTACATATGTATGTATGTATGTATGAAGGCGTAACTACACAATGAATGTCGGTCGAAGCTGGACCGTTAGGTTTGAGTGCTCGCCGCGACGACGATTTCTGTGAAAAAAAGAAATGTGCGTTATTTTGTCGAAATTGATTTGCTTGTTGTTGGGAGCCACTCGGAGCCACAGCGATGTTGTTGGGAGACAAACGGAGTCACTGGAGCCATTGGCTGGCCATCTATGTTGTAATGCATTTCGATCAGCTGTTCTTTGTTTATATTCGATTAATTTTTCACTACAATTGTGCCACGAAATCGCACTATTCATAAAAGAAATAGCAAAGAAAACTTTTATTTTCGTCGATCTTAAAATATTATTTAATTGATTTGAATTGAATACACACGCGTTTAATACAATCAGCTGATCTTTAATACCATGTCTCCACATAACGTGTTTCGCTCTTTTTTTCTGCATTTTCTCTCTCAATCTTGTTTCGACACGGAAATCAGTGCCGAAGCTCGCCAATTTCCATACAAATTTCTGAGAGCGAGTGAAGATTGAAACACTGTTTCATTCTGAATCATCTTGCCAACCTCGATGATATCGATGTCTTCTCTAATTTTGTATCGAAAATCTATCGAAATCTCACACAGACCAAAACAAAAACGCAAAATATAAGCAAACATACAAACATTTAAGAAGAGCAAGAAAGAGAAATGTTAAACTGAATCACGATCAGCCACGTGGAGACGGGTTATTTAGCGAGATGTTTTGCTAGATGTTTTGTTGGTGAAACAAGTTATGTGGGGCTTTAATTCGCTTCGATAAATTTAGTCGTTTATACGCTCCCTTCAACCGTTGCGAGAAATAAAATACCGATTTGAAAATGAGTCTGAGAGAATTCAGCTATGCATTTCAAAGCGTATTCAAAATCGATTTATACATGCGTGTGTATTCAGTGAAACCGCATTATGCCACCGTATAAACAAGGTAATGGACAAGAATTATCTAACTAAGGATATATTATTTCCATTTTCATGTGTTTCTTGCTATTGTTGTTCTCTTCAAATATGTCATTAATCGCATATAATTACAACAAAAAAATATTTTTTCAATTCGTCTTGTTTGACATTCTACGTGAACCCTCTTGGCCATGATTAGGCTGACCATAAATATGAATCGAAAATGAGGGACAAAATTTCAAATGATATAAATACGAACATATATTTATGAAACTTGAAATCGTAAAAAATATTTTTTCATCAAATAATAGGCTTACAAACATATGTAATTCACATTCTCTTCAGACTTTTTCTTTTAACAAAAATAAAAAAATTTGCAAGTTTAATTCAAGGCTGCACAACGATATCAACAAAAATATTTTGTTTTGTTGAATATCAAATAAAAATTAACACAAAAATTTTGTTTTGTTGAATATCAAATAAAAATTATTGAAATTATTTCGTTTCGTTGATTATCAAAAAAAAATTATCAAAATTATTTTGTTTCGTTGATTATCAAAAACAAAATAATAATAAAATTTTGTTTCGGGCTTACGGCTTCAATTTACTTTGAATTTTTATTAACGTTATTTTTTTTGATAATTTTTTTTGTTGGCTACCGAAACAAAATTTTTTCAATATTTGTTTTTTGATAATCAACAAAACGAAATTTTTTTCATAATTTTTTTTGATAATTATCAAAACAGTATTTTTTTGTTCAGCACTTAACGTTACAATTTTTCAAAGTTGAATTGAAAACAAAATATTTTTTCGGTTATTGATAAAAAATAACGTTAATGTGCAGCCATGGGTTAATTATAGGTATCTACAATAAAGCATGCATAATGCTGCCATAAAAAAGAATTTGGTAACTTAGTTTAATGTCCACAAATCAATTTTAATACGATTTACCAATTTCTTTCAAATTAATTTGCCACACAGCAGCCACAAAAATTTCATTCCAACAAACATATAGTCAATGAGGATGGTAGTTATTATCGATAACTACTTAAATTCTGATGAGAAAAAGGGCTGCCACCTCAACCTTTTTAATATAAAACAGATTTTAAACAAAAAAGGGGAATATTCATAGTCAAAATAAAATATTGATTTTAACTAACTTAAAATCAGCTTTTATCAAGACTATGAATATGCCCTAAAATAAATAAATGAGGGACAAATGAGGGACACTAGGAAAAAAACAGAACATTTTGAGGTGTTCCGAAAAAAACAAAAATACGAGGGACAGACTTCTGAAAAACAGAACGGTCCCTCAAAAAACAGAACGGATGGTCAGCCTAGCCATGATTGACGGAATACAATTTAGTATACATACATAATTTCAATCAGCTTATCTACTGCGATATCCCCAGTTAAATAATACTTGGTTATGGATAGTTAGCCAAGTTTTTCTTGGCAAAGCGTTTCTTGATTCAAAAAATTAGCAGAAGAGTACAGAATAAGAAGCATAGAGAGCTCGTAATTTCAGCTAGTAAATTTTTCATTAGCTCGAATTATTTTCTGTCGAAGTAGAAAACAGCTGTTTAAAAAAATATACCAACGAATATATTTGATTTTATTGCTTTTGTAATTTGGTGAATTTTTAAAATAGAAATAATGAAAATGAAATAGCATGGAAATTATTAAAGGCTAATTTTTACTATTTTTCCCTTTCTTGTACTTCTGTTCGTTTCGCTCTTTATGAACGTAATTCCTTCCGTTTTTCTCTTTTCATTTACTTGACAGCTAGTTGCTAGTTTAATAAGAAACAAAGCCAAACAAAGTTTGCACTTTTTGTTTATTTTATGGTTTTTTATTTATTAATCAAGTTGACAGCTGACAAGAAGGTGCTTTCATGTAAGAATGCAAATAAAATGATAAACTTTAGCAATTTAATACTTCTTCACTTCATATGAAGACCACTAATGTAAAATTTGCTGGATAAAATGTGAACATTGGCAACACTATGTCATTGTCAATCGCCCGACTATTTAGTCTGTAGTGTGAATAGCTGCCACCGATTCGACTAAATCGATTTAGTCGCAAGTGTGTATAGGCTCTAAACGCAACAGTTTCTTTTACATAACACAGTTTTCTCGATTGGTCGCAATAACAAAATTTACAACTTTTACATATGTATAAAAACTTTACATATAAGCACTTTTGAGCATAACGGATTCATCACGTGGTTTTGCAGTTTCTTCTCACCATGTAACATTTAGTACAGCAACATTCAGTTTCGATTTTTAGTTTTGTAAAATTTTTCCGCACCACCACTATTTTTTCAATTTCAATTTCAATTTATTAAGTCTATGATTACAAAAAATCTTACAGACTAGATACAATTTTACATACAACTTTTATTTTCTTCTTTTCTGATATACCCAGTAAGGGACACTAATGGCCAGTAAGGACCCAGTCAAAAATTAAATTTGACACTATTTTAATACATTTTGGGCCAGAAAGGACCCAGTCAAAATTCGTTTTAAGTGAAAATCATCACTTCTGGCACCATTTGTAGGGTTCGTTTCAATTAACATTGTTTATTTTGGTAATTTTAGTTAACAATTTAATTTAAATGATTTACATTTTGGTATCGTTATAGCAGTTCAATATAATTTAATACATGAACAATTTACAAATTACACTACTCGACACCAAAAATAAAGTAGTACTTTTCTAAAGCGAAATTTTACTCTGAATATCATCTCCATTTTTTTGTGGCAGACCCAGTTTTTGAGATAATGGTAAAAATGTGGAAAAAGCCATATATGCAAGACATTGCATCACATAAGTGCATCAAAAAGTTTTATTAGACATCGTGGCGATTTGACATCTAGGAAGTAATAGTAGAAGGAGCTCCTACAAACATTTTTTGCCTTCACACTCCAAAATTGGTCAAGTCGTTTGGTTACAATGGCAAAAATAATGAAAAAAAAATTTGAAAAAAATCAATTTTTTTTTTTAAGAAACTTTAGATTCGTCTGTCCTAAAATCAGAAAAATTGTATGTGGGAAAGTTAGCCCCCCTATCCTATAGAGAATTTAATTGTGAACATATTAAGACTAATTGTGTAATAATCGGATGTACCGTTATTTATATTTATCTATTTTTATTGAAAGTCCTTAACCAAAAATTTTCCGGAGTATAGTTTCAACCACAAAATTGGGTTTATTCATAAAACTTTATTAAGGAGTAATACTCAAGATTATTTCATTCCATTTATTATGTGTTTTGAAGTGCACAATATCTCTCAAAACAGCGATTAATAGGAAAAAAAATCAATTGAATAAAAAAATATCTGCATTTCGCCATTTAAAGAGAGGATAAATAATGAGCGATGTGAGTAAGTACTTTTGACTACTCTTTTGTGATTTTCTGCATTTGTTACACGTATGATTGTCCAAAAAATAGTCTCCCATCATATCCTCGTAAAGACTCTTGATATCGCCATTCAAAAACTATTGAGTCCTGATGAAATCTCTCACCCTGTTCATCACTTTCAGCACCTAATAACATGTCTCCACATAACGTCTTTCGCTCTTTTTTTTCTGCACTCGCTCTCTCAATCGTGTTTCGACCTCAAAACGAGTGCCGAATTTCGCCAATTTCCATACAAATTTCTGAGAGCGAGTGAAGATTGAAACACTAGTTTCGTTCTCAATCCTCTTGCCAAACGCGATGATATCGATGCCTTCTCTAATTTTGTATTGAAAATCTATCGAAATCTCACACAGACCAAAACAAAAACGCAAAAATAAGCAAACATGCAAACATTTAAGAAGAACAACAAAGAGAAATGTTAAACTGAATAACGATCAGCTACGTGGAGAAACAAGTTGGTGAAACAAGTTATGTGGAGACGGGCTTTAAGTTTGTAGGGATATTATCAATATGTTAATGCTAGAAATGGATTTTAGGCGGCCACAACTTCCTTCACAACTTCATAACATACATTCCATGCCAAGCTTGGGAAATTTTCTGCAAATGTATATATCCCTACCGGAACACTGATAGTCATTTGATTAATCATATTGTTACGTATTTGTCGATAGCTCGATTATTTCTATCGGGTTCGTATCACTAAATTGTTAAATAAAAGTCTTTGTTTACTTCTTAATTCACACTGCTTTATTTCACGACTAAAAAGTCTACACTTGTTTTACTTGACTTGATGTTAACGCTTCTACGGTTAAGTTACGACTGACTGCGGAGCGCCTGCTCGCCGCCTTATATAGTCTGTCAAACGCAATCTGGAAAATTCTGGCAACACTGGAAATTATCTGGTCTCTTCTTCTAGTTCTGGCAGTTTCCTTAGAGATGTGTTCAGTCATTTAGTGATGTGAGAGTGGAACCGATTATATTCGCCACACTGCCCTCCACCTAAGTCTGATCGTCCCGATCTGACACATTACTCGTTCCAAATGCTGCTAGCCTTTCCAGATGAACCACCTTCATTTTATTCCTCGGTCTTCCAATCGTTTGTATGCGATACACAACATCGTTGAGCCGTTTAATCACTTTGTATGGCCCTCCCCAAGTACACTGCAATTTCGGGGACAAACCTTTCTTTCGCTGCGGGTTGTATAGCAAAACTAGATCTCCCTCAACAAAACATTCTGAGTTCATCGCCTTGTCGTATCTGGCCTTCATCTTGTCACTCATGATCTTTGTTCGCTGTCTTACAAGTTCATGTATTTCTCTCATTTCCTCTTCCAGAACGTTGTTAGACCGTCTGGCATTTATTCCCGTATCGGCATTTATCCCGAATTTCAAGTCAGCTGGTAATCGAAGATCATTACCAAAGATTACTTTTGCAGGAGTCTGACCTGTTGTATCGTGTACGGCCGATCGATATGCCATCAGAAACAGAGGAATATGAGTGTCCCAATCTCTCTGGAACTTGTCCACCACTTTTCGTAAATGTTCCTCTAATGTTCTGTTAAATCTTTCTACCATGCCGTCTGATTGTGGATGCAACGCAGTTGTTCGGGTTTTCCTAATACCCAGTGTCTTGCACATCTTCTGGAACACAACTGATTCAAAGTTTCTTCCTTGGTCAGAATGTAGCTCTATAGGTGCACCATATCTCGCCACCCAATTGTTGGTGAATACTTCGGCTATAGTTTCTGCTTCTTGATTTGGAATCGGGTACACTTCCGGCCATTTGCTGAAGTAATCGATGACCACCAGAACATATTTGTTTCCAAGTTTGCTAGTAGGAAATGGCCCAGCTACATCCATGGCAATTCTCTCAAATGGTGCTCCTGGGTTGTATTGTTTCATCGACCCATGACTCCTGGATTTGGGACCCTTAGCCTTTATGCATACATCGCAGTTCGCAATCCACTCAACAACTGTCTGACGGCAGCCGACCCAATAAAACCTCTTCTTGATTTTCTCTACCGTCTTTGTTACTCCAAGATGACCTCCACTTGGACGATTGTGTAGTTCATTTAGCACATCCGATATTATTTTCCTTGGAACAACTATCAATGTTTTAGAGGTTTGACCATCTTCACTCTCCCAAACACGATGTAGGCAACCATTTACCAATTGCAAACTATTCCACTGTGCCCAATATGATTTGGCAACAGGACTCTCTGCTGACATCTCTTCTTTTGATGGTCGTTCATTTTGCTCCAAACCGATCATTACACGTGTCAGATCTGGATCTTCAAGCTGACACTTCCTTAGCTGTTCCGCGTCCCATTCGTCTGTGGATGTTATTGTCATTCGCCGAACATTTACGACGACTTCCTTCCGCTCAGCTCTGGAGGAATTCTTTCGTTCGAGGTTACATGGTTTTCGCAATATTGCATCAGTATTTCCTTGTATGGTTCCTTTCTGGCGATCTATTGATTTGGACATCCGCTCATGCCCGTCAACGTTGCGCTTTCGCTTGTCCACAGTGCTGAAATTACTGGAGCCCTTGCTACAATGACGTGCTATGTGTCCTGTTTTCCTGCACCTGAAGCATTTCACAGCTCTATTCCTCTTTTTCTGCAATTCATTCAACACCTCCAATATCTTAGTTAGCAAGTCTTGCGCATCCACTTCCACCCGATGAGCTTTGTAAGTGGGCTTACACAACAAAGATGCTGTTTCCTGCGTCAACGCATATGAGACCGTTTCAACGAAAGTTCCTTTTGGGTTTGCATAGGTAGCCCGCTTCGTTTCAATATCTCGTATTCCATTGATGAAGCTTTGAATTTTCATTATTTCGATGAATTCTTGAGGTGCTCCTGCGTTTGCCAAATGAGCTAGCCTCTCAATCTCAGAAGAAAATTCTTGTAACGTCTCATTTGGTTTCTGGAAGCGATTCTGCAACTCCATTTGGTATATCTGCTTCCTGTGCTCGCTACCATAACGTCTTTCAACGGCACCCATAATTGCGTCATAGCTGTTCCTTTCGCCCTCGCTAACAGTCTGTAATATTTCTGCTGCAGGTCCTTTCAATGCTACGAACAGGGCAGCGACTTTGTCCTCCGCACTCCAATTATTTACAACTGCCGTTTTCTCAAATTGTGGCTTGAATACTTGAAATGGACCGCTTCCATCAAACGACGGAGGTTTTATCTTCTGCGTAGCAGTTGAAGTGATTGGACGGCTTAGTTGAATATCCTGCAGACGGGCTTTCAATTATTTTACATCGTCCTCTAATTTTTCTTGTCTTTCTTCAAGGACCTCCTTAACTTGTATAATTTTTGCATCCTGTGCCTTGAATTGTAAGGACATGCCTTCTTCTTGTGCCTCCAACTGAGCCGCAATGCCGGATACCTGTGATGAAAGTACAGACTGTTGCAATTCCATTTTGGACGTTATCTGTGCCTGTTGTTCTTCCATTTTTGCCGACATCTGTGCCTGTTTATCTTCCATTTTTGCCGATATCTGTGCCTGTTGATCTTCCATTTTTGCCGATATTTGTGTCAGTACAGCCAATATCGAGTTCATGTCTACGTTTGCTACTGACCGTGGAGCCTCTTCCTTCTAAGTTTCTTCCTTCTGGACCTCTTCCACATCATCGTTGAAATCAAACTCATCTACATTAATGTTATATGCTTCCATAGCTACTCTTAACCTTGTCTGTAGTTTAATTTTATTGCCGCTTGTACTCAGGTTTCTCTTCTCTAACTCCTTTTTAAGCTCTTGGATTTTCAGTTCGTTTAACTTTGCCATTATCCTTATTTCGTTATCCTTGTTTCGTTATCCTTGTTTCGTTATCCTTGGTCCTGGAATTTATTTAACAATTCCAATTCTGACACCAATTGTTACGTATTTGTCGATAGCTCGATTATTTCTATCGGGTTCGTATCACTAAATTGTTAAATAAAAGTCTTTGTTTACTTCTTAATTCACACTGCTTTATTTCACGACTAAAAAGTCTACACTTGTTTTACTTGACTTGATGTTAACGCTTCTACGGTTAAGTTACGACTGACTGCGGAGCGCCTGCTCGCCGCCTTATATAGTCTGTCAAACGCAATCTGGAAAATTCTGGCAACACTGGAAATTATCTGGTCTCTTCTTCTAGTAATGGCAGTTTCCTTAGAGATGTGTTCAGTCATTTAGTGATGTGAGAGTGGAACCGATTATATTCGCCACAATATGATGATCAGTGCTGACAGTTTAACTATCAGCGCTCAGTACAAAGTTTCTATCATTTTCTTAAGGCGGATACCACAAAAATGATCAAGAATTGTGTACGTGTGAGTTTTTATCTCCCTCTAACAAATTTATAACGAAGTATACACCTGTACTGTTCATTCTCATGCTATTTTTTGGATCAGTGCCGACTGTTAAATTATCATCAGTGATTGTTTGGGAAAATTTGTCAGTACTGATCATAAACCTATCACGACTGACAATTGTCTCAGTATGCCAAAAATAATACATTGCTGTTTTTGTTTAATACTGCGAAAATATTTATTTATTATTAAGTATTCATATTTAAGTATTTATTTTACATTAAATAAAGTTGATTTTTTTCTGAATGTTATTTGAGGCAGTGACAACGAATAACCTATACACATTTTAGGTTTGGATTTTATAAAAATTGTCATATTCTTTAAGAATGACACAATAAAAAATATATGGAAAAAAAATTAATATTTAAGTACTTATTTTACATTAAAAATAAAGTTGCTTTTAAAAGCTACTTATGTACATACATATCGAAGAAAAAAATTTTTTTTCAACCCAAATTGTTTTTCATATACTTCTGCTGCGTTGATCTGTGGTGGCTTTTTGATAAGGCTGCCCGCAGCTCCCTTTGGAAACACAGCGCACCTTCTTCGAACACGCCTAAAAAAGAAGAACGTTTAAAGAGTGGCAAATAGTACCTCGCAATATAGGATCAATCAGTGTCAAGCTCCCCAGCTGTTGTGTGATCGCCACATATTGCTGAGATTGTTGCTGTTGTAGCGCCATAGATTGCTGTGGTTGCTGTTGTTGTGGGATCGCCACATATTGCTGAGATTGTTGCTGTTGCAGCGCCATAGGATGCTGTGGTTGCTGTTGTTGTGGAATGGCCACAGATTGCTTTGGTTGCTGTTGTTGTGGAATCGCCACAGATTGCTGAGATTGTTGCTGTTGTTGTGGAATCGCCACATATTGCTGAGATTGCTGTTGTTGTTGGATCGCAAAAGATTGCTGTGGTTGCATTACCACGGACTGTTGAAGTTGCTTTCCATTCACCCCGGATTGATATTTATGAGGGTCATTAAAACCAGTAACGTTAGATCTCCGTCTTTTAATAGATTGAGGAACTATAATAATGAAATGATCAGTTAATAGTGCTATGTGTAAGAGAAAATTTTATTATGAGTTGTTTTTCACTTACCAATTTCAGGTTGAGCGTCTTCCTCGATCCAGTCGTCGAAATTAAACGATTCGTTTGAACTCATGTGTAATAATATATATGTTATTTTTTTTTATTTAAAGTGTCGGTTTTTATACTTATCTTTTTGATTTTTTTATAGGTATAATTAGCAAAAATGTAGCGCTTTTAAATTGTTCCTCAGCGTCAGTTTGATTTTTTTGGAATTTCAAAGAGCTAACGGTACTGCTATCATTTCTGCTTCATCAGGCAGTCAGTGCTGACAAATAATTAATGTGGGATAAACTATTTTTACACAGGTAAAATAATAATGAACTCAAATATATCTGTCTCACAATCTACAGAATGTCACAGTTTTCGTCAGTACGTAATCAGCACTGACATTTAGAGTGTGAGTGTGTTAGTAAAAAAATCAGAGATTGTCAGTATTTTAGTCATCACCTGATCAGCACTGAGATTTAGAGTGTGAGTGTGTTAGTAGAAATCAGAGATTCCTGTAGGGTATGTTATTTGGTTTCTTCTTTTCCCATGTTTATAATAAAAAATTAAATAAAGATTTTAATTAACCAACTATAAACAATCAATGATTTTTCGTAGCATATCTATGTCCGTATTTATCTAACCTTTTCCTTGCCTTTTTTTGGAAATCGGTTTTGCGACTTTAGTGGTTCAATAAAAAATACAAACATACTGATCAATATGATCTTACATGTTCACAATACGATCTAACATATTCTCATTATGGACTTGAAAAGGTGTAGTTATGTATATGCCTTGTTTATACGCAGCAGTAGGCGAGACCGCACCCACTCAATATACTAACCTTCCGTTTATACAACCTAGTTTGAAGCGTGTATAGTGAAACCGCATTGTAATGCATAGGTGGCCAGGAATTAAGCGTAAGGGAGCCACACGACAACAACTTCAATAAAAATTGCAACAACCTTCTTATCGGAATTATTAAATATTAAATATTATTTCGCAAATAACGGTTTATTGCAACAACATGTACTTATGTATGTACATTAGGGTGTCTCGAAATATATTTTTTTTGGATTTCCTTAACACAAGACCCCTCAAAATTTGCGGTTTTGATCGCAAATTACGAAACAAGTTTTAAAAACTAAATACAATTAGATCTTCAGGGCTCTACCGATCTTAAAGTTTTTCGGTTTTGTCATTCATGCAGAACGCCCACTTACCACAACATATATTACATCCGCATATTGTTTGCATGCTTACTATGTAATTCTTTTCGTTCCTATAAGTTCTATTCGCTTAATTTTTTATGCAACTTACTTTTAAGTGCAAAAATCTGAATTGCATGTAGTTACAATGAAAATACTCGTACATACACATATTTTCTACAATGGGTTTGATTTGGCTTCTGCATTTTATTTGCCTTTCAATCGTGGAGAATCAGTTCTTTAAAAAAAAAAACAATACGGTTCTTTAACTTTAAAAGCATAAAGTTCTTATTTGCCTAAAGTTTAATTTTATAACGTTACGAATATTCTGGAATCAGAAAAGATTTAGAAGAGACTACAAGCCTTGGGCGAAGGTACTAGTATGCAGTGTTGTCACCGCAAAATGGGTTTTCATACGTTCAGTGTTCCCGCGAGGTCAAGAAAATTTGGATCGTAAAAACAGAATAATGTATGTATATTGTTTTTAAGTATCATCTCAGAGAAAAACTATTAAAACTTCATATAAAATAAAATGCTTTAACTTCATAACGATATGTTATTATTGTTTTATTATTTCTAACATGCAAAAACAAAAATCCATCAAATTCAAATATACACATATTGACACTAAAATATGTTTAAAAAATTTTCTTTCGCAGCCTTACAGAATTCGCAATTAAAATTATATGAATAATGTACTTTACTAAAACAAATTATGCTAAAATTATTTCATTTAATTTTATGTGAATTTAAATGAGCTATTGGCCACTTTTTAATGAAGAAAAATTGAAAAAAAATTTTTGGTAGGTTATGGATCCAAATTTTTTCAATTTTTCTTCATTAAAAAATGGCCAATAGCTCATTTAAATTCACATAAAATAATTATTTCATTTAATTTATTTAAACGAAAGTCATATCAGATAAACAAAAATCCCCTGAACACAGCACTTTTTTTTTATATTTTAAAAATAATTCAGTTACAAATTCTTTATTCAATTAATTTTTTTATGTAGTACAGTCATATGAAAAATAATAGGGACACTTGCCTTGAAATATTTCAAAGATCGATCCTGCTTCAATTTCTAAACAATGCACTATGGTCTGAAATTCAAATTTTTTGGCATAAATTAGGAGTGGTACTAGCCCATTGAAATTTTGCACACAGGTTATATATGACTTAGTTAAGAAAAACTCCAAGAATGGTTGAAATCGGTCATTCCCCAGGGGTACCTCCCTTGGACCTATAGTAAAAATTTTTGAATTTCATCTCAAAAAATTGCGATATATTCACGAAAATTGGCAATTAAGTTATTATCGTAATACGCATCGACGATACCAAAAATAGTTGAAATCGGCCAGTCCTTAGGGGTACCTCCCTTGGACCTATAGTAAAAAATTGTTGAATTTCAGCTCCAAAAATTGCGATCTTCTCGAAAATTGGCAAATAAGTTATTCCCGCAATATGCATCGACGATACCAAAAATTGTTGAAATCGGCCAGTCCCTAGGAGTACCTCCCTTGGACCTATAGTAAAAATTTTTTTTTTCATAAAATGAAGAATTTGCACATGATGGGCAAAAGTGGGCAACTAATTTTATTATCACATGAAAACAGATACTAATGGTTATAGCTGTACATAAAATGTTCCCAAACCAAATATTTAATTCAATAAATTCTTAGAAGTATACGAAAAGATATAAGAAAAGAACTTATGTATTTACATCAAAAATTGCTTTTCTTAATGGTAAATTTTTCAGACATATTATTTCTGGAGAAGGTGTGGGCAACTAATTTTATTATCACATGAAAACAGATACTAATGGTTATAGCTGTACATAAAATGTTCCCAAACCAAATATTTAATCCAATAAATTCTTAGAAGTATACGAAAAGATATAAGAAAAGAACTTATGTATTTACATCAAAATTGCTTTTCTTAACGGTACATTTTTCAGACATATTATTTCTGGAGAAGGCCATTTCTACAAAAAAGTGAAAATCGGAAATCATGGCCTTTACATCTTTCCGGCACATACGGCTCGATATTATTCTTTCTTGTATTTTTTCTTGCATGTGCGATGCGATCTCTCTTGTATAATTTATTTCGAGCTTCTGACACATTTTCTCCAAAATAGGAATTACGCATTTTGATAATTTTTCGTTAGCATATGCCAACAAATTGTTTATTTTTTTTTTTTTCTTATTTCATCTTTTTTCTGTAAACTTAACTCATTGGTATTCATTTTTTTAAAAATCCAATCCAAAGCCACATTAGTTTTGCGATCGCCCTCTAGCCAAACTCCAAGTATTTCTTCGTGTTGGAATTCAAAAGTTGCTGAAAATTACAAATACACTTAAATGGGGCAAAAACGGGCAAATGATACATGCATGATTTTAAAGAACATACTCCAAACTTTCACCGAACATAAAAATCTGGAGCAATACGGACAATACACACAACTTTCACTCCACAGAACTCAGGTAAATACGAAATTTTAGGTTAAAAAAGCTATTAAACAAAACTCCGCACCATACAGATATGAGACAATAAAACACATTTTTTTTGTTAAGTTGAAAAATAGAGACCTTTCTTATATTCCTCCATTATAAATTTATTCACTTTTTTCCTTTTTTAACTATTATCACACAGCTGATTTCTTACAATATTTTACTCAGCTGTTTACAAGTTTGTTATTGCTTCAGAAGCATCATGTTTGACAGCTCATATTTAGAACAAGGTTGCCATATCCAAATAATTTTTTGTACATTTTAGACCACTGAAATGTCTAAATTAATACTGCGTACCTATTTTTTTTAAAATAGACAAAAAAAAATTAGGATTTATGCCAAATAATTATTTCATTTAATTTATTTAAACGAAAGTCATATCAGATAAACAAAAATCCCCTGAACACAGCACTTTTTTTTTATATTTTAAAAATAATTCAGTTAGAAATTCTTTATTCAATTAATTTTTTTATGTAGTACAGTCATATGAAAAATAATAGGGACACTTGCCTTGAAATATTTCAAAGATCGATCCTGCTTCAATTTCTAAACAATGCACTATGGTCTGAAATTCAAATTTTTGCCCATTGAAATTTTGCACACAGGTTATATATGACTTAGTTAAGAAAAACTCCAAGAATGGTTGAAATCGGTCATTCCCCAGGGGTACGTCATATTGCTGAGATTGCTGTTGTTGTTGGATCGCAAAAGATTGCTGTGGTTGCATTACCACGGACTGTTGAAGTTGCTTTCCATTCACCCCGGATTGATATTTATGAGGGTCATTAAAACCAGTAACGTTAGATCTCCGTCTTTTAATAGATTGAGGAACTATAATAATGAAATGATCAGTTAATAGTGCTATGTGTAAGAGAAAATTTTATTATGAGTTGTTTTTCACTTACCAATTTCAGGTTGAGCGTCTTCCTCGATCCAGTCGTCGAAATTAAACGATTCGTTTGAACTCATGTGTAATAATATATATTTTATTTTTTTTTATTTAAAGTGTCGGTTTTTATACTTATCTTTTTGATTTTTTGATAGGTATAATTAGCAAAAATGTAGCGCTTTTAAATTGTTCCTCAGCGTCAGTTTGATTTTTTTGGAATTTCAAAGAGCTAACGGTACTGCTATCATTTCTGCTTCATCAGGCAGTCAGTGCTGACAAATAATTAATGTGGGATAAACTATTTTTACACAGGTAAAATAATAATGAACTCAAATATATCTGTCTCACAATCTACAGAATGTCACAGTTTTCGTCAGTACGTAATCAGCACTGACATTTAGAGTGTGAGTGTGTTAGTAAAAAAATCAGAGATTGTCAGTATTTTGGTCATCACCTGATCAGCACTGAGATTTAGAGTGTCAGTGTGTTAGTAGAAATCAGCGATTCCTGTAGGGTATGTTATTTGGTTTCTTCTTTTCCCATGTTTATAATAAAAA
This sequence comes from Urophora cardui, assembly GCA_960531455.1. NCBI lineage: Eukaryota > Metazoa > Arthropoda > Insecta > Diptera > Tephritidae > Urophora > Urophora cardui. The sequence continues at coordinate 78,861,173 of OY482674.1, forward strand.
ATTAAATAAAGATTTTAATTTACCAACTATAAACAATCAATGATTTTTCGTAGCATATCTGTGTCCGTATTTATCTAACCTCTTCCTTGCCTTTTTTTTGGAAATCGGTTTTGCGACTTTAGTGGTTCAATAAAAAATACAAACAAATTACTGGAAATATACAAAGAAAAAATTTTGTGTCATATGAACATTACATAACTAAGCAATTTTGGTATGCATATTTTCCCGTTTTTTGATTAAACTGGAATATCCTAGGAACACGTGCTTGGATATTGACAAGTTATGCTTCGTTGAAAAGAGAAATAAGTAGAGATCGTTTCAAAATAGTTTATATATACACTACTTAACAAATTATTAGAGAAAAACGTAACTGACAGTCTTTTATAAAAAAAAATTTTTTTGACATTATTTTGATAATATCTCGGACATTTATGAAGATGCGTTATTTATTATTTATTTAATTGGCACGTAACCGTCTAGACGATTTTGGCCGAATCCAACATAGCGCGTCAGCTATTTCTGTTTCGTGCAACGTGGCGCCATTTGGGAATACCTAGGGAGCCAGCATCACTGTCCACCTGATCTTCCCAACGCAGTGCGTTCAGCGGGTTTCGACAGAAATACTTTCTTGGCCGGAGCACCTTCGTCCATTCTCACGACATGACCTGCCCAGCGGAGCCGCTGGATCTTTATTCGCTGAACAATATCGATGTCTGCGTACAGCTCATTGTTAAATCTCCGTCAATACTCGCCCTCGCCAACGCGCAAAGGTCCATAAATCCTCCGAAGAACTTTCCTCTCGAATACTCCAAGCGCCATCTCATCTGCTTTTGATATAGTCCATGCTTCTGCGCCGTACATGAGGACTGGAACGATGAGGGTCCTGTAGAGTGTGATTTTGGTTCGCCGAGAGAGGACTTTACTTTTCAGACATTGCGGCATAGAGGCAATTCCTGTTCGTACTGTCAAAAGCGGCTTTAAAATCGACAAAGAGATGGTGTGTGTCGGTTCCTTTTTCATGAGTTTTTTCCAGGATTTGGCGTATTGTGAAGATCTGGTAGATGGTAGATTTACCAGGCCTGAATTCACACTGATAAGGTCCAATCAGCTTGTTGGCGGTGGGCTTCAATCTTTCGCACAATACACTTGCTAAGACCTTATATGCGATATTCAGAAGGCTTATCCCACGATAATTGGCGCGTATTGTGGAATCTCCTTTTTTGTGGATTGGGCAGAGCACACTTAAGTTCCAATCGTCGGGCATGCGTTCGTCCGACCATATTCTGCATAGGAGTTGCTGCATGCTCCTTATCAACTCTTCGCCACCATATTTGAATAGCTCGGCTGGCAAGCCGTCAGCGCCCCGGGCCTTGTTATTTTTAAGCCGAGAGATTGCTATTCGCACTTCGCCATGATCGGGTGGTGGAACATGCCTACCATCATCTGCTATTGGGGATTCGGGTCGTACATTTTTTCCTTCAGCAATTTCACTGTTGCCATTATCTAGCAAAGAGGAGAAGTGATCTCTCCACAACTTAAGTACACTGTGGACATCAGTTACCAGATCACCGTTATCATTCCGGCAGGAATTTGTCACGGTCTTGAAACCTTCAGTCATCCGCCTGACTTTTTGATAAAATTTTCGAACATCATTTCTATCCGCCAGCATCTCAAGCTCTTCACACGCGCGCCTTTCGGCCTCCCTTTTCTTCATTCGAAAAATGCGCCTCTCTTCCCTCTTAGCCGTCCGATAGCGCTCCCATACGCTTCGTGTTGCGCCCGCACACAATGTATTTTTGTAGGCGGCGTTCTTTCTTTCCGAGGCGTAGCGGCATTCCTTATCATACCAGGTGTTTTTTCTGCGGGCTCGCTGGTATCCAATAGTTTCCTCAGCGGCGGTGCGAAGTGAACGAGCGATGTGTTCCCATTCCTCGGATATATCGTTTGGTGGAGGGTTGCTCGCAGAGAGCTGGGTGGAGTATTCATGGGCTGTCTGCGTGATGTGCAGCCTTTCGACTTCAAACTTTCCTTGTTTTCCTGTTGGCACTTTCTTTGCTGCACAGAGGCGGGTGCGTACCTTGCCTGCCACAAGATAAGGGTCCGAGTCGATATTGGGACCACGGATTGTGCGCACATCTAGGATGCTGGAGCTGTGTCTGCCGTCGATCATGACGTGATCGATCTGATTTCGCGTTTTTCGATCAGGAGACAGGCATGTGTGTGTTGTATACGCAGTTGAAGCGGTGACACCAACACCAACATCAAGTTGATAGGACAAACAGAAAAAAAGTTATGGACCAATATATGCCCCAACCTATGGAAAAGCATTTTTTGACCCCTATTTTAAAAACTTGAGGACTTCCAGGAATTTCTTGAATGCAGTCTATTTGGGTACCCCAAGGCATAAGAATTAGCAAAAATATCCAGTGCAACATACTTTTTTTTTTTTTGTAGAGCTGTGTAATTTATTTGACAGGAGTCAGCGACCACATTAGAAATAAATCTATTCTGGCGAATTTTCGTCGGGCGATTTTCGTCAGCTTTTTGGCTCTGTTCATTCTCATACCTGACCGTGTTTTTAAATGCTGATAGAACGCTACGACGGGGCGATATTTCGCTCGACGTTGATCTGTTTAAGGCTTAAAGATGTAGAATAATTGATATATTTTACTTTTTGTTAACCATATATATTGTTTTGCTACGAAATAAATAGCCCTAACGTTAATGGGACATATGCCAATATTATTAATTTATTTTGGTTACTTGTTTCTAGTTTTGGTTACTTTTATTTTGTATTTTGGTAAACTTAAAATTTTTTAAGTGGCAACGCTGCATATAGGCGTAATGAGCAATATGTTAGAGCGAGAGCAGAGATTCAAAAATATGCAAAGTAGGCCGCGAAAAGAATAACGGAAGAAAAACGGCTTCATTACAATTTTGGGTGTGAAAAAGTGAAGTTTGTTTCAAAATGAAAAGACATACCTTCGAGAATTACTTGAGCAAGGAAAAAAACGTTACGAGCAGAATATAAAAGAATATTCAAGGCTCTTTGGATTTGCTCAAGGAATTGACGTAGGAGACGGTGCACACTGGTCTCATTTGTATGGAGAGTGGGACAAAACTCAATTTCTTGGAAATGGATGGACCTACCGAAACCAAATTTGGCACATTGGTGTCCCACTATACGACTCATCTTTCAGAAAAATTAAAAAGCATATATGTTGTAATCCACGCCCACCACTAACGCTAGTTTACAGCCAAAAAAAAAACAAGAAAACCAGGAATGGGGGAGGATAGGAATTGACCTGCTGAGCTTGGAACTATTTTTTTTTTTTTTGTATAGTTAGGTTTTTGATATAACGGTAATTTTGTGTTTTTTTGTTATCACTTCATTCAAAAAATAATTTCCCTGGAGTTACAAATGCGATAAACGTAAGCAGTATCTCGTTCGAAACGCAATTAAAATACGCTTCAAACGACATACTTGTAGTGGTCTAATAAAAACTCGCTGAGCGAAAGCTGGTCAAAGTCAAAATTTTGTGGTTTTTTGCGATTTTTGAAAAAATTTTGATTTTCAAATTAAGTTTTTTTATAAAAAGTTGTAAAAATCAGGAAAGTTTTATTACTTTAAAAATTTGCCCGTTTAATTGCAAAAACTTTAAGCGTAATATCAGAGAGATCCGATAAATATTTGATTTTTGGCGATTTTTTTCTTGTGAAACAAAAAGGATATTTTGGACGAAAAACTTGGTTAGGTGACTTAACTATGTGAAAACAACTTCATAGGTCAAAAGAACAAATAGAAGAAAATATAGAGCTTCCAAAGACTAAACTAATGACATTTCGATTTTAAAAATCCGATGTCAAATAACAAAGTTACAATAAAAAAAATAATTCCGCGATATTTCGCGGGATCAAAAAAAAAATTGTATGGAGAGTGAAACAAAACTCAATTACTCAGATTTTATCGAAAACAGTCGATGTAAATATGTACAAAAATCGTAAAAGAGCAATAATATTTTGTATAGACTATATATATATTTTAAGAAAAAGGGAAAAATGAGAAGACTTGAAAGAACACAAATCTGCTTATAAGACCTGGTCCAGAGTGGTCCTTAATTGTTAAAAGTTTAAATGAAAATGCTAATGCTTGAAAATTACGCTCATAGAAAAGCCAAGATTTATTCATCTTGTATTTTGCTAAAAATAAATTGCTTTCACTGTTTTCTTTCGCTAAATCATGAAACATACGTTTTTCACGCGTTTCCATAGTTATCCGCATTTTTTTAGCACTCAAACTTGAAATATCGCAAAAATCATAATACACTTATTTACACAAACTTTTTCCAGAAACAATTTTTTTCAAATGTGTTGACTTTAAATGAGCCAAAGTAACATTTAATGGTGGCTATTGCATATAGAAGGAGGTTTTCCATAAAATTCAATATATTTCCCATGGAAATGCATGACAGAAGTTTCTTTTTCAAGCACCAACGTTTTTGACTTTGGTGTATGGGGGCTGACCAGTGTCCGATGTTTTTGCGATTAAATATGTATACCGATTTAGCAACCAACTTAATATTGGCTGCGAAACGCATAGAAAACGCATAGAAGTAGAAATATTCAACTTAGCTGCGTACGAATGCATTTTTATATGAAAATAGTCATTGTGAACATGCGTTGATATAAGTGGAAGCAGTCATCAGAATGGGCTGAAACTTTACACCTGAAAGGACTATATCACGCCAATTTCAGAAAAGAAATCCGTTTTTCAGCATCTGTTACCAGTTAATAAAAACAATTTTTTTTACAATTTTTTAAAAAGGTAAAATAACTCATAATCATCGTAGATATATGTTTATAAAAACCGAAATACATAGTATTCAGAACTTGTTCAAACTTTACACCTATAAGGCCTAATAGCCCAGTTAGTCGAGAACGTGTGGTCCGCTCGCTGACGCAAACGCCCGTATGCAATTTTTAGGATTTTTTGAGCTCGTAGCAATCAGCTGTTTTACTCACACATATTTACATATATATAAAGTTTGTTTACATTTTGGCAGGGTTGCCATTTAGTCATTTTTGAACAAACAAGATTTTTACTAATCTTCAAAGTGTTATGCGGATTACTCTTTAATACACAACTGTGCATTATTTGCCAAATGACAAGAAAGTACTAATTTAATCGTTTTTAAAGTTGTCGTTGACGACTTTTTTTTTATTAATTTAGTTACTTTTTTACGGCTTAGTTGGCAATTAAAACACATTTTTCTTGTAATTTTGTTGCTGCCCAATATATTTCCATCACACCTTGGTGATAGTTATCAAAGGCTAAAACATAAAATAACAAAAAACACAGTCAGAACATTAAATTTACAATTGAAAATCCATAAAAAAAATTATGTTGGGAAGCAACAAGATTCTCACAAAAATCTGTGTTTAATTAAGAAATCTGTACTGAGTTTCTGTAACTCATATCTTTTCTAGTATAAATAGGTGGTGACAAAGTGTGGATCGTATTAGTGTGACATCACTTTAAATGATTTTGTTACAGAAACTCAGATTTATTGTCGCAATTTATAACTTTTTAATGTAGAAAAATTGCAGAAGAAGACCACCAAGAGTTATCAATTAAGAAAATACCGCCACCATTGTGGATAAATACAATTTTTGCTTTAATTTTCAGTAATATCTTCATTTATTAGGAGTGTTCAATACATAGTGTATAACGTACAGTGACTTAGCTCATCGAAAATCGATTAAAAAAAGTCGATATATGGTCGATGTGCCATCGCCATTGAAGGGCAGACCAGCATGGTGTCAATTTTTGAAGGGCAGTTCAGCATGGCGGCCGGAGGTGGTTGTTGTAAAAATACATATATATTTCTCAAAAATTTAGGGTTGCTGCTCTCGTTTTTGTCTTCAGGGTTTCGTGGAGATTCTGCACCTCATAAACCCTGATAAAATCTGAGGAAGTGTTACCGTGTTTCAATACTTTCGCAAATTTTTTTTTCCATATTATTGTATTACAATATGAACAAATATTGAAATAAATAAAGTTGCTTTTAATATCAAAACGCCACAACTCTTTAAGCTTTATTTTAGTTTATAGTAATTTTGAACATCGAACAAAATTTTTGAGTGAGTTTGTTCATGCTAAGTACATATCTATTTCTCAAGCTTTGCTTGAATACAAACTGTTTTTATTACCAAATTATTTTTCTAATGAATTTTATGCAGGGACTGTAACGGTTATGAGTTATATCCAAAAAGTTGTTTTTTAATCATTATTTTCTGAGTTTTATTTTCTGAAAACAAGTTATTTTTAGAGTTTTATTTTTCCCTCAGAAAATAAAAGTTATTAATAGGTCCATTTATTTATACACTAACTGGTCAAAGAAAGCGAAATGTCAGAAAATTGAGAGAGCAAAAATTACAGTTCCACTAACTCTCCTTGCTAATTTTTGTTGAACAAATTTCAACTAGCAAATTTTACTAGCAATAATAAGAACAAAACAAAAATATGTCAAACAAAAAAGTAAACGTAAATCAAATTAGCTATATGCTTTTATTAAAAAAAAGGTGAAAATGGAAGTAGTAATCCAATTTATCCCAAAAACATGGAAAACCAGCAAATTTTGATAACTTCGTGTATCCTTACTTTTTGCTAACATCTCTCATTGAGAGCAAATGTCACTTTCCCACAAACCTCGTTGCTTGAGACTAGTAAATTTTATTTTTGGTAGAAAAATAAAAGAAAATTAGCTATTAATTCGGTAAAATTTAATTCGGTACGTGAACTTAGGCGATTTTGATATACTCATTCAGGAGCGAATTTACATAGGGGCAACATGGGCAGCTGCCCAGGGCGCCGTTTCAATAGGGGCGCCAAAACTAAGACAAAGAAAAATTTTTTTTTATTTACTAAAAAATGTTTTTTTTTTTTTCAATATTACAAGAATGATTTTTCAAAAAAAAAAACTGTCGAAAATCCCTAAACTTGATTGTTTTTTTTTTCAAACTCCTCGAAAAGAGTGAGTTTAGTTTCAGGACGAAACATTTTCACTATAAAATTGTTTTTCAGATTCGTATGATGAACTGCAATTTAATGATATTGCGAAATCTGTGCCACCTAATAATTAGGGTTTAAGATCAGATCATTTTGAAGGTTAGAAAATGGAAAAAATGTGGTACCTATATAAGAATCGAATCAAATTTTTTCAATCCGTAAAATATATCAGTAATGAAATGTCACCACACGAAGGCAAGTACGGTTTTTTTTGGAAATATTGGGGCGCGGCTTGATTTGTTTGCCCAGGGCGCTTCTAGAGGTAAATCCGCCCCTGGACTCATTATAAACTCATTTGCAAAAAGACAAAATAAAGGGGGTGGGGGACTTTTTTCGGTCCATATAAGGCGTGACCGTCTAATGTACGTGCCCTTAAAGTAGCCTGAGAACAGAAAAATCTACTTTTTTGTCCAACTACATTTTTAGAATTGGGATATAGATTTTATTGTATCATTAAATTAATTAGAAAGTAACAATTTTTATGAAATCTTAAAACTAATTAGAAAGTAATATATATAAAATTTTAAAACTAAGGTACAATGTCGTATCGTTCATTAACATATTTATCTTGCACTAGAATTGCATACATATATTAATTACGTGTGTACGTACATTCAATGTATTTAATATTAAAAAATAAATCTCAGATATTAATGGTCACACTGGTCGCGCTGTGAAGTTGTCAAAAAATTTTTCCTCCGTACTTTTGTGCTAAAAAAAATATATAATTGATCAATTTAACTCAATAATATTGTGAAAAAGTGTCGGAAAAAGTGTCGCAATTTAGTGTGCTATCAAATTAATATAAAACTGCTTTATTTAAACTCTAAAGCGTAAATTAAGTGTTATTGCTGAGTGATTGTGCATATTGTTGTTGCATTGATCGCACAATAGCAAAAGCTCCCACACACAAAACTCCACCACAAACCTCTTTTTCACCACTAAGTGGTGAATTAGTGTGGACACAAACCATTCGTGTAAAGTTTATACATAAGTATCAGAGCTGTAAAAAGCTGCAACCACATTGTATTACAATCATAAAAAGTTGTACATATTACAAGCGCAGCCGGGTGCAAATGAATATAGACTAAAATATTCGTTTGCACCAGCGAGATGCCCCCCAACCATACTCCTCCTAAAGTAGGAGGTTCCCAACAAGTCGAAGTGCGAGATGCCCAACAAGCCCAAGTGCAACTACAGCACCAAACACCGAGATCCCTAGGTACACCCCAACAAATGTCCCAACATCTAACCCCATCCCGCCTGCCTAGTACCAACGTACCAAACGTACAACAGCAGATCGAAACCCTCCAAAGGCAACTGGAAATTCTCTATGCCCAACAACAACAAGCCCAGAAACCCCAAACTGCAGGAAACTTGACAACTGCTACCCCAACCGACCAATGGAAGATCGTCAATCCCAAACGCCAACGCGAAAGCCCAAGTAAAAATACTGCCTCTAAAAAACAGGCTAAACTTGATAATTATTACTGGCTTGGAAGCCGCCAACCAAATGAAAATGAAAACGAAAACAGATTTGCCTCCCTTGAAGTTGAGGAAACTAACCAACCAACTGAAAAAATACCCAAGCCGCCGCCAATATTTATAGACAAAGTTCTAAACATTCCCCCCCTAATGAGTTTACTACAAGAAGTTGCTCCAAACTCCTATGATCTAAAGCTCACAGGCAAGGATCAAGTAAAAGTACAAGCATCATCCCTGGATGCTTACAAAACCATAGTGTCACAACTGGAACAGAAGGGCACAGAGTTCCACACTTATAAAACAAAACAAGAACGTACCTTCAGAGTTGTTCTCAGAAACATGCACTCCTCAATAGACACAAAAGAAATTGTGGATTCTCTAAAAGATCTCGGTCACTCAGTCACAAACATTTGGAACATAAAACACAGAGTCACAAAAAATCCTCTCCCAATGTTTATCATTGAACTCAAACCCGCCTCCAATAACAAGGAGATATATCAAATTAAAAGTCTCCTGCACTCAAGAATTGCTTTCGAGCCCCCACACCCGAAGCGTGAAATACCGCAATGCGCCAACTGTCAGCAATATGGCCACACAAAGTCCTACTGTCGTCGAAAATCAGTATGTATAAAATGTGCTGGAAACCACCTCTCCGCTGATTGCAAGCGAAAGACAAGATCTGAAGATGTCAAATGCGCTCTATGTGAAGGCAACCATCCAGCAAATTATAAAGGCTGTATGGTATACAAAAACATCCAAAGCGCCAAATACCCAACTCTGAGGAAAAAAGCTCCTGCACAGCCCCAAGAGAAACCACAACAGCCAATTCAAACCCCAATGCAGATTGAAACCCCAATTGAAATTGACCAATACCCAGCCACATATGCTCAAGCAGCAAAGAAAGGCGTAACACCCCGCTCGAACCCTAATAATGCCATTCCAAATAGTAATGAAACCCACACCCCAACGCAAAACACTAACGAAATGCGAGAAATGATAGACTTACTGAAACAAGTCATGCAACAAATGACATCAATGATGAGCCTCCTCGTCACCCTCACGACTAAAAACTGTGCATCTTCAACCCGTTGAAAATTATCATTTGGAATGCCAATGGCCTATCCAAACACTTACTTGAAGTTAAAACTTTACTTCAGACCCACGATATAGATATACTCCTCATATCTGAGACCCACTTTACTGACAAAAGCTACTTTGAAGTACCCAACTACAAGTTTTACCACACAAAACACCCCAGTAACAACGCTCATGGAGGCTCAGGTATCTTGATACGGAAAAGTATTAAACATTACAGCACGAATCCATTCCGTACAAATGCTATACAAGCCACAAATATTGTCATTGAAGACCCGAGCGGCCAGCTTACACTCTCTGCTATCTATAGCCCGCCGAGGCACTCTATCAGCACTGTAGAATATGAAAATTTCTTCAAAACTCTTGGAAATCGATTTCTAGCTGGGGGCGATTACAATGCCAAACACACGTTCTGGGGCTCTCGTCTCATTACCCCTAAAGGAAGACAACTATATAATGCTATTAGCAATCTCAGTTTAACTCCATTCTCTACTGGAACTCCCACTTATTGGCCAACAGATAAAAATAAAATACCCGACTTAATCGATTTCTGCGTGGTGAAAGGCGTGAATTCTTCAGATATAAATTGCAAATCGTGCTTTGAATTGTCTTCCGACCACTCTCCAATCCTGGTAACAATTGATAAAAATTTTACACCGGCAGCGGAACAATGCAGCCTTTACAATCGGAAGACTGATTGGGAATACTTCCGACACATCATCACGTCTAATCTTGACTTCAAATTAGCCCTGAAATCTGCTGAAGATATAGAGGCAGCAGTCGAACATTTTAACAGCTGCATCCAACAAGCTGCATGGAAATCAACTCCCACCCTCATCAGACAAAAAAGGACAAGCGTTACCCACAACATAGCTCAAAGAAAAACGACTCGCAAGGAAAAAATGGCAACAAACCCGTCACCCCGACGACAAGAAAAGATTGAATGCTCTCACCAAAGAACTCAAAAACATCCTCAAAATTCAACACAACAGACAAGTTCAACAATATCTCAGTAATATTGATGCAACAGCTGCAACTGATTACTCCCTTTGGAAAGCTGCTAGTAAGCTAAAAAGGCCGATTTTCTACAATTCTCCAATACGAATGGAAAATAACGAATGGGCGAAAAGTGACGCAGAGAAAGCAAATACTTTTGCACGCCACCTAAAATCAGTATTCACCCCACATGATATTGAACCCCCACTAAGCACAACAACAGAAGTGAAAAATACTCTGAGTCATCCCTATCAAATGGACCTCCCCATAAAACGATTCGCAATATCGGAGGTAAAAACCGTAATAGCGATGCTCAACCCAAAGAAAGCTCCTGGGTACGATATTATTAATGGCAATGTACTAAAACACTTACCTTACGAAGGCATAAAATTTCTCACCCAACTTTTTAATGCAGTACTAATAACTGCATTCATACCCCCTCAATGGAAAGTCGCTCAGATGAAAATGATTCCGAAACCAGGAAAGCCCCCTGATACGGCAGCGTCTTACAGACCCATTAGTCTGCTGCCCATTGTCTCAAAAGTCTTGGAAGTTCTCTTCCTTAAAAGACTCCTACCCAAAATAGAAGAGCGTAACATTATACCTAATCACCAATTTGGCTTCAGAAGAGGACACGGAACAATTGAACAAGTACATAGACTTACCGAGAAAATCTACTCTGCCTTTGAGCAAAAAAAATACTGTACAGCTGCCTTTCTAGATATATCCCAAGCTTTTGATCGCGTATGGCACGACGGCCTGCTCTATAAAATAAAAAATACTCTCCCTACAAGCTACTTTCTATTTATACAATCTTATCTAAAAAATCGTTACTTTTTCGTCAAAGAAGGAGCAGAGCAGTCTGAGCTTTACGAGAGCTTAGCAGGCGTCCCGCAAGGTAGTGTAATGGGCCCAATACTGTACCTACTTTACACATACGACCTCCCAATAGCAGAAGGAGTCACTATCGGCACTTTTGCCGATGACACTGCTGTACTGGCTTCAGACCTCAACCCTAACGTCGCCTCACTCAAGCTTCAAAGAAGTTTAAATAAAATTACCCATTGGCTGAAAGACTGGCGGATAAAGTCAAATGAATCAAAATCTGTTCAAGTGACGTTTACCACTAGACGCAACACTTGCCCACCCGTAAAACTCAATGGCATTGATATACCGCAAAGTGACGTAACAAAGTACCTGGGTATGCATCTCGACAGAAAACTAACATGGAGAACCCACATATTCACCAAACGAAAAGCTCTTGGTATAAAACTGAGAAATCTTTATTGGCTCATGAATCGAAACTCCCAACTATCAATCGACAACAAACTCCTGCTCTACTCAGCTATCTTAAAACCCATCTGGACCTATGGCATACAGCTATGGGGAACCGCAGCAAACTCAAATATAGAGATTCTCCAAAGATTCCAATGGAAAACCATTAGAATGATTGTAAATGCGCCCTACTACGTCACGAACGACCAACTACATCGTGACCTAAAGATACCTACTATATCTCAAGAAATCAGAAAGTATGCTGCATCATACAAAATGAGAATATTAGCTCACCCCAACCCACTCGTTCTAGCCCTGACGGCAAGACCAACCAATTTCGTACGCCTCAAAAGAAAATCATTTACAGATCTTTGCTGATGCACTATAATAAATGGATGCGCTACTGAGAGCAATCCATACATGCCCACCATGTTTATTAAGTCATTATTAATTACTAATTACTTTTAACGAACCACAAAATTGTTGGATGTATTTTATTTATACAGTTGGCAAAATATATTGGATGCTAAAAAAAAAAAAAAAAAAAGATATTAATTCACTTTAAGTACTCAAAAAGGGAAACTTTCCATTATTCCAGCACGCCTCGAGAAAAATGACTTATACAGGGGTGTAATGGGCCCGTCAGAATGAATACTTTTCCGGCAATCCAGCTCCGTTTAACTGACACATACTTCAATTTCATATATTTGTTACGGCAAAGTTGAAGTACTGAATGTGTCGATCGTCATTCGAATACATGTAATTCTACTCTGCTGTCAGTTAAAAGGATTGCTGGATTGACGGAAAAGTATTCATTCTGACGCCCCTATAAGAGGGCTCTCACAGATCCCAAATGTAAAAACCAAACTTGCCGGAACACCTTTTTGCGTTGGCGGCATTCGGCCGCGCTTCAAAAAAAATAACCCTCAGCCGGCAGAATTCTCTTTCTGGATTAAAATCCATGGACCACAGTGGTTTTGTATATAACACCTTTTGCGCACGTTTGTGTGCGTATAGTGTTTATACATAGTAAAATTAGCAACTTCAACAACAAATATCTCGGAAATTACAAGCCTCCGGCTAGATTGGTTTTAAGATTTGGGAACTGTGAGAGCCCCTCTACACCCCTGTATAAGTCATTTTCCTCAGGGCGTGCTGTAATAATGGAAAGCCGACCCATCTTTTCTGCTTTCTCCGGCCAATTTTGATTGTTCAATGAACGAGGACTCCGGATGGGGTAGTTTGACAATTCGCCTCCAAAGCTATGGGTATGTTCAGAAACGCAGCATGAAACGCAACAGCGGCAGTACAAAATTTTTTGCTGATTGTGATGAGCTATGCTTAATAAAAATTTACGTTTATGAACGCTCTGCTTGTACTACAAAGGCAGATTGTGCTTCAAACTGAGTTTCCGAACAAAGCCTATGAATGTTATGCTTGCCTGCGGTTACACTTACACTATCCCTGTAACTTCAACACGAACAATACTACCCAAAGGCACAGTTCTGAATATGTAAAGTGGCCGCAACACAACACCAGCACAATCCCAGAATTTCACTCAACCATCCTCATGACCAGTCAGCAATATTTCATACAATTTTCCCCTACTATCCACATCACCATCATTTGCTTCTTCTTCGTCTTCAAAAACGCCACCATTTATTGGCCATTCAATAATGCTACAATCAGCATCCTGTTCATCGCCGGCATGCACAATTTTTTCATAAGCACTTTGACTAACTTCCGATGCTAAATAATTGCACGTAAGGTCGATATGAAAAGTAATTGATATTTTTTGGTGCTTCGCCATTGAACAAATTCCATGTGGAATAATAACCATCCGCATGATACCATGTAAATTGCGTACCTGCTTCATTCAAACAAACCAACTCTCTGACCATGCCCCGGTGCTATATAAGCATGACCTACCGTTGACAATTCTTTAATGGATTCAATGGCACCCGGATCTAGTTTATATGTGGCGAGTACTTGCTCCAGTACAATATCGTGATGTATTACGGGTTCACGAACGAAGCCAAATCAAATTGATAGATATTTTCAACTTCGGTGCCAATCCAAACAATATGCTTTTCCAATGAACAGTATAGCGATGACTTTTTTTTTAATTTGCCATCGAATTGTAATATTTTTGTGGGCACTAGTGTGGCGCCGTCAGGTTCCCATAATATTATATTATTTGATGCAGTTAACGAGAGTACACTTCCAGTGCCATAAACCCATTCGAGTAGATGAATTACTTTCAAGTATGTGTTGACCATAAAATCCAACACCCGGTTGACCAAATACTTTAATGGCGGCAGTTGGGGTTCCAATTGCCATTAATTTGGAAATGGGATCGTATGCAATGGCAGATAGTTTATGTGGAAAGCCATGTTGTTCAGTCCAATAAATTACTGAATTTGCGAATATTTTAAGCACCAACGCAATAATTGATATTTTTATTTTTATATAAAATGGCGAAATAAAACCAAAAGATGCTTGCAAGGTTGCATATTTTAGCACACGGTTGCATTTCGATGTACTTTTTAGAAACTTTAAAAACTATTATTTTATTTACAAAATTTTCGCAAAATAAATAGAAACCTGTACACAAAACAAACTATTATTACTAGAAATATGGTTTTATTTTTTAATAGTCAATAAAAAGGTATTTTTTATGCAACTTTTTTTTGTTAATGATAATATTTAATTCTAAATTTTGTGACACTATCGAATGCAACTCAGCCAGAAATTGGGACCCTTGATACCAAATAAGCAACTCTTAAAATCAGCTGAGCACAGCTGTTCGACTTGTTTTAACCACATCTCAGAGTCATTTCACTGTACTCCGTACACAATGGTTCAATATCTCAAAGTTTTTACATATTTTTACGAATTGTTACGAATTTATGTTCAATAACCCAAAAAATTCGCAAAAGAGAGTCAAATTGAGAGAGTAAGACCTCGAGAGAGTTGATAAACGCTGCAAGTAAAATTTTCACTTGCAACTACTAGCAGCTTTAAAAAAAATAGAAGTGTCAAAAATATATGATCACAAAAATTTCAATTGGAAATATACAAACATTTTAAACGCAAATTTCTAATTGTGTACTAAATAAGTTAGCGCAAAAACGAATCTTGATGATGTTGTGGAATAGCCAAAGTAGAATTTTGTTTTCCTAATTCAATTACAACCTAACCTAAAAATCAAATTGTCAAAACAGCGTATCAGCCGTTTTCTTGCGAATGTTTACGATTTTGTGTTCAATTACTTTGGTTGATAATTTTCTCTTTTTCTCGTTTTTACTCTTTAATTTGACATTGACGCTCTTTTTGCAAGTACTTGCAAGTAAAGTTGTCAAACAAAGCTATTATCTTGTTATTAATTTATATATATATATATTTACATTTTGTTTGGGATTTAAAAAAAATTTATAAACGTTTTCTTTCCTTTCTTTTTAAAAATTAAAGTAATAATAAATGGTTCGTTTAAGTAGACATACTATTTTTTCCATTAAAAATGTTCAACTGGCAACCCTTCTACCTTGCAACCATGCGAGCGATCAGCTGCCACGTTTTTACGTAAAAAATCAAAATGATTTTGATTTCTGCGGTACGGGCTTCTGCGTCGTACGTCGTTGAATAATCGGTTACATACAAATCCCATTAAATAGGTTGGATCAGCTGACACGGTACATGGGTTTACGTTCTCGACTAACTGGGCTATAAGCCATGCTAATTTCAAAAATGAAATTGATTTTTCGCTACCGGGTACCCATTAAAAAAAACTGTTTTTTACATTACTGTATGAAAGACAAATAAGGCATAATCATTGCTGATTGTGGTGTTTACGAAAAGATGAAGTTGTCAGAATTTATTGAAAGTTTATATCTAAAGTGTCTATAATACTCTAAGTAATCGGTTTTTTAAAGGTTACCCATTAAAAAAACATCGAGTTTTTGCACATCATTATTTAAAAATGAAATATGGCATATCATTGTTGCTAAGTGTTCAGAAAAATAGAGTTAATAATCTTTGCCGAAACTTTACTCCCTAATAGCCCAGTTAGTCAAGAACGTGTGGCCCGCCCGCTGACGCAAACGCCCGTATGCAATTTTTAGGATTTTTTGAGCCCGTGGGGCAACGGAGCAATCAGCTGTTTTACTCACGCATATTTACATATATATATAGTTTGTTTACATTTTGGCAGGGTTGCCATTTAGTCATTTTTGAACAAACAAGATTTTTACTAATCTTCAAAGTGTTATGCGGATTACTCTTCAATACACAACTGTGCATTATTTGCCAAATGACAAGAAAATACTAATTTAATCGGTTTTAAAGTTGTCGTTGACGACTTTTTTTATTAATTTAGTTACTTTTTTACGGCTTAGTTGGTAATTAAAACACATTTTTCTTGTAATTTTGTTGCTGCCCAATATATTTCCATCACACCTTGGTGATAGTTAACAAGGGCTAAAACATAAAATAACAAAAAACACAGTCAGAACATTAAATTTACAATTGAAAATCCATAAAAAAAATTATATTGGGAAGCAACAAGATTCTCACAAAAATCTGTGTTTAATTAAGAAATCTGTACTGAGTTTCTGTAACTCATATCATATCTAGTATAAATAGGTGGTGACAAAGTGTGGATCGTATTAGTGTGACATCACTTTAATTGATTTTGTTACAGAAACTCAGATTTATTGTGGCAATTTATAACTTTTTAATGTAGAAAAATTGCAGAAGAAGACCACCAAGAGTTATCAATTAAGAAAATACCGCCACCATTGTGGATAAATACAATTTTTGCTTTAATTTTCAGTAATATCTTCATTTATTAGGAGTGTTCAATATCTCAAAATTTTTACATATTTTTACGAATTTATGTTCAATAACCCAAAAAATTCGTAAAAGACAGCCAAATTGAGAGAGTAAGACCTCGAGAGAGTTGATAAACGCTGCAAGTAAAATTTTCACTTGCAACTACTAGCAGCTTTAAAAAAATAGAAGTGTCAAAAATATATGATCACAAAAATTTCAATTGGAAATATACAAACATTTTAAACGCAAATTTCTAATTGTGTACTAAATAAGTTAGCGCAAAAACGAATCTTGATGATGTTGTGGAATAGCCAAAGTAGAATTTTGTTTTCCTAATTCAGTTATTTCCATTCATTTCCAATTTCAAAAATTTCAATTACAACCTAACCTAAAAATCAAATTGTCAAAACAGTGTATCCGCTGTTTTCTTGCGAATGCTTATGTTATGTTCAGACACAACCTTAATTGAACATTAAGAGCCTTCATTCAATTTTCAAGCCCAATGATTCTCAATTTACCAAACAAAAATTGACCAAGTTAATGCTTCATTAGAAATTAATGAGTTGTTAATGAAGAACAATTCTGCATGCAACCCTGTTAAAAGGCTTGTTTCATAAGTAAAATGAAATGTCATGAAAAGGGAAATGTGATTAGCGTCAGTGTCCACTAAACAGGTTGGTTCGTCAGATCAGCTGCATTCTGTTCTTCTTCATCACCTACCAAATTTGTTTTTAATTCTGCTTATTCTACACATGCGTTCGTGTTTACGATTGGTAAAAGTTGTGAGCTGAATGTCAAATTATTTCGTCCTCCTTGCAGTTTTGACATTTAGGTCACGATAGTTTGATATTCAGCTCACGGCGTGTATGTGTGTATGTATCTTGAGCCGACCTGTTAAATGGGCCAAGTAAATTAAATATGTCTGAACACCAAATCTAGAGATGTTCAATCAAGCTCAATTGACTCAATTAATTTTTATGTCTGAACATGATATTACAATTTTGTGTTCAATTACTTTGGTTGATAATTTTCTCTTTTTGTCGTTTTTACTCTTAATTTGACATTGACGCTCTTTTTGCAAGTACTTGCAAGTAAAGTTGTTGAACAAAGCTATTATCTTGTTATTAATTTATATATATATATATTTACATTTTGTTTGGGATTTAAAAAAATTGATAAAAGTTTTCTTTCCCTTCTTTTTAAAAATTAAAGTAATAATAAATGGTTCGTTTAAGTAGACATACTATTTTTGCCATGTGAACACATATATGTATATTCGATAACATTTTATAGTCTTGTTGAGTTAGTTGTATAATGCTGTGAAAATTACTGTTTAAATATTTAATAACTAAAAATGTTCAACTGGCAACCCTTCAACCTTGCAACCATGCGAGCGATCAGCTGACACATTTTTACGTAAAAAATCAAAATGATTTTGATTTCTGCGGTACGGGCTTCTGCGTCGTACGTCGTTGAATAATCGGTTACATACAAATCCCATTAAATAGGTTGGATCAGCTGACACGGTACACGGGTTTACGTTCTCGACTAACTGGGCTATAAGTGAATACATTACGGTAATTTGAAAAATTAAGTAGGTTTTTTCCTTATACTATGTTAACATTTAGAAAAAAAATAAAAATCTTTAAAATAAAGCATAATCGCTGTTAAGTAAGTAATAATCGCTGTTATATGTTAATAAAAACATAACTCATCCATGTTTTATATTTTAAATATTTTTTTTTGTGTGACTAAAAAATATGTCAAATACAATTTATTCATGAAATTTTAAACTCGCGATGAGCAACATTTTCCACTAATAGTAAAACGTTGAAATTTTGCACAGGTAATGTGATTAGTTAGGTGAACAAAATTATAAAGACTCAATCAAAAAAAAAATATATATATAAAAAAATTGGACAGGGCCGCCGATAGAAAATCCGGGCCCGGGGTAAAAAAAAAACTACGGGCCCCCATACTAAATGAACAAATTCTCAAAATCAAAATTCAATGAATATATAGTTACGAACATTAATTTATTTATATATTAATACAGATCAAGTAAATATATTTACATAGAAATATATATATTAGGGTGGGTCAAATGTATTGTTCAAAAGGCACATCCAGTTTCTGAATCCATTGGTCATACTGAGTAATATTGTCCATGGGACCATAGGTCTGAATGAATTTTGTTTAAATACATATTCCTTTATTTTTATGAAATAAATTTTTTAAATTGGAATATTTTCTGTAAGCAAAAAGCTTGGATATCATTTTGAGATTCCCGAGCCCTCTAAAGCCTGGGCCCGGGGTAATTGACCCCCTCAGCCCCTCCCCCCAAGTATTTTTACATGCTGTTTTAGAGTGTAGCTAAATGCTAGTATTTTTTTGTGTAATATTACAATTTTATTGCATAATCACGCATTTAAAGTGTAATTTCTTGATTTACACAGCAATGCTACAATGTTACGAACATTTATGCTGTAAAAACACATATAGTTCGCGAAATTGCCAACAAAGTGTATAAGCTAACAAAAAAGTGTGTAAATTTACAACAAAAACCTAGTGATCACTGCCCATCGACACCATCTTGACGCGTCGTGTTCATTCGTGTTTGACAATCGGCGGCGTGCGTTGTGTAAAAAGAATTATTTAATTTATAATAAGCTAGTTATATTTAGTAGGGCTTACGATTCGATCTCGAGCAGTGTCGAGAAATTCGATGATCGAGAAAATCGAGACTCGGGTTCTCGATTAAATCTCGTTTCTCGGATTTCTCGATAACATATTATGTGTATTGTGTCAAAAAAATATGAATATTAAAAATTTCTCGGATGTCATTGGAAAGAAAAAAATTAATATTATGAAATTTTAATTGTATTTCACTTCTCAAACAGATTTGGATTTTTTTTTGAAATACAACCCAAAATGGTTGAATTATTATGCAGAATACACATGTAAGTAAATATATAAAATCAGAACAAGCTATAAAACAACGTAGTTCGTCTATACCGCTAATTCTGCGACGTTAAATAGTGTCGAGAAGCTCGCGAGCTTTTCGAGATTCGAGAATCTCGCGAGGCGTCGAGTCTCTCGAGAAATATCGTCTCGCTCGAACTCGAGAAATCGTAAGCTCTAATATTTAGTAAAATTTATTTTAATGTTTTAAAATAAATATGTTAAAAAATAATGTGCAATATTTTAATAACATGGATCCGGAGCTTCCTACAAAAGACGGGAAAATAAATTGGCCATTTTTATTTTATGAGCAATGCTCGTGTCAGCACATCGACCAACTTATGGACATCAAGGCAAATATATTTTGTGAAAATTTCGAAAAATCGATAAATTAAAAAAATGTTTGAAAAGTAATAAGGACAACGTGGTTGACAGTCACTTAAAAATTATTAGAGAGCTTGTTACCTATGTATTTCAGAGATAATCCAAACTCTCTATTCATGAACTTTGAGGCAAGTTTTTGGAGCATTATTAAATATGTACACAATTTTAATATAATCATTTCAAAACTTAATAATATGTAATATTTTTTACTAAATGTATAAATATAAATAAAATAAAGCAATACTAGTTGATATATGAACAAATTTATTCAAAGTTGGGGAAGTGGGTTACAGGGGCAAAGGAGTATTGGCCATTGCGCATATGATATGTAAGTTCACTAAAACCGTTGTAAATTTTACGCATTTTGAATAGTAATATACGCATATGATTAGGAAATTTACTAAAATTGTTGTAAAATTTTACGCATTTTGAGCAGTAGCTTTTACGCATGTGGTTAGTAAAAGCTATACGCTTTCAGGTAGTAAATATACAATGTGTGTAAATTCGCAGTTATTAAGCGAGGCAACTTTTTTGCTGGCTTAATTTATGTAAATTTACATGATTTTTTCTAAGAGTGTAGTATTTTTACATGCTGTTTTTAGAGTGTAGTAAATATACAATAGGGGCATTTCAGTTATTACATCTGGGTCTGGGTTAAGATAAATTTTTACTGAAACAATCCGGCTCATAATGAAAATTGGCTGCACTTGAAAAGAACTAAAAAGAAGAAGAAACATATACAACATATACCCAGCAGTAAAAATCTGAAATGAATCCTATATGAATGACAGATGAAATTCATCATGAGGAGGCATCAGTGAATGCTTTCCTATAAAGGCTCCTGAATTTTTTCAAATAAATGGTTTGCTTTCCTCATGCCTATATGACTCAGTTCGGAGCCGGCATAAAACTGTCCAATGGTAGGAAAAACAAAAGGAGCACACCTCGAATTGGGAGAGAAGCTCGGCCATAAAACTCGTCAGAGTTATAATAGCGCAAAAACAATTCTTCTGTACGTTGAAAAGAGACAAATACTCCCTCAAAAACAATTTGATTGACTTTAAACTTCAAACTAAATGAAAATAACTATTTCAAAAATTATTTTTTTTGGAAATTTGAATTTAAATTACTGAAATAAATTATGAAACTCAAATGGCGGGATAGCTATGTATTCCATGTTATGTATAAGGAGAAGCCAGTGCGCAGTATAATTTTTCTTCCGGACTTCTTCTTTCCCCTTACGGCCAAAGCAGAAGCTTACAAGAGGCAAATTTGAAATTTGTATTTCCATATATTTTTTATTTTAAATATAATTTGTTTTATAGTTGTCAAATTGAAAGAAATTTGTCAGAAAATCTGCCAAATGTCAAAAAACCTACCGAAATACAAGCTGGCTCATGGGTTTTTAACCGCCTAGATGGTATTTCGTTTGGTTTTTTCAATATAGCTTGCACCAACGCAAAAAGATAGTGATGAATATTCAACAAAGAATGATCAATGATCATTTAGCAGTGAAACAAATTTACTGCAGGGTATATGTATATATATGTATACATACACAAATCACTTTTCAGTTCTGCCAAATCCAAAAAGCACTGTGCTGCCAAATCAGCACGGAAAAAACAAATCGAACAGGGCGGATCAGAAATTGAACCAGCAATTTATCTGGTTTAATCGAGCTGAAATCTTTGTTGTTGCATTTACATGCAAAAATTTTTATCTGGGTTAGGATCACCGTATGTGAAACACGGCTAATGTGTGTAAATTCGCAGTTATTAAGCGAGGCAACTTTTTTGCTGGCTTATAAGGATGGGTATGCATGCATGTGTGTGTATGTATGTGCATTATATGACGAAATTTCGGTCTGATATATTGAAAATTTAGAGTTTGAGATCAAAATATTATCTGTGCTATACTATTGATGTACATATATAGCGATCGAAAACTTAAAGGGTTTTTTCGTAAAATCAGCTTACTAAGAAGGTATGATAGTATTGAAGTAAATGAGCGATATACTTGCCACTATCACCAACACCGTCGGCGGTACCGAAATGACGTTTTCGGCAAATCGGCATTATGACAACCGACGGCGCGCCGAATCATTCGAAGTTCGGTTAATCGGCATTATGAACACCGAATGAACATTTTTACTTTTTGCAGACGCGCGTTAACGTTATGCCATCACAATGTCAATCGTTGCTAAGTTAAAACAAAAAAGAAAACAACCGGAGAATGGAATCAAATAAAATAATTTACTTTTTTCATTTAGTTTCCCGAAATTGCATGAGATCGTTGATGTTGTTACACAGCTGCTACGTCGGCGCTTACCAGCCACCAACGTGATGGTGGAAAATTTGGTAGCTATAGACTTAGCTTATATAAATACGAAGCATCCGGACTTTCATAAAGATGCTGCACTGGTCCCCAGTCTTCTGAAGGCACACAATATTACTGAACCATTTAGCGAAATGAGCGCACAAGTGCAACGGCGTGCAAATACGCCACGCAATACGAATTCTTTACCGCAAGTAACAACAAACCATCAACAACAACATAATCAGCAGCAACAGCAATATGCGCAACAACAACTACAACAGCATAATCAGCAACAGCAATATGCGCAACAACGACAAAATGATACTCAAGAACAAGTACATAAATACATATATGAAAGTAATTATTAAAAAAAATTATAATTTAATTTTATGTTTTTGTTTGCCTTTGTAAAATTCAAAGTTTTTTCTTTATTTTGTATCAAATATACATAAATACATACATACATATTTAATATTGCAGTTTTAAACTTTGATATACATATGTACATATGTACATATTTAAAACATATGTCTTACAATTTCGCTTGTGTACAAACGCAATATACAAATATGCACAGAAATAAGTTTATGCTTGTCCATGGGCTTGCCACGCGTTTTGGCATATCGTCTGTCCGTGCAAACCGTTTTGGGAGCTGGGCAAATGGTGCCTGACACGAATGAACATCCGGGTGTATTAAAGGATAATGTCAAAAGTCCTGAAGGCGTTCCAATACATTGAGTTCACCTTGTTGCATTGCCGCCTCCTGATAAATTCGCTTAACTTTCTCCATACGCTCCTTGTCGCTGAAATTAGCATAACGACGGCTGAGAATAAGATCGCCCTATTTCAAAAATTGTTTCAAAAACGCCCTATTCCAAAAATTGTTTGAATAACGTCCTATTTCACATTTTGCTTCAAAAACGCCCTATTTCATAATTTGTTTCAATAACGTCCTATTTTAGACAATTATTCAAAAACGCCCTATTTCAGAGAAATATATATGGAATTTTCTCTGAAATAGGGCGTTTTTGAAGCAAAATCTGAAATAGGACGTTATTCAAACAATTTTTCAAATAGGGCGTTTTTGAAACAATTTTTGAAATAGGGCGATCTTATTCTCAGCCGTCGATATCCGATTAAAGATAATGCACAGTGTATGGACAATTGAGTTTGGTTTGGAGAAACGAAAATGAAAAACTACATACCTTTCAATCTTCTGTTGCAAACGCATCTTCTGTATGAATTATGTGTCTCTGCGTATTTCGCGTATGGCGCCTTTAGTTTATGCAATAGCTTAGCCCTTTCCTCGTTCTCCTGCGGTAAACGTGGTCGTCCGACATAAACTCCGCCATTAGTTCATTTTGTTTGGGGTTCAATTTATTATAGTTGGCCCTTAGATAACTCAAATATTAGTTAAAATATTATATTTATATTTATTTTTGAATAAACTTACATTTTTTCCTCGATTACGTTTGATTCCGTTTTAAAATTTGTGATCGTATAACAATACGAACGAACGAGCTCGAAAGCTTACCCATTCACAATTGTCATAATACCAAATTACGAAACTGATAGTACGTTCACGTATGTGGTAATCCAAAAATTGCACTTTCACGTAACGAGTAATACGATCACGTGTGTCATAATCCAAAATGCAAGTTTTTACGTGACGAGTTATACGATCACGTGTGTGACGATTCGGGCCCAGGCTTTGTTTAGCTATGCTACTGGCCTTTTCTTTGCAAAATAAGTGAACAAAAGGAATCTGCTTTAGTACAATAGACTTAATAGAGGGAAATAAGTACAAGGAGTTGCAACGTATTGAACTTTTATTTAATAATAAAATTTATTATCCTTTTTAGCGGGCTGGAAAAGAAGGTAATATTAGAACCTGTATATTGGTTAAGTTCGAGCTAACAATGTTTCTCTTACCTAACTTTAGCGATGGCGACATGACTGCGGCCAGCTTAAACATCGGGGGCACTCCGGTAACACTGGCATCGGTGTACATGCCCTTCGACGCTCTGGAGCCTCCACCGCATCGGAGAGTGAAAGACCTGGTGGCCAAATACAGCTCGGGCCACCTGCTAATCGGGGCAGACGCCAATGCCCATCACACATCCTGGGGTAGTTCCGACATCAACAATCGGGGTGAGTCACTTTTTGATTACCTTTTAACAACTAACTTGGTAATTTGTAACATAGGTAATGAACCAACGTTTATTACTAAAAATCGTAGAGAGGTCCTGGACCTCACTTTATGTAGCGAAAGCACCATTGCGATGGTCAGAAGTTGGCGTGTACTTGATGAACATTCCTTCTCTGATCATCGGTATATAGAAACAATTTTAAATTTCTCCATTCAAAAACCCGTCTTAAAGAGAAACCCACGTAACACCAACTGGGATCTTCACTACAAACTATTTCTAAGGGGCCTGGCAGGGCTTCCAACTCATAACCCCTCATCGACCGGAGAGTTGGAAGATCTGGTAGACACCTTTACTGCAGCACTTACAAATGCTTTTAATTTAGCTTGCCCGGTGCCAAAACCCCGGGGGAAGCGCAAACCTCATTGGTGGTCCAACGATCTGGACTCACTTCGAAAATCTTGCAGAAAGCAATTTAACAGAGCCAAACGACTTGACAATGAGTCTCAATGGCTGCAATATAAAGAAGATTTACGGGCTTACAAAAAAGCCCTAAGACTAGCGAAGAGAACCTCCTGGAGGAACTTCTGCACTGGAATCGAAAACGTCAATGAGACGGCAAGACTAAGATGTGTGCTCTCAAAGACACATACGCCCTTGGGCTATCTTCGGAGGCCTGACGGATCCTGGACCGAATCGGAAAAGGAAACCCTGGAGCTGCTGTTGGATACACACTTTCCTGGTAGCTCGCGAAACGCACCGGCGATATTATCAACGATACCCGTTACGGAGGAACGGGTCAGGTGGGCAGTTAGAAGCTTTAAACCCTACAAAGTTGCTGGACCAGATGGGATTTTTCCTGCACAACTCCTATATACGCTCGAGACATCAACAAGCTGGCTTCGCCGCATCTTCGTTGCTTGTCTTGCGTTTAATCATATTCCGAGTACGTGGAGACAAGTCTCGGTTATATTCATTCCTAAGGCTGGGAAAGCCTCACACTGCGAGCCAAAGGATTATAGGCCAATAAGTCTTTCTTCCTTCTTGCTCAAAACTTTGGAGAGAATAATAAGCAACTTTCTCTCTATATCAATTGATAGCAAACTTCTGTCTAGCTGTCAACATGCTTACCTTAAAGGGAAATCTACTGAAACCACTGGCGTAGTAATTCGTTTTGACTATGAAACCATCTTTGACTTTATTAGCATACATTTCTTTTTCAGGAAAAAATCAATGAGAATAGTAATTTTTCGAAATTAGTAATTCGAAATTTAGCGCTTTTTCACGAAGTATTACTTATAATTCTAGCATTTGTTGAGCCGTAGGAAAGTGCAAGAACCGCAGGAATTTTACCACAATTTTTAACATGAAAAAGAGTGATAATTTTTTTTTAAATATCCCAACTTTAAAAGCTTAAAACTATAAACTTAGAATTATTGGAAACCAAGGATATTATTGAAAAGTGTTAATAATTACTTGAACCTTTAGGATTCATCACGATTACTTAAATGAAATGCTTTAAATAATAAATATTCAAGTTGAAACTAGCACTTAAAAATATGTAAAAAAAAACAAAAAAATTAAAATCAGATATGCTAAGTTACGACCATCTGGGGCAAGTGCAGAGTATGGGGTCGGGAAAAAAGCGATGAATTATTGTTCCCCATTCTATTTCCAATAAGTGGGTATGTTTTTTTTTCTGTAATTGTAACAATTTTACAAAATTCAATTTTGGGCGCATAAAACTTGAAAATCTACCTATGCGCGTAGATTTCCAGAAGAGAATATGATAGGCCATTTACATATACGAGATTATCTACTTTTTCGAGGTTGACACAAAATCTTCGATTGAAATTCGAGGTTTGCCATACAAAAATCCGCTACCAAAAATTCGCGATTTAAAATGAATCTCGAGATTATCACGATAGTTTTCTCAATGCAACCCTGTGTTCTTCGTGTTATCGATATTTTTTTGGCGAATTTGGGAGAAACGTCAAAATGAAAAGTAAACAAAATGGACGCCAGTAAGTATGGCCCAACAAGAATCGTATCGCAATAGTAAGTCGCTCTTCTTCTTTCTGTTTTATAGGTTATGAAATGATCGTCTTTTTTTTATTATACTTTCTTTAACGTGTTAATCGTGCAAAAGCTTGTGTGTTTGCTAGCGTTTTTCAAGTTAAATAAAAACAAAATATCTGTTTTTTACATTCGTGAAAACAGCCATCGAACGGTAGTTGCCTATTCTCTTTTGACTGCTACGACCATATTATTATTGGGTCATGCAGGTAAGGAAAATTGACAGTTGACAATCCCTCTCCCAGCAAATCTAGATTTCATGTTATATGTAAACGGGTAGATTGGCGAATCGAGATTTACTGAAAATCTCGTTATATGTAAACATGGTATGAGACTTACTTTTGATGTATAGTTAAAGGCCCTTGGCAACTGACAATCTGGCATGTCAAGCAGTGTGTATGTGTGAGTTTTTTTGTGTGTGTTAGTGCAATCGGCAGTCGTCGTGCTTCACGTTCTTGTTCGGGCTCGCGTTGATGAGAATCAAATCTTTTAGATATTTGCGTCAATCACCCGACACTCACACATATGTATACACTTCTTAACATTCCAGATTTTAAGTGGCCAAGGGCCTTAAGAGTTTGATATATGTATTATAAGCGATATTTGTGTACTAAAATGTTAAATTATAGTCTGAAAAAATTACATTTCGCTAGCTTAGAGTGCAAACTGTGTAAGTCCACTTTTATGAAAAAGTGTATTTTTATGTAGAACGCTAGAAAAATCAAATACGCACCGCGCTAAACAAGTCTGAGATACTTGTCATATTTCTACTCGTTTATTCAGTGATACGCAAATTGTGTAAGTCCAAAAAGCGAAAAAAATTGTGTAAGTCCAAAATATTTATATGAACAGAAAGTTTTATTCATTTCGAATTTTTTTTTTCTTTTTTGTTTTTTGTCTCTCCTACAAAGTTTTAAAAAAGGACTTACACAATTTGCATTCTAAGCTAGGGATTTTTATCATTTGTAAAAAAAATTGTAGTTTTTTTTTTTTGTAATTTTAATTTTGGTAAATTTTTTACATTGGCTGTAACCCCCCCCCGAAATATTCTCTAGCTACGCCACTGACTGAAACGGCACTACATAGCCTGGTTTCTACCATTGAATCATCCTTAACCGATAAGGAGTTCTGTCTCGTGGCCTTTCTGGACATCGAAGGTGCATTTAATAATGTTATCCCAGAGGCTATCAGCAACGCCTTAAACGACTTAGGGGTTGACGTCTCTCTGATTGGGTTGATTGATCAACTTTTGAGGGGAAGGATTGTATTCTCAACAATGGGTGAGGTCAAAACTACACGCTATGTCACCAGAGGCACACCCCAGGGTGGCGTCCTCTCCCCGCTGTTATGGAACCTTACTGTCAACTCACTTCTAAGAGAGACAGTGTGGGGCGGCGGGAAGGTCGTGGCATATGCGGATGACCTTGCTATAGCATACAGAGGGAAGTTTCCACAGACCTTGTGTGATCTGATGCATGTAGCACTACGAGAGGTCTCGTCGTGGTCCTCTCGCTGTGGGCTCAGCGTCAATTCAAATAAGGTGGAACTTATCCTCTTCACCAGGCATACCACCATTAAATCTACCAGAGCTAAATGGCGTTCGCCTGAGCCTAGCTGACAAGGCTAAGTTCCTAGGGGTAGTTCTGGACAAAAAGCTTAACTGGAAGGACAACATTATTCAGCGACAAAGCAAAGCATACATTGCCTTATATACATGCAAAAAAAAACATAGGCAAAAAGTGGGGACTTAGTCCCAGCATTTGCAGATGGATTTACACTGCGATCGTTCGACCTATTCTGTTATATGGAGTCGTAGTGTGGTGGCCTGCATTGAGTAAGGCGTCCAACCTTAAGGTTCTGAGCCGGGTCCACAGATCTAGCATGATCAGAATAAGTGGCGCACTCAGGACGACGCCTAGTGAAGCTCTTCAGGCCATTCTAGATATCCTGTCACTAGATTTAGCAGGTTTTCAGGTGCCGGCTACATCAGCCCTACGTCTATGAGAGTCATCCGGCTGGCACACAAAAGCCACAGGACACTCTAGCATTCTAAGCGATTTTAGTTTTCTACCCGGTGGTACGGACCGCTGTACTACTACTATGGTTGCCGACAGCAACTTCGAAACAAGAATCCCAAATAGGGATGATTGGGAATAGCCAAAGCGGGTTTACCCAACCCCAGGTAGCGTTTCTATCTATACCGATGGCTCAAAACTGGACAACAAAGTTGGCGGCGGAGTCTTTTCACTGCAGCGTTTACCAGGCTGAAGTGTCAGCTATAAGGGAGGCTGTTAACCATATGAGACCTGAACCTATCCATACAAAATTCAATTTTGGGCGCATAAAACTTGAAAATCTACCTATGCGCGTAGATTTCCAGAAGAGAATATGATAGGCCATTTACATATACGAGATTATCTACTTTTTCGAGGTTGACACAAAATCTTCGATTGAAATTCGAGGTTTGCCATACAAAAATCCGCTACCAAAAATTCGCGATTTAAAATGAATCTCGAGATTATCACGATAGTTTTCTCAATGCAACCCTGTGTTCTTCGTGTTATCGATATTTTTTTGGCGAATTTGGGAGAAACGTCAAAATGAAAAGTAAACAAAATGGACGCCAGTAAGTATGGCCCAACAAGAATCGTATCGCAATAGTAAGTCGCTCTTCTTCTTTCTGTTTTATAGGTTATGAAATGATCGTCTTTTTTTTATTATACTTTCTTTAACGTGTTAATCGTGCAAAAGCTTGTGTGTTTGCTAGCGTTTTTCAAGTTAAATAAAAACAAAATATCTGTTTTTTACATTCGTGAAAACAGCCATCGAACGGTAGTTGCCTATTCTCTTTTGACTGCTACGACCATATTATTATTGGGTCATGCAGGTAAGGAAAATTGACAGTTGACAATCCCTCTCCCAGCAAATCTAGATTTCATGTTATATGTAAACGGGTAGATTGGCGAATCGAGATTTACTGAAAATCTCGTTATATGTAAACATGGTATGAGACTTACTTTTGATGTATAGTTAAAGGCCCTTGGCAACTGACAATCTGGCATGTCAAGCAGTGTGTATGTGTGAGTTTTTTTGTGTGTGTTAGTGCAATCGGCAGTCGTCGTGCTTCACGTTCTTGTTCGGGCTCGCGTTGATGAGAATCAAATCTTTTAGATATTTGCGTCAATCACCCGAAACTCACACATATGTATACACTTCTTAACATTCCAGATTTTAAGTGGCCAAGGGCCTTAAGAGTTTGATATATGTATTATAAGCGATATTTGTGTACTAAAATGTTAAATTATAGTCTGAAAAAATTACATTTCGCTAGCTTAGAGTGCAAACTGTGTAAGTCCACTTTTATGAAAAAGTGTATTTTTATGTAGAACGCTAGAAAAATCAAATACGCACCGCGCTAAACAAGTCTGAGATACTTGTCATATTTCTACTCGTTTATTCAGTGATACGCAAATTGTGTAAGTCCAAAAAGCGAAAAAAATTGTGTAAGTCCAAAATATTTATATGAACAGAAAGTTTTATTCATTTCGAATTTTTTTTTTTCTTTTTTGTTTTTTGTCTCTCCTACAAAGTTTTAAAAAAGGACTTACACAATTTGCATTCTAAGCTAGGGATTTTTATCATTTGTAAAAAAAATTGTAGTTTTTTTTTTTTGTAATTTTAATTTTGGTAAATTTTTTACATTGGCTGTAACCCCCCCCCCCCCCGAAATATTCTCTAGCTACGCCACTGACTGAAACGGCACTACATAGCCTGGTTTCTACCATTGAATCATCCTTAACCGATAAGGAGTTCTGTCTCGTGGCCTTTCTGGACATCGAAGGTGCATTTAATAATGTTATCCCAGAGGCTATCAGCAACGCCTTAAACGACTTAGGGGTTGACGTCTCTCTGATTGGGTTGATTGATCAACTTTTGAGGGGAAGGATTGTATTCTCAACAATGGGTGAGGTCAAAACTACACGCTATGTCACCAGAGGCACACCCCAGGGTGGCGTCCTCTCCCCGCTGTTATGGAACCTTACTGTCAACTCACTTCTAAGAGAGACAGTGTGGGGCGGCGGGAAGGTCGTGGCATATGCGGATGACCTTGCTATAGCATACAGAGGGAAGTTTCCACAGACCTTGTGTGATCTGATGCATGTAGCACTACGAGAGGTCTCGTCGTGGTCCTCTCGCTGTGGGCTCAGCGTCAATTCAAATAAGGTGGAACTTATCCTCTTCACCAGGCATACCACCATTAAATCTACCAGAGCTAAATGGCGTTCGCCTGAGCCTAGCTGACAAGGCTAAGTTCCTAGGGGTAGTTCTGGACAAAAAGCTGAACTGGAAGGACAACATTATTCAGCGACAAAGCAAAGCATACATTGCCTTATATACATGCAAAAAAAAACATAGGCAAAAAGTGGGGACTTAGTCCCAGCATTTGCAGATGGATTTACACTGCGATCGTTCGACCTATTCTGTTATATGGAGTCGTAGTGTGGTGGCCTGCATTGAGTAAGGCGTCCAACCTTAAGGTTCTGAGCCGGGTCCACAGATCTAGCATGATCAGAATAAGTGGCGCACTCAGGACGACGCCTAGTGAAGCTCTTCAGGCCATTCTAGATATCCTGTCACTAGATTTAGCAGGTTTTCAGGTGCCGGCTACATCAGCCCTACGTCTAAGAGAGTCATCCGGCTGGCACACAAAAGCCACAGGACACTCTAGCATTCTAAGCGATTTTAGTTTTCTACCCGGTGGTACGGACCGCTGTACTACTACTATGGTTGCCGACAGCAACTTCGAAACAAGAATCCCAAATAGGGATGATTGGGAATAGCCAAAGCGGGTTTACCCAACCCCAGGTAGCGTTTCTATCTATACCGATGGCTCAAAACTGGACAACAAAGTTGGCGGCGGAGTCTTTTCACTGCAGCGTTTACCAGGCTGAAGTGTCAGCTATAAGGGAGGCTGTTAACCATATGAGACCTGAACCTATCCATACAAAATTCAATTTTGGGCGCATAAAACTTGAAAATCTACCTATGCGCGTAGATTTCCAGAAGAGAATATGATAGGCCATTTACATATACGAGATTATCTACTTTTTCGAGGTTGACACAAAATCTTCGATTGAAATTC
The DNA here is from genome assembly GCA_960531455.1 of Urophora cardui. Classification (NCBI taxonomy): domain Eukaryota; kingdom Metazoa; phylum Arthropoda; class Insecta; order Diptera; family Tephritidae; genus Urophora; species Urophora cardui. Next base: position 78,892,950 of record OY482674.1, read on the forward strand.
GAGGTTTGCCATACAAAAATCCGCTACCAAAAATTCGCGATTTAAAATGAATCTCGAGATTATCACGATAGTTTTCTCAATGCAACCCTGTGTTCTTCGTGTTATCGATATTTTTTTGGCGAATTTGGGAGAAACGTCAAAATGAAAAGTAAACAAAATGGACGCCAGTAAGTATGGCCCAACAAGAATCGTATCGCAATAGTAAGTCGCTCTTCTTCTTTCTGTTTTATAGGTTATGAAATGATCGTCTTTTTTTTATTATACTTTCTTTAACGTGTTAATCGTGCAAAAGCTTGTGTGTTTGCTAGCGTTTTTCAAGTTAAATAAAAACAAAATATCTGTTTTTTACATTCGTGAAAACAGCCATCGAACGGTAGTTGCCTATTCTCTTTTGACTGCTACGACCATATTATTATTGGGTCATGCAGGTAAGGAAAATTGACAGTTGACAATCCCTCTCCCAGCAAATCTAGATTTCATGTTATATGTAAACGGGTAGATTGGCGAATCGAGATTTACTGAAAATCTCGTTATATGTAAACATGGTATGAGACTTACTTTTGATGTATAGTTAAAGGCCCTTGGCAACTGACAATCTGGCATGTCAAGCAGTGTGTATGTGTGAGTTTTTTTGTGTGTGTTAGTGCAATCGGCAGTCGTCGTGCTTCACGTTCTTGTTCGGGCTCGCGTTGATGAGAATCAAATCTTTTAGATATTTGCGTCAATCACCCGAAACTCACACATATGTATACACTTCTTAACATTCCAGATTTTAAGTGGCCAAGGGCCTTAAGAGTTTGATATATGTATTATAAGCGATATTTGTGTACTAAAATGTTAAATTATAGTCTGAAAAAATTACATTTCGCTAGCTTAGAGTGCAAACTGTGTAAGTCCACTTTTATGAAAAAGTGTATTTTTATGTAGAACGCTAGAAAAATCAAATACGCACCGCGCTAAACAAGTCTGAGATACTTGTCATATTTCTACTCGTTTATTCAGTGATACGCAAATTGTGTAAGTCCAAAAAGCGAAAAAAATTGTGTAAGTCCAAAATATTTATATGAACAGAAAGTTTTATTCATTTCGAATTTTTTTTTTTCTTTTTTGTTTTTTGTCTCTCCTACAAAGTTTTAAAAAAGGACTTACACAATTTGCATTCTAAGCTAGGGATTTTTATCATTTGTAAAAAAAATTGTAGTTTTTTTTTTTTGTAATTTTAATTTTGGTAAATTTTTTACATTGGCTGTAACCCCCCCCCCCCCCCCCGAAATATTCTCTAGCTACGCCACTGACTGAAACGGCACTACATAGCCTGGTTTCTACCATTGAATCATCCTTAACCGATAAGGAGTTCTGTCTCGTGGCCTTTCTGGACATCGAAGGTGCATTTAATAATGTTATCCCAGAGGCTATCAGCAACGCCTTAAACGACTTAGGGGTTGACGTCTCTCTGATTGGGTTGATTGATCAACTTTTGAGGGGAAGGATTGTATTCTCAACAATGGGTGAGGTCAAAACTACACGCTATGTCACCAGAGGCACACCCCAGGGTGGCGTCCTCTCCCCGCTGTTATGGAACCTTACTGTCAACTCACTTCTAAGAGAGACAGTGTGGGGCGGCGGGAAGGTCGTGGCATATGCGGATGACCTTGCTATAGCATACAGAGGGAAGTTTCCACAGACCTTGTGTGATCTGATGCATGTAGCACTACGAGAGGTCTCGTCGTGGTCCTCTCGCTGTGGGCTCAGCGTCAATTCAAATAAGGTGGAACTTATCCTCTTCACCAGGCATACCACCATTAAATCTACCAGAGCTAAATGGCGTTCGCCTGAGCCTAGCTGACAAGGCTAAGTTCCTAGGGGTAGTTCTGGACAAAAAGCTGAACTGGAAGGACAACATTATTCAGCGACAAAGCAAAGCATACATTGCCTTATATACATGCAAAAAAAAACATAGGCAAAAAGTGGGGACTTAGTCCCAGCATTTGCAGATGGATTTACACTGCGATCGTTCGACCTATTCTGTTATATGGAGTCGTAGTGTGGTGGCCTGCATTGAGTAAGGCGTCCAACCTTAAGGTTCTGAGCCGGGTCCACAGATCTAGCATGATCAGAATAAGTGGCGCACTCAGGACGACGCCTAGTGAAGCTCTTCAGGCCATTCTAGATATCCTGCCACTAGATTTAGCAGGTTTTCAGGTGCCGGCTACATCAGCCCTACGTCTAAGAGAGTCATCCGGCTGGCACACAAAAGCCACAGGACACTCTAGCATTCTAAGCGATTTTAGTTTTCTACCCGGTGGTACGGACCGCTGTACTACTACTATGGTTGCCGACAGCAACTTCGAAACAAGAATCCCAAATAGGGATGATTGGGAATAGCCAAAGCGGGTTTACCCAACCCCAGGTAGCGTTTCTATCTATACCGATGGCTCAAAACTGGACAACAAAGTTGGCGGCGGAGTCTTTTCACTGCAGCGTTTACCAGGCTGAAGTGTCAGCTATAAGGGAGGCTGTTAACCATATGAGACCTGAACCTATCCATAGGGATTTATTCATCTTCAGCGACAGCCAAGCAGCAATTAAGTCTCTTGGCTCCTACTCGTTCAATTCTGAACTAACACTAGACTGTCGCCGATCTCTACAGGAGATGGCCAAACAGACCCGTCTGCACCTCGTGTGGGTCCCGGGACATAGGGATATCGATGGCAATTGTAGGGCAGATGAACTTGCGAGGCAAGGCACTACCGAGCAGGTTCTTCCTGACAAAGAACGCATAGGTATGCCGTTTGCCACATGCAAGCTAATGCTTAAACAGCACATCTATGAACTGGCAAGCGATAGATGGCAACAGAACCCAGTTTGTCGAACGTCAAGACAAACCTGGCCAAAATGGGATCACAAGCGATCTCGTCAAATATGCACTCTAAGGAGAGCGGAGATCTCGAACCTTGTGGGGGTGCTTACAGGTCATTGCCTCATCGGGAAACACGCAGAGGCTAGGTGCACCCTACCGCAGATGCTGCAGAAGCTGCAAAAACGACGAGGAAGAGGAGACAATCGAACACCTCATTTGCCACTGCCCGGCTCTTAACGGCGTCAGGAGACGCTGTTTTGGGACACCTTTCCTGGATAGCCTATGCAAAGTCGCGGATATCGACATAAAAGACCTGGTGAAATTCATCAGGTTTTCAAACTGGTTCAAAAAGGAGGAGTAATCTGTTTTCTTCTTGTGGTATCACAAAGGGCCTCTGTACTGGCCTAAGTGTGCCCCTAAGGCAGCCACTTCAACCTAACCATCCTTTTTAGCAATATTTATATATTATTGTTTAATAAAAGCTTCTGAAAGTAATTTTAATTGTGTATTATTACTACGATCATGTAATATGAGTGGGTAGCGCAAGTCGGGCATAATAGTCCAACTCTAATGTACCGTATGCGAATGCGTGTGCGTATGCGCATCTAAACGTTTTCTTGCGTACGGCCCTGGCTGCTCCAGTTTATGCGTATGGTTGCGTCTGTCAATTACACTACATACATACATATATACAATTTCCGCCGTTGTTATTTTTGAAAATACATATTTTACCAATTCGCGAAAGATTCAATGAAATGTATAATGAATGAGGATTTAGAATTGATATTAATTATGATAGGAAGTGTTATTACCGTATATACGGAATACGTTAAAATTATTTAAAAAAAAACGTACCATTCGGGAACGTGACGAGTTTAATGACCGAGCTTCTCTCCCTATTCAAGAAGTGCTCCTTTTGTTTTTCCTAATTGGGTGGACCTACAGTTTTATGCCGGCTGCGAACGGCGAATGCATTTTTTGTGAGAAGCTTTTTCATAGCAGAAATACACTCGGAGGGTATGCCGCCCACTGCCGAAATTTGACCGCTATTTCTAAAAACCCAATAATTGGGTTTTACTTAATTAGAAAAAATTTTTTTTAGTTTGTCTGGACTGGGGTTAGAACCCGAGGCCTCTGGTATAGCAGACGAGCACTCTACCCATTGCACCACAGCGTCCATATTGCCAAATTTCTATCCGTTGATTTTTATGTATTGTAAGAATAACAGTTTCTTTGCCTTAAAATATAAGACTGAAAATTTTGGTTAATACAAATATGTATATGCACAACCTCTGAAATCTGGTGTTCTGTTATACCAAGGCGAAAACTCCCTATTCAAAAGAATACTCACTTCACTTAATTATTTTTTTACAGTTAAACTTATTTAAGTTTCAATTATGTATTTACACACGGGTAACTACATATGTATATGTAATTTAAATTCATGTACTAAATATGTACATGGGTATTCAGATAGTAATTAACATATAATTAATATTAACCATCTCTAAATATATTTAAAACCCCTTTTAATTAACATTTCTGCTGGCAAACACATTTTCACTACTTCACTTTAAATCAATTTAACGAAGTTTTTACCAAAAAATATGTATACCGATGTAGCAACCAACCTAATATTGGCTGCAACACGCATAGAAAACGCATAGAAGTAGAAAATTTTCAACTTAGCTGCGTTCGAATGCGTGTTCGAAATCATCTTCGAATTTTCTATGCGTGTGGTGCATTTACATCCGTGCCACTGGAGTTTGCCTCATTTAAACACAGGTATGCAACACGGCTGTCAGTGACACGCACACGCATACGCATCTGCATACGATTCATTAGAGTTGCACTATAATTTCTGTGCCAAGATGTACTCCTTTAAGCATTTTTGCCTGACTGTGTCTTTTTAAAGATTTAAAATATCGCCTTGCAACATGATTTACAAACATTTGCACGAGAAACTAACAAATCGAAGAAACGTGCTCACTTTCTATATCCGTTCATGCTCAACGCGTCCTGGCGAGTCACAAAATTCCTGCTACACGATATGTACATATTCATGACTCGATTGATCGCAACCTGGATCTCAAATTTGCTTTTATGTTTTGCGATCCATAAAAACTTGTTGATATGCGACCAGTGTGGAGCGTCATCCATGGATTGCATCAATATAACATATTACTATAAATACATAGTGTAAAACAAACCAACTGCAAGAGGTTTTCGCATGAAACTTTGTTGGAATAAGCTGTAAATGTTATTTTCATTGCCCTTGAGTTCATGGAGTCCAGTTTTTTTCATTATTTTTAAATTACTAATAGTTAAAGTGGGAATCGCAATAATGTACCACTGGTGTTAAGGGGAAATTTTTATATAATGAACCACGATCCTATCACAGATCATAAAAAAGTCGCTCCCGCGGACGATTATAGCGCAAGAGATATTCCTTGTTAAAGCAATGTGTGTGTAGAAGACTTCTTTGTGTCACCGGCCTTTGGGCGCGCTTTAAAAAATCCTCAGCCGGCAGAATTCTCCTTTTGGAGAACTTTAATATTATAATTTAATAATAGTTGAAAGCGTTGAAGGTAGATGAATTATCATCCAAAGAATATTTCCCGAAACTTTCACTGAAAAATTCCCAGTAGTTTGTAAGTAAACAAAATTGGTTCATTCTATCCAAGCTTAGCTGGTGGTAATTTCCGAACTGTATTCTCACATGAATCTTGGTAACAGTATTCTACAAATGCCGTTTTCATATATGTTGGCACTTTTTTTTATAATAGAAAGCCATATTTAAAAAAAATGAATTAAAATTAATGTCCAAATTCCTTTGTTCTTCCATTTATTTCTCCACTAAAAAAGCTGCTGCAGCAATGGAATCCATTTTTTAACCATTTAATATATTCTTTCTGAAAATTTAATCTAAAACTTACCGAAAATATAAATTTGCTGTCAAAAATACAAATGTGCTGTCAAAAAATACATATTATTTCGCATAAACGCTATCTAATAGGGCCCTTCCACGATCAAATCATTTGATCAAATCGCGTGTCTGTGTGATTTGACGATTTGACATCCACACGTCAAATCGGCATCAAATTACATGCTACCTTTCTATTAATTAACAAAGGAAATTGTTAAAATATAAGCGATTTGAAGCGCGATAAATGGCTGTAGCATGCACAATTAACAATATTTGAATTTTTAAAACACCATAATTATCACTTTTTTGTCCCGATCCAAATTTAATTGTCTTTTTAATTTAATTTTGCGCACTTGCCTACTCACACGTTTGTTTACATTTGAAATTTGATCAAATGGTTGCAACACACGTCAAATGGTAATTTGGCACTGAAATTTGATCAAACAGCACCTTACACGCATCCACAACGCACGTCAAATACCATCCAATTTGATGGAAAACAAAAATTTTTGATTTCGGTCAAATCGGCATCAAACACGTACGTGTGAAAAACTCATAGACAATTTTTCTACCACAGATACACGATTTGATCAAATATTTGATCGTGGAAGGGCCCTATAACACTGATTCGAACATAGTTTAACACTTAACAACACTTATGTTCGAAACGTCGTAAACCAGAATACCAATTTTCGTTTTGTCGTAGCAGTCGACGTCGCCGCGATCGGAGTTCCGAGGGATTGTAGAATAGCTGTGAATATCTGAACATGAAAATATTCGATTCGTACAACTAGTACAAAAATATACATACCTAGTTGCGAAATTGAAGAGTACGTTATATGAAATCTCAAAAAAGTCAAAATAAAAATATTAGTTAAAAACAGCGATCTTAAATATTTTTGACATACTGAGCACCACCCGACGCTTTTCCTTAAATACTTATATTTTCGTTCATCATTTTGTTTCTAATTAAATTATTTCTCAATTTTTAGTACGATTTTTAAGATTAAAGCGTGTTTTTTAGTTTTTTTAAGCTATTATTTATTGCCATATATATAGTACTTCTATATTGATAATATTCTATCTGTGCAATGTGTATGAATTCATCCAAAAATTTTGTGCAACTGGAAGTTCTGCGCATGCGCCTCAATTACATTTAATGTCAACTGTGAATATGTGTGACAAATACATTCAATTGAGTTCAGAGGCGTTTGAAAAAAAATTGAAAGGCATCATTGCGTTCTAGGGGACTTATACCCCTTTGATTTTAGTTTTTTAATTTGTTTATAATTAATATAAGAATTTTGACACATTTATTTTAAAATGAAAACTTTTGTGAATTTTTTTAATGAAAATTAGTGGAAATGTTCTAGAAAAGTCTATTTTCTATGCACTCATATTTTTATGAATCGCGGCGGAAAGCGTTTCATGTTAAAATCCTGTGGTCCGATCCATGGGCATTATATGAAAAAGTCGAATTCTGCCGTTTGAGGGTTGTTTGTAAAGTATGTACGTTCGAATGCCGCCAACGCGGTGAGTACTGCGAATTTCTAAACTGAATAACAGGACAATTTAGACGACGAACTTTTGGACACAGCAACATATGAGGACCAAAGTTCAGACTACGTTACTCTCCAAACCGACCTCAACAGGGGACCATAGGTAATAATATAACAAGACGGATGGAAGAAAGGACTACGAACCAATCGCTATATGTTCCACATATTTACAGGCGGATAAAAGGTGGACGGGTGGGAGCTGCAGTGTTTTGTCCGGAGCTTGGGTTTAAAAAATCCTTTTTAGTCCCGGACTACTGCAGTATCTTTCAGGCATTGATACGTACATGCGATTCCTAGTGTAATCGCTTTTTTGGAAATGGTTGCTGCAGATTCGAATGTTTTTAACAACGTCGTCAGGCATCAGACCGCACGCATGCATCCATTGTTTGCAAATGGTTTCGTCTTTTGGAAATCTATTTACATATGTATATATATATTTATATAACCAATAATAGTCCAACTCTAATGCACCGTATGCGAATGCGTGTGCACATGCGCATCTAAACGTTTTCTTGCGTGCGGCCCTGACTGCTCCAGTGTATGCGCATGGTTGCGTCTGTCAATTACACTACATATATACAATTCCCGACATTGTTATTTTTGAAAATACATATTTTACCAATTCGCGAAAGATTCAATAAAATGTATAATGGATGACGATTTAGAATTGATATTAATTATGATAGGAAGTATTATTGCCGCATATACGGATTACTTTAAAATTATTAAAAAAAAAAAAAAAAAACGTACCACTGGGGTAGGTATGTGATTTGTAATTGGAAAGGGAAGTTAGTGTTTTTTTTTTTTTTAATTTGATGAAAACCCGTGAAGTGGATCAATTCCAAATTAATAATAATATAATAATAATAATAATAATACACTGGCGCTATTATAACTCTGACGAGTTTAATGACCGAGTTTCTCTCCCAATTCGAGAAGTGCTCCTTTTGTTTTTCCTAATTGGGTGGACCTACAGTTTTATGCCGGCTGCAAACGGCGAATGCATTTTTTGTGAGAAGCTTTTTCATGGCAGATATATACTCGGAGGGTAAGCCGCCCACTGCCGAAAGGTAACCGCTATTTCTAAAAACCCAATAATTGGGTTTTAATTAATTAGAAAAAAATTTTTTTGGAGTTTGTCCGGACGGGGGTTAGAACCCGAGACCGCTGGTATAGCAGGCGAGTACTCTACCCATTGCACCACAGCATATAATTAATAATTATTAATCATTTCTAAATATATTTAAAACCCCATTTAATTAACTTTTCTGCAGGCAAACAAACTTTCACTACTTCCTTTTAAATCAATTTAACGAAATTTTTACCAGAAAATATGTATACCGATTTAGCAACCAACTTAATATTGGTTGCGAAACGCATAGAAAACGCATAGAAGTAGAAAATTTTCAACTTAGCTGCATTCGAATGCGTGTTCGAAATCATCTTCGAATTTTCTATGCGTGTGGTGCATTTACATCCGTGCCACTGGAGTTTGCCTCATTTAAACACAGGTATGCAACACGGCTGTCAGTGACACGCACACGCATACGCATCTGCATACGGTTCATTAGAGTTGCACTATAATGCACTCAAAACGAAATACGTATGTAAAGCTATTTTATTTATTTTATCCCTTTCATTATCACAAATATAGCACCGCTTCGACATTTTTTAATTTTTTAATACGAGAATCAAATAATAAATATGTAAATTCCCTATAATTTTTTTTATGTGCCGTCACTGCGGTTTATTTTGAATTCATGTCATTTTTTAAATTTGATTGCTCGGTTTTCTCTTTCTTTTTTTATATGTCTGTACTGTAATGTTGGCTGATGGAACTCGTAGGTATTACGAATATAGGAGTACTATATATATGTTTATTACTATTTATGACCGTTTTTTGTATGAAACGTTCCCATTGTGCCCCGAAATGAAATCGTATGTAGAAAAAGGTGTGTGAGGCTGAATGTTGTTTTTATCACAAAATAACTTATGAACTTCTCTTAGTTGGAGTTTTAGCTGTAACTTGTCATCAAAACATCTAAGTTTCAAGACAGTCGATTTTTGTATTTTTGTCCACCTTCGCGGCACTGCGCGGCTGAGGGAAATTTTTTTTATAGCGCGGACGAAGCCGCCAACGCAAAAGGTGTTATATACAAAACCACTGTGAATTGTTCCATGGATAATAATCCAGAAACAGAATTCTGCCGACTGAGGGTTATTTTTTTTAAAGCGAGGGCAAATGCCGCCAACGCAAAAAGGTGTTCTACACACAACTTTTTTTTTGTGATCCGCGAGACCACCTCTACCCTCCGGAAAGTCACTTTTATCCAATCGTGGTTCATTATATAAAAATTTTCCCAAAGCACGTATAAATATACTCGCATATGCATGTGTAAAGAACACATTTTCGTTGGCCTTCGGCCGCGCTTTAAAAAAAATAACCCCGTCGGCAGAATTCTCTTTCTGGGGTAATGTCTATGAACCCAGGCATAAGTAAAGGATACCGTCCGGTGAGCTACAAAAAAAAACAAAAAGTGGGCGTGGTCCGCCTTTTTGTCCTGAGTTCAGTGATATACTTCTTTTTTGGCGCAAACGATTTTTTAGGGAGTTAGAGGGGGATGAAGTTAAAAAAAAACTTTTTTTAAAAAGCCTATATCTTCCAAAATATTCACTCAATTTTTAAAATTAAGGTATCATTGGAAAGCTTATTTAAAGGCCTTTCATATGACGTATCAAAATTTTCGTAAATTCCTTACAAATTTTGTTAAAAAAACAAAAAACTCAAATTTTGGTATTTTTTTTAGGGAAAAACTGTGATTTTTTTTTTGTGTTATTAAGTATATTAAAAATTATATTCATTTAAAATAGCATACAAATTTCTTTCATTTCATATACTATTCTCTATAGCAAGACTTCTATATAATTAGCTATCGTGAAATGAAAAGATGTTTTAGTAGTTTTAGGTATACAGAGAACCATGAAAAAAGTTGTACAGTAGGCTTTTCTCACACACGAAGGGTGTACTACGCAGAAGGACATCACCGTGGCGGTAGCCACGATTAGGGTACACGTCCGGACGGATGGCGTAGCCCAGTGTTATTTTTTATAAGCGCGGCCGAAGGCCGCCAACGCAGAAAAGTGTTCTGCGCAAAAGCACTGTGGACCGGGCCATAGATATTACTCCGGAAAGAGAATTCTGGCGGCTGAGGGTTATTTTTTTATAAGCGCGGCCGAAGGCCCCAACGCAAAATCTGTTCTCCGCAAAAGTTTTTTCTTTATCTATCGTATTTATATAGAGTTACTAAACTTTAACCATAAATTCCTCGAAAACGAGGTACGTCCGGCGCCTAAATTTTACGGATTCAGAACACCCTTCCCCTCCCCTACCCCCCGGTAGAAGTCGTTTTTTTGGGGGCGTGTGACATTATTGGAAAGTTTCCCCATAGATGCTATTGCGGAAGTAGAATTCTGCCGGCTGAGGGTTATTTTTTTAAAGCGCGGCCAAATGCCGCCAACGCTATTCGTGGTTCTGTATAAAAATACTGTTGTCCGCGCTATAGATGCTTTCTTGATATTATACATAACTAACAAGAATTGTTTTGCACGTTTTTAACAAAATTTTCGTAACAAATAATATATCAAATGAAAGGTAATTTAACGTTCTTTTTAATGTAAATAACTTTGTATAGTGTTAATAAGGTCATTTCAACAAAAAAAAAAAAGAAAAAAAAAATTACCAAAATTAAAGTTTTTTGCTTTTTTACAAAATTTGTGTGGAATTTGGGGAAATATTTATGTATTATATGAAAGGCATTTAGGTAAGCTTTCCAACGATGCCTTAATTTTAAAAATTGAGTAAATATTATGGAAGATATTGGCTTTTTAAAAAAAGGGTTTTTTAAACTTCATCCCCCTCTAGCTCCCTCAAAAATCGTTTGCGCCAAAAAAGAAGTATATCACTGAAATCAGGCCAAAAAGGCGGACCACGCCCACTTTTGTTTTTTTTTTAGCTCACCGGACGGTATTCTTTACTTGTTCCATGAACCCATCCAATTTGAACAACAAATATCTCGTAAACTTTAAGCCTCCGGCAAGTTTTGATTTCAGTTTTGTATCTGTGAGCCCCTCTACAGCCTGAAAAACTGATTTTTCTCGGGCGTGCTTCCTTAATGGAAAGCCGACATCACGTTCTTATTTCCCTCAACTCAGTATTAAATTGTACTCACATCGCATCCACATGAACGTCTTCCGTGCCTAATCGATCGATTGTATCGTTTTTTAACTGTTTAACTAATGCTTGGCTTCTCTTTAACCAGAATTGTGCCTCAGATTCAATACAAGAGTTATTTCCACTTGTATCGTTGATCGAAAACTGCGTACCCTTATTTGAGTCAGTATCATATTCATTATTTAGTTCTTCAGAAGTTTTCAAAATATGTGATTCATATATTTTTGTATAAGTTTTGCTCTCCTTGATATTTTCTGCAGTTTGTTTGACTTCCCTATTTCCCATTTTCGTTAAGTCTCGTATAAGACTATGTCTCATTGCTTCGTCGCAACCCATATGCTTTGCACCTGGAAGTATTTTAAAATGATATACAATGTCATTCCTATCATGTGAATTATTTTTGCGTTACTTTTGTTCACGTAATCTGAATCTACTAAACCATTTTCAGTGAAATATTTTTTTAATTCTGTATATGTCATTGCCTTTTCTCCAATTTGTTTTTCACTTTCTTCAATGCTTTCTTGTACGGCCCGTCGTTTAAGTAATTGGTTCATTTGAAAGGAACTGAAATCATCACTACGGGAAGGTAACTCATGCAGATGACCCCATGATGATTGCTTTCGCGTTTCCTTCATATCCAATAATATTTCGTATCGCAGCTCTGGTGGCAAGCTTTTGAAGTAGTCACTACTAATATCAATGTCTTGCAAATTTGCTTTGTATTCGCGCATAAAGGTGGGATTTTCATATGTGCTATCTTCTGTCGATACAGATAAATCTAATATGGGGGCAGGGTTGTTTTCGAAGTAAAATGCAGCGCTATTATCTGTTGAATTTTCAATGAAAATATCAGCCTTTTCGCAACTGTCATATTTTTCAATATTTAAAGCTTGTTTTTTGTTTAAAGGGTTTATTAAGTGTTGAGTATTTTTACCAAGGGCTTGCTTCACAATTTGCTCCTTAGCCATTGATTGAAAAAAGAGGGCGTGCATACGTCCAACCTCATTATTAAGTTTGCTGCGTTGGAGCTGCCTTCGGGCCTTAATTAAAAATAATTGGTGTACAAATTCTGAAATTAGCATTAACAAAAGTAATTACAATAGTTTCACGTTTCAATTGCGGCACACATCCATCGAAAACAAAAATTGGTCGAACTTTGTAATAAAGCAGTTTGCACAAGCGATGAAACAGACCGAGTAAATGAGCGTTCGGTATTGAAGACCCCATATTGTCCTGGTATCCTTTAACTACTTGATGCAGCCAAATTGAAATGTCTAAACACGAAAAAAACATTTATTTTCAAGAAACTTTAAGGCTTTCTGCATTACCTATGGCAAGTATCTTTCCTTCCAAGGTCTCCACAGGCACAGGATTCCCACTCGATTCCAAAAGCTTCCAGAGTCCTGTGACACCCATTTTACCTACCCAAGCAGATCTTAATAGTGGGTAAAGATGACTTGATACGAAACTCTTTCTTGCTCCCAATTTCTCGATTTTTCCAGGTGCATGGTTCAATATACATAGGTAGGGACCATTAGGCTTGGGCGATATATATCGATATATCAATATATCGATATTTTTAAAATAGTACAGCCGATAATATCGACGATATTTTGAATTACCGTGTATCGATAATCGATGATTTTTTGCCATTTCGAGCCAAATTCGATATTTTTCACACATTTCTGATTCGCTTTGAATTTAACATAAGAACATTTTTTAAGAAGTGGTATAACCATAATGTTCGGGTGCATGAATTTACATTACTTTCTTCTTCAAGCAATTCTTAATGATTTTTATGTTTATACTTCAGGATTCGTAGAATATCTGTAGACCTATCGAATTTTAACAACAAATATCTAGTAAACTATAAGCGTCCGGCAAGTTTGGATTTCCGTTTTGAGATCTGTGAGAGCACCTCTAACCCCGTGAAGAAGTGATTTTTTGTGGGACGTGGTTCTTTAATGTAAAGCCGACCCTTTCGATATATTGATATATCGATGTTTTTACACGGCATAAATCGATGTTTTTTTAAATATCGATATAATATATATCGATATATTTTTCCAATTTGCCCATCCCTAGGGACCATGGTATAAGTAGGGATGGCAACTATAACCGGAAAAACGATTATAATCGGTTAATTTCTTTCGGTTAACAGTTGAAATGTATCGTTTTTTTCCTTTTGATTATTTTTTCGATTAACCTTTTTGCTCTCAAGTCGAAAATAATCGAAAGGAAATAATCGAAGTTGAGAATTACCGCCTTTTCATTCGATTGAGTTTGGAAATTATTTTTCAAGGCAAAATGTTATGAATTAGTATTAATGAATGACTGATGATTTTATTTATTTATTTTATCATATAAGTAAGCGCAATGTGTAGATAAATGTGCACAGCTTTTTTTAAATATGATTTCATTTATATACGAATTTGTATGAATTCGTACCTCTTTAAACTTGTTTTTCACCCTTTCACACGAAAACTGCGATCTATTGCCGAGATAAAAGCACGTATTAAAACGAGCAAATGCATATATGTATGTGTGTAGAACAACATTTTGCGTTGGCGGCCTTCAGCCGCGCTTTAAAAAAAATAATCCTCAGCCGACATAATTCTCTTTCTGGGGTAATATCTATGGACCCATCCAACCTTAACGACAATGGGCTAGCGTAGAACTAAACTGGTCTATCTAACATTTTTTCAGAAATCGAGTTATGCACATTTTTGAACTTGAAAATCATAAATTTATCCGTGCAAAATTGATGTAGGTCTTATTTCTTCACCAAAGTGTCCAAACGATAGAAATGTCACTTTAGAATTTACGTCCTTTTGTCATTTCAAGAAATTCTAAAGTGGCCCAACTAGCATAGACTACCATAGACCAGTATGATCTTACACCAGATGAGTGGATGGAATTGGTTAAAAATTGTAGAAAGCATGCTCCTTTTGATGTTAATAATATGGTGGCGAGATTTAAGTCATTTGACGAACGACGGCCAATGTTCAGGGACTACCAGAGTATAGTAGACGACGGTGGAAAAATTTCCCAAATGCGAAAGGCAAAATTTGTCAAGGGTGAATCTGTGATGCAGTTTAATGATGATTATTGTGAAACATATAAATCCGTCGATATAAAGAAATCTAGCGTGAACCAACATGATTTTATAGAGTTCTTGCAGAATTTTACACCAGATCAGGGCAGCGACATATGCGTTTTGAAATTCAAAAAAATGCAGGACATAAAAAAATTTTTGTAATTCGTACCACCGATTCATCACCCCTTTTACCTGTCTCTCCACATGTAAAGCAGAGATGAAGCAGAAAACAATCCAGAAGATTTTCTACCAGCCCGCCGTGGAGGAAACTAGGTTACTGTTACTTTTCATGCAGAGGTGATCATTTACGAACATGTGTATGTTATTTTTGTAATTAAAGTACTTCCTTTCACATATTTTTTACTTTATTCATATAATTTTCAATTTGTAGTTCAAACTTCCTTAAAAATTGAAAATTCTAAAGTGGTCTATGTAACAAGTTTTCTTGTTACATATAAATATTATATAAAAAACGTTTCTATAATAATTTTTTTTAATGCAGAATGTTAAATTAACTATTAAGCTAACATAATAATTTACAATATTCACTTAACATACATCAACAATCGCACACCGCATTAAAACGCGTTTCATCTGTTTTCTCCAATTTTGTATTTTGTTAGATATACCAGTTTAGTTCTACGCTAGCCAATTATCTCGTAAACTGTAAACTTCCTGCAAGTTTTGATTTCAGTTTTGAGATATCGTCGGTCTCCTGCCAGAAACACGAATGTGAAAATTTTTTTAAGTGCGATGTCTGCTGTGTTTTCAGGTATATATTGAGATAATAACAATTAATATTTGTATATATGCTTATGTACATAAAAGTACATATTATGCATGTATGTTTACACAAGAATTTATACAAATATTAATTGCTATTACATCAATATATACCCGATAAATAGAAGACATCGTACTTAAAAAAAATTTCACATTCGTGTTTCTGGCGGGAGACCGACGATATCTGAGAGCCCCTGAAAAAGTAATTTTTTTCGCGGTGCGCTTTCTTAGTGGAAAGCCGACACTTTTTTTGTTTATAACGTGTTTTTTGTGAAGATGAGACAGCAACAAAATATTGACAATTTTTTCGCTGAAATGACGATTTTTTATTATTATAATAAAAACGAACACACATACAGTGTATGTATAAAAAATTAGCTTGTTTGTCCTCTTGGGGTACTACGTATTAATTCATCAATAATTGTAATCGAAAAACGGTTATAATCGGTTAGTTCCCTACGATTGTTCGCGATTAATAATCGAACCATTTCGATTAACCTAAAAAACGGTTAATCGATTATTAAATTTTTTTGCCATCCTTAGGTATAAGTATACCAGGTAAAACAAACGTCAAGTTTTCGTCGCCATATTAACCACCTGACAATTAAGCAGATTATGACATTTCGTGCTGCCATACTCAATGATAAAAATCCTCCATTAATGGCATTTTTCACTGCTTTGTTTTAAAAATAAATTGTAACCATGGTATTCATAGTAACGAACTTTTTCAATTTGAATTGGAAGAAATTTTTTCAATTTGAAAAAATTACAAATCCTGCAGTAAATTTGTTTCACTGCTGAATGATCATTGATGATTCTTCTGAGTACAATTTTTATTATTATTATTATTTTTTTTTTTAAAAAAGCAAACCATTTATATGAAAAATTCAGCAGTCTTTATTTGAAAGTACTCACTGATGCCTCCTCAGTCATAGATGAATTTCATCAGTGATTCATAAAAGATTCATTTCGGATTTTTACTTCAGGGAATATCAGTTTGGCCGTAGTACAAAATAGCCCCTTTCCGGTATTCTCGGTGAGTTTTTAATTTAGTTTAGTAGTTACGATCACTTTTAATTTAGGCTTTGTGATCACTCTGGTATATAGTTTGGGAAGGTTTTGGAGATTGATCTATTATAACTCCATATCGTCGCATAAAGTGCAATACCGCGCATCCGCTACCACCCAAATTTTACAGGAGACAGTAAAAACTGTTTATATTCAAATCGGTTCGGAATTTTGCAAACCAACATCCAAACCAAGGTAAATTTTTGGATTATATTCTTAATCCAAATATCATTTTGGCGAAAAACAGTTAAATGTGCAGTTATTGGCTTAATTATGTATTTATAAGCGGTTTTGCGTCTTTTATTTTGTTCAATAGTGACGTATAGGCGGTTTTGCAGGCGTACGTAAAACCTTTTCTTCAATAAAGCAAAGTTATAATCTATTTCGTGTTTATGAAAGTATAATCAACTTTAGTACATTACAGTACAGTTATAAAGCAATAACACCTATTATTCGCGGTATTAGTTCGAAAAATTTTCTTAAAAAAAGCGGTTTTGAAACTGTGTCATTATTTGGAATTGCGTTGTGTGAATCTCAAAATTATTGCATGAATGGATGGGGACGGACGCCAGGAATGTGTTTTTGATGAAATCTCATTTTTGGCAAAAATGTCAAGCGGTTTTGCACTTTAGACGACGATATGTATGTACACCACCATACCAAGTGAGCATTTCAGTCTATATATGTATGTACATATGTCCAATCCAATTACAAAAAAATATGTACCCTAGATTTTAACAATATGAGTTGCTTATTTCCGCGGTGCAATAATACCAAATATGGGTGCAAAGACGGTGATATAAAATTTTTCCAATTTCCGACGATACCCTTTATTCGCGGAGAGTGGATGAAGATTTGTGGAGTGAGCGAAGAGGAGCTACCGGAAGTTCCATAAATCTGCTCACTAGTGCCCTTTCTCTTTCTGTCTTTTGATTTCTGAAATACCCAAACTTTCAAACAAAAATCTACGCATTCAAAAAATAAAAGTCTGGCATCGGTATACTCCAAAACTGACATAAGATCAAACTTCAAAAATCTGCTTTTTAATCAAAAAGACAGCGTCAAAATGACAATGCACATACCTGTATTTTTTATACCATGGGTAGGGACTAGGCTTGGGTAATAGCCCAGTTAGTCGAGAACGTAAACCCGTGTACCGTGTCAGCTGATCCAACCTATTTAATGGGATTTGTATGTAACCGATTATTCAACGACGTACGACGCAGAAGCCCGTACCGCAGAAATCAAAATCATTTTGATTTTTTACGTAAAAATGTGTCAGCTGATCGCTCGCATGGTTGCAAGGTAGAAGGGTTGCCAGTTGAACATTTTTAGTTATTAAATATTTAAACAGTAATTTTCACAGCATTATACAACTAACTCAACAAGATTGTAAAATGTTATCGAATATACATATATGTGTTCACATGGAAAAAATAGTATGTCTACTTAAACGAACCATTTATTATTACTTTAATTTTTAAAAACAAAGGAAAGAAAACGTTTATAATTTTTTTTTAAATCCCAAACAAAATGTAAATATATATATATATATATATATATATATATATATATATATATATATATATAAATTAATAACAAGATAATAGCAAACAAGATACTTGCAAAAAGAGCGTCAATGTCAAATTAAGAGTAAAACGAGAAAAAGAGAAAATTATCAACCAAAGCAATTGAACACAAAATCGTAAACATTCGCAAGAAAACAGCTGATACGCTGTTTTGACAATTTGATTTTTAGGTTAGGTTGTAATTGAAATTTTTGAAATTGGAAATGAATGGAAATAACTGAATTACTGCTTGCCCAGAATGTTGTACTACAGCTACGGACTACATAGCTTACTACATCAGCTGATGACTGATTTTGTGGCAACGCTCGAAAATGTGAACACAATGGTGTAGCTCAGTGTATCTCATATATGTCATCTTTTTTATATTTTTGTACAGGGGATTCCTTAAATTCCATAAAAACTCTTTATTTTTTACAAGTTCAATTCATTTTTCCGTTTCTTCGTCCTTCATTTCGAATTTCCGTCATTAAAAAATTGAGCTGTCACACTGTAGCGCGCTACAAAGTTAAAGTTAACTCTACTTCTACTACAGCCACAACTACACGCTACAGACACAGCTACACATTGTGGGCATTGCAATGCAATTGTACTGTTTTAACTTTTGACAGCTCTTACTACGTACTACAGCCACACCATTCTGGGCAAGCAGTTAGGAAAACAAAATTTTACTTTGGCTATTCCACAACATCATCAAGATTCGTTTTTGCGCTAACTTATTTAGTACACAATTAGAAATTTGCGTTTAAAATGTTTGTATATTTCCAATTGAAATTTTTGTGATCATATATTTTTGACACTTCTATTTTTTTATAAAGCTGCTATTAGTTGCAAGTGAAAATTTTACTTGCAGCGTTTATCAACTCTCTCGAGGTGTTACTCTCTCAATTTGGCTCCCTTTTGCGAATTTTTTGGGTTATTGAACATAAATTCGTAACTATTCGTAAAAATATGTAAAAATTTTGAGATATTGAACACTCCTAATAAATGAAGACATTACTGAAAATTAAAGCAAAAATTGTATTTATCCACAATGGTAGCGGTATTTTCTTAATTGATGACTCTTGGTGGTCTTCTTCTGCAATTTTTCTACATTAAAAAGTTATAAATTGCCACAATAAATCTGAGTTTCTGTAACAAAATCAATTAAAGTGATGTCACACTAATACGACCAACACTTTGTCACCACCTATTTATACTAGAAAAGATATGAGTTACAGAAACTCAGTACATATTACTTAACTAAACACAGACTTTTGTGAGAATCTTGTTGCTTCCCAGTATAATTTTTTTATGAATTTTCAATTGTAAATTTAATGTTCTGACTGTGTTTTTTGTTATTTAATGTTTTAGCCCTTGATAACTATCACCAAAGTGTGATGGAAATATATTGGGCAGCAACAAAATTACAAGAAAAATGTGTTTTAATTACCAACTAAGCCGCAAAAAAGTAACTAAATTAATAAAAAAAAAAGTCGTCAACATATATGTAATACTTCTATATTGCTAACAACCTATCTAATCAATGTGTTTCAGTTACGCTATTCATGAACTCGGTTCCGACTACATATGTAATTTGTGCGCATGCGTCAACACAAGCAAAAGTCGTGTATGTGAATATATGTCACATACACATTTGTAAAATTGTAGTAGCATTACAAAAAAAAATATAAGGGGGTTAAAAAGGGGTCGTTATTCCCTTCATATAAAAGTTTCATGATCTTTATAAAAACACAAAGCAGTAGATTAAACAATGAAATGCCAATCTTTCGAAAACAAAATAATGTATTTATTATTTCAACGTATTTCACAACCAAATAACTTATGCACTTTTACTCTTCACAAAATACTTACGCATATAGGGATATATTATTAATTTTATTTCTTTTTTTGTTACAAATCAAGCATCGATGCGACATTTTTAATACAATTTTTCTGTTGCTTTCAATATTTTGGTCAGCAATTCACTCAAACGAATAATTATAATATGCCACTCTCTCACGAACGCAAATACACAGTGACAATATATTCAAAAACGAAACGTACAATGCCTCGCACAAATTCGCGAATGCAAAGGAATATTCGCGAACGTTCAATGGGCGCTCTTTGAAAACTCATTTTATGCGCTCGTGAGCGTCCAATGAGCGCTCTTTGAAATTTCATTTTTATTCATGCATATGTATGTATGTATGTATGTACATATAATATGTACATATAAAATATATGTACCTATTCATACCCAATATGCAGAAGTATGTATGTATGTACATATCGCACGTTTTATGCAATAGGGATTTAACTCAAAAAAAATTTTTCGGGAAAACGCAAATAAAGTTTTATAATTTCAAATAGTTTCCTTCTACGGCTAACTACAAAATCACTTTTATTTCCGCCATTTTTTCTTTTTGAGTATTTTATAAGACT
This sequence comes from Urophora cardui, assembly GCA_960531455.1. Lineage (NCBI taxonomy): Eukaryota > Metazoa > Arthropoda > Insecta > Diptera > Tephritidae > Urophora > Urophora cardui. The sequence continues at coordinate 78,913,484 of OY482674.1, forward strand.
AGACTCAAAGGCACTACCCAGTTATTTAAATATATGGCAAAATCCCAGAAATCGAAAATTTCGAGATAAATCCCTATTCCATAAAACGGGCGATATGTACAAATTAATAAAATCTGGACTTATTTTTTGAACTCATGCTCAATTGTTGAAATCCAGTTTTCAAGTAAAATGTATCCAAATATCTTTGTTAAATAAAATACTTATTTCATAGTATCAACATTTTTCTGTGGTTCCCTTTGTTTTTGGAAACAAAAGTTTAACGACGCCCATGGAATCTTGCTTCCCTTTCTAACAGTATATCGTTACTGTGATGTTTGACGAACAAAACAATTGAATACTAGCAATATAGAAGTATTACATATATGGTCGTCAACGACAACTTTAAAAACGATTAAATTAGTAGGGGTATTCGCTATCCCTAGCAAGATAGCAAGATAGCACGGATTGCAAATATGCAGGACCAAAATATGCTACACATCGAGAGCACCCCATTGCACAGTCGTAGGAAAATTTAAGAAGCAGCTTTTCTTTTTAGCCAAAGGGACGCGTTTATCACTCACTTTTTAATAAATGAATCATTTTATTTTAGTAAATTTAATAAATACACACAAAACACAACATTTTAAGCAAGATTCGGATGCTCAAATTGAAATTGAAATTAGCAATTGGTAAATGTCAGCTGACACAGGGTTGCAATTAATTTCCTACACTTCATAGCAAATAAATAGGGGTATTCGCTATCCCTAGCAAGATAGCACGGATTGCAAATATCCTAGACCAAAATATGCTACACATCGAGAGCACCCCATTGCACAGTCGTAGGAAATTTTAAGAAGCAGCTTTTCTTTTTAGCCAAAGGGACGCGTTCATCACTCACTTTTTAATAAATAAATCATTTTATTTTAGTAAATTTAATAAATACAATTCGAATGATCAAATTGAAATTGAAATTAGCAATTGGAAAATGTCAGCTGACGCAGGGTCGCAATTAATTTCCTACACTTCATAGCAAATAAATATACATAGGTTTTGGTGTAGCATATTTTTGAGGTCCAGCATATTTTTGTGCGCCTGTATTTTGTTGTTGTGCGTTGTAATACTTTGCAATCCGTGCAATCCGTGCTACGTGCTAGGGTTATGCTATGGATAGCGAATACCCCTAATATACATAGGTTTTGGTGTAGCATATTTTTGAGGTCTAGCATATTTCTTTGCGCCTGTATTTTGTTGTTGTGCGTTGTAAAACTTTGCAATCCGTGCAATCCGTGCTACGTGCTAGGGTTATGCTATGGATAGCGAATACCCCTAGAATTTTCTTGTCATTTGGCAAATAATGCACAGTTGTGTATTGAAGAGTAATCCGCATAACACTTTGAAGATTAGTAATAGCCCAGTTAGTCGAGAACGTGTGGTCCGCTCGCTGACGCAAACGCCCGTATGCAATTTTTAGGATTTTTTGAGCCCGTAGCAATCAGCTGTTTTACTCACACATATTTACATATATATAAAGTTTGTTTACATTTTGGCAGGGTTGCCATTTAGTCATTTTTGAGCAAACAAGATTTTTACTAATCTTCAAAGTGTTATGCGGATTACTCTTCAATACACAACTGTGCATTATTTGCCAAATGACAAGAAAATACTAATTTAATCGTTTTTAAAGTTGTCATTGACGACTTTTTTTTTATTAATTTAGTTACTTTTTTACTGCTTAGTTGGTAATTAAAACATATTTTTCTTGTAATTTTGTTGCTGCCCAATATATTTCCATCACACCTTGGTGATAGTTATCAAGGGCTAAAACATAAAATAACAAAAAACACAGTCAGAACATTAAATTTACAATTGAAAATCCATAAAAAAAATTATATTGGGAAGCAACAAGATTCTCACAAAAATCTGTGTTTAATTAAGAAATCTGTACTGAGTTTCTGTAACTCATATCTTTTCTAGTATAAATAGGTGGTGACAAAGTGTGGATCGTATTAGTGTGACATCACTTTAATTGATTTTGTTACAGAAACTTTTTGATGTAGAAAAATTGCAGAAGAAGACCACAAAGAGTTATCAATTAAGAAAATACCGCCACCATTGTGGATAAATACAATTTTTGCTTTAATTTTCAGTAATATCTTCATTTATTAGGAGTGTTCAATATCTCAAAATTTTTACATATTTTTACGAATAGTTACGAATTTATGTTCAATAACCCAAAAAATTCGCAAAAGGGAGCCAAATTGAGAGAGTAACACCTCGAGAGAGTTGATAAACGCTGCAAGTAAAATTTTCACTTGCAACTACTAGCAGCTTTATAAAAAAATAGAAGTGTCAAAAATATATGATCACAAAAATTTCAATTGGAAATATACAAACATTTTAAACGCAAATTTCTAATTGTGTACTAAATAAGTTAGCGCAAAAACGAATCTTGATGATGTTGTGGAATAGCCAAAGTAGAATTTTGTTTTCCTAATTCAGTTATTTCCATTCATTTCCAATTTCAAAAATTTCAATTACAACCTAACCTAAAAATGAAATTGTCAAAACAGCGTATCAGCTGTTTTCTCGCGAATGTTTACGATTTTGTGTTCAATCACTTTGGTTGATAATTTTCTCTTTTTCTCGTTTTTACTCTTATTTTGACATTGACGCTCTTTTTGCAAGTACTTGCAAGTAAAGTTGTTGAACAAAGCTATTATCTTATTATTAATTTATATATATATATTTACATTTTGTTTGGGATTTAAAAAAAATTTATAAACGTTTTCTTTCCTTTCTTTTTAAAAATTAAAGTAATAATAAATGTTTCGTTTAAGTAGACATACTATTTTTTCCATATATGTATATTCGATAACATTTTACAATCTTGTTGAGTTAGTTGTATAATGCTGTGAAAATTACTGTTTAAATATTTAATAACTAACAAGTAAGGAAGCCTTAGTTCGAGTGGAATCGAACATTAGATACTCAGCTGTATGCTTTCATTGTTTGTTTGCGTTTGATGGAAACACGGTGTACTTTATATAAAGCGAGTGCTGCATAAAGTGGGCGTAGCCACGCCCATTTTCTAAATTTTTATCAGTCATCCAACTAAGCTTATGAATATTATTCTTTGTGCAAAATTTCATCCCTTTATGAGTTACAAAGATGTCACGTTACAAATTCTCAAAGGGTGTTCCAGAAATATCTTTGTTAAAAAGTAGGCGTGGTCATAAACCGATTTCAATAAATTTTTGCGTGTCTATTAACACAAGTTATAAAAGTGTATAAACCAAGTTTCGTCATAATATCTCAATTATTTGTCGAGTTATGGGCTCCGAAATCTCGTTGATTCCTTTGTCTGAAAAGAGGCGGTGCAACGCCCATTTCCCGAAATTTTTCTATTTTTTGTTTCCGATCTATTGTAGAACTCATGCCACAAAATTTCAATGAATTATCTTTATATTTGACAAAGATATCGCTTAAAATGTTTTTATTAGGCCACTTTATGATACCCATATATAAAAGTGGGCGTGGTCGTCAAACCGATTTCGCTAAAATTTTGAACATGTATTACTACAAGTAGTGAAAGTGTGTACACCAAGTTTCGTCATAATATATCGATTATTTGTCGAGTAATGGGCTCAGAAATCTCGTATATTCCTGCTTCTAAAAGGAGGCGGTGCCACGCCCATTTTCCAAAATTTTTGTATTTTTTGTTTTATGTCCATAGTTGGACACCTTGCATAAAATTTCAATGATATATCTTTATATTTGACAGAGATATCGCTTAAAATGTTTTTATTAGGTCACTTTATAATACCCATATAGAAAAGTGGGCGTGGTCATCAACCGATTTTGGCAATTTTTCGTCCAAACATTTGCCTATGTAAGTATATCACGCCTACCAAATTTCATCGATATATCTTCAACGGTTTCTGAGTTATGACTCATAAAACTTCCAATGTTTGCCCCTTAATAAGTGGGCGTGGCACCGCCCATTTTCCAAAATTTCACCATATTTCTTCATAAGAGCCTGAGCTCAATACGTGGTTGAAATTTTATCACTCTAGCTCTATTAGTGACTGAGATACAAAATTTCCGATTTTTACTATATAGGGGAGGTGGGCGTGGTCATGGTCCGATTTCGCCCATTTTCAATACCATCCGTTCCTGTCTTGATACCAACTTACATTTCAAATTTCATCAAAATATCTCAATTTTTGCGCGAGTTATCGTGCGCACAGACGGACAGACGGACAGACGGACGGACATGGCTCAATCGATTTCTCTTTTCACCCTGATCATTTCGATTTATATAAGTCTATATCTATCTCGATTATTTCATTCTGTTACAATCCACCGTTAGGAAATCAAAACTATAATACTCTGTGTACTAGTACAGCTGAGTATAAAAATGTTCAACTGGCAACCCGTCTACCTTGCAACCATGCGAGCTATCAGCTGCCACGTTTTTACGTAAAAAATCAAAATGATTTTGATTTCTGCGGTACGGGCTTCTGCGTCGTACGTCGTTGAATAATCGGTTACATACAAATCCCATTAAATAGGTTGGATCAGCTGACACGGTACACGGGTTTACGTTCTCGACTAACTGGGCTATAAGTGAATACATTACGGTAATTTGAAAAATTAAGTAGGTTTTTTCCTTATACTATGTTAACATTCAGAAAAAAATAAAAATCTTTAAAATAAAGCATAATCGCTGTTAAGTAAGTAATAATCGCTGTTATATGTTAATAAAAACATAACTCATCCATGTTTTATATTTTAAATATTTTTTTTTTGTGTGACTAAAAAATATGTCAAATACAATTTATTCATGAAATTTTAAACTCGCGATGAGCAACATTTTCCACTAATAGTAAAACGTTGAAATTTTGCACAGGTAATGTGATTAGTTAGGTGAACAAAATTATAAAGACTCAATCAAAAAAAAAATATATATATAAAAAAATTGGACAGGGCCGCCGATAGAAAATCCGGGCCCGGGGTAAAAAAAAAACTACGGGCCCCCATACTAAATGAACAAATTCTCAAAATCAAAATTCAATGAATATATAGTTACGAACATTAATTTATTTATATATTAATACAGATCAAGTAAATATATTTACATAGAAATATATATATTAGGGTGGGTCAAATGTATTGTTCAAAAGGCACATCCAGTTTCTGAATCCATTGGTCATACTGAGTAATATTGTCCATGGGACCATAGGTCTGAATGAATTTTGTTTAAATACATATTCCTTTATTTTTATGAAATAAATTTTTTAAATTGGAATATTTTCTGTAAGCAAAAAGCTTGGATATCATTTTGAGATTCCCGAGCCCTCTAAAGCCTGGGCCCGGGGTAATTGACCCCCTCAGCCCCTCCCCCCCAAGTATTTTTACATGCTGTTTTAGAGTGTAGCTAAATGCTAGTATTTTTTTGTGTAATATTACAATTTTATTGCATAATCACGCATTTAAAGTGTAATTTCTTGATTTACACAGCAATGCTACAATGTTACGAACATTTATGCTGTAAAAACACTTATAGTTCGCGAAATTGCCAACAAAGTGTATAAGCTAACAAAAAAGTGTGTAAATTTACAACAAAAACCTAGTGATCACTGCCCATCGACACCATCTTGACGCGTCGTGTTCATTCGTGTTTGACAATCGGCGGCGTGCGTTGTGTAAAAAGAATTATTTAATTTATAATAAGCTAGTTATATTTAGTAGGGCTTACGATTCGATCTCGAGCAGTGTCGAGAAATTCGATGATCGAGAAAATCGAGACTCGGGTTCTCGATTAAATCTCGTTTCTCGGATTTCTCGATAACATATTATGTGTATTGTGTCAAAAAAATATGAATATTAAAAATTGCTCGGATGTCATTGGAAAGAAAAAAATTAATATTATGAAATTTTAATTGTATTTCACTTCTCAAACAGATTTGGATTTTTTTTTTTAAATACAACCCAAAATGGTTGAATTATTATGCAGAATACACATGTAAGTAAATATATAAAATCAGAACAAGCTATAAAACAACGTAGTTCGTCTATACCGCTAATTCTGCGACGTTAAATAGTGTCGAGAAGCTCGCGAGCTTTTCGAGATTCGAGAATCTCGCGAGGCGTCGAGTCTCTCGAGAAATATCGTCTCGCTCGAACTCGAGAAATCGTAAGCTCTAATATTTAGTAAAATTTATTTTAATGTTTTAAAATAAATATGTTAAAAAATAATGTGCAATATTTTAATAACATGGATCCGGAGCTTCCTACAAAAGACGGGAAAATAAATTGGCCATTTTTATTTTATGAGCAATGCTCGTGTCAGCACATCGACCAACTTATGGACATCAAGGCAAATATATTTTGTGAAAATTTCGAAAAATCGATAAATTAAAAAAATGTTTGAAAAGTAATAAGGACAACGTGGTTGACAGTCACTTAAAAATTATTAGAGAGCTTGTTACCTATGTATTTCAGAGATAATCCAAACTCTCTATTCATGAACTTTGAGGCAAGTTTTTGGAGCATTATTAAATATGTACACAATTTTAATATAATCATTTCAAAACTTAATAATATGTAATATTTTTTACTAAATGTATAAATATAAATAAAATAAAGCAATACTAGTTGATATATGAACAAATTTATTCAAAGTTGGGGAAGTGGGTTACAGGGGCAAATGACAGAATATAAATTGGCTTTAAGTCCATAGGTTCTCATTAATAAAATATAAAATGATGCATAGTACATAGTTACTGGTTATTTTTATTTTCTGTGGACCTAGATTTTTTATATAAAGATTTTGTAGCGAAGTTTTATGCCGAATAATTTTCTAGGATATTTTAAACCTCCAAGAGTCCATTTTTCGTACTTCTCTTCCCCTTTATAGTTTCTTTTCTAGTTATCTTTCTCTTCCCCTCTCTCCTTTATTTGCGCTTCTTTTCCCTTTACCCATTTTATTTTCCGTACTCTTTCCTCTTGCTTCCTTTCCCTAGCCATTTCTGTCCCTTTCCTTTTATTACTCATATACAGGGTAAGACTTTTCATGACACTTCAAATTTAAAAATCAGCAAACTTTAGCGTAAAAATTAATTTTTGAACAGGTGGTAACCCTTTTTGTAAAAATTATAAATAATTATTAGTTTTCAAGCAAAGCCCTTTCATATGGCACATTAAATCAAAAAACCAAACAAACTATAGCGTAAAAATGAAAATTTTATCAGGTGGTAACGCTTCTTGTAAAAATTTTAATAAATTACTTATTTTCAAGCAAAGCCCTTTCATATGACACCTCAAATTTAAAATACAAACAAACTATAGCGTAAAACTGAATTTTTGAACAGCTGGCAACCCTTTTTGTAAAAGTTGCAATAGACTACTCATTTTCAGGTCCAGCCCTTTCATATGGCACCTGAAATTTAAAAATCAACCAAACTGTACAGCAGAATTAAATTTTTAAACAGGTGGCAACCCTTTTCAAAAAAAAAAATAAACCTTCCTGCTGTAATAAATGTCTTTTTTTTTTTTTACGAGGAGGAAGCATCGAAAGCCTTTACCCCGTCAGTGTGGGACTCTAACCCGAACTAAACCTCCTACTGTCATCGTACCGAACCCCCCGGTACTACCGTCAAGCTACCGTCGGGAGGTGGGTTGAGCACTAGGCTCGCAGTCCGTAATGGTCGCGTTATTGCCCTCAGTCTGCCTTAGAAGGCTTCACCCATGTATTTTTGTATTTTTATTAAAGTGGTCAGTGTTAGGTGGTCTGCGGAGGCCAAAGCTCCGCACCACGCGCGATGACGGATGCAGGAGGCCTAGCTCCTGTACGTATCCGTCCATAACGGATGCAGGAGGACGAGCTCCTGTACGTATCCGTTCCACTCTAAGTGTTCAATTTTAGGTGGTCTGCGGAGGCCAAAGCTCCGCATCACGCGCGATGACGGATGCAGGAGGCCGAGCTCCTGTACGTATCCGTAACGGATGCAAGAGGCCAAGCTCCTGTACGTATCCGTTTCATTCAAAGTTCACAATGTTAGGTGGTCTGCGGGGGCCAAAGCTCCGCACCACGCGCGATGACGGATGCAGGAGGCCGAGCTCCTGTACGTATCCATTCCACTCGAAGTGGCAATTAGCGCTCCTTTAGTCGCCGCTGCTTCGCCGTATTCTCTCTAGGCTTCTCAGTGTTTTCATGGTCTCTGCTATTACGTCACTCGCTGCAGTCCATTTTGTCTTGCTTTCTAGCATATGCTTCACGAACGACTCGGGTGTATAGTCGCATCCAAATATTCTACGGAGCTTTTTTCTGGATTCGTAAAATCTTGCACACTCAAAGAATACGTGGTATGCATCCTCTATTGCTTGCCCCCCGCAGTGGTCGCACATTGGGTTCGACTCGTGCTTAAAGCGAAAGAGATAGGCCTTGAAACAACCGTGTCCAGATAGGAACTGCGTCATGTAGAAATCAACTTCACCGTGTGCTCTTTTCAGCCAGCCTCTTAGGTCTGGTATGCATCTATGTGTCCAGCGTCCTTTCGAGGTATTGCTCCACCTAAACTGCCAGCTTTGTATGCTGGCCTCCCGTGCCGCTGAGCGCTCGACTCCGTTTTGTGCAATCATTGCAGCTTCTTTTGCCAGTATATCTATGGGGTATAGCCCAGAAATAACCAGCGCTGCCTCTTCCGACACGGTTTTAAACGCGCAGCACACTCGCAGTGCACACAGGCGGTAAGTGGCGTTGATACCCCGGAAGTATGACTGACGCTCTGCAGCGTGGTGCCACACAGGAGCGCCGTAGAGGATTTGACTCCTTACAACGCACGCAAGTAGCTGTCGCCTTCTTTGCTTGGGTCCACGCGCATTTAACATTATACGTGTTAATCCTGATACGGTTGCCGAGGCCTTTCTTTTGCGTACTCGAGGTGGGCTTTAAACGAAAGCCTTCTATCATAACCCCTAGGTACTTGACCGCTGGAAGCGTGGCTATTTCGTGATTTCCACATCTAATTGTGGTATGTTCTACTTTTTTCCTGCTGGAGATGAGCACTGATTCTGTTTTATGTTCTGCGAGCTGTAGTCCATTTTTATTTAGCCACATTTGAACGTAGTTTATACTTTCTTCAGCCTTTTCACGAATATCGTCTGTTTAGCAGTAATGACCAAAGCGACGTCATCGGCAAATCCATATATTTTAACACCTTTTGGAACTCTGAGACGTAATATGTCATCGTACATAATATTCCACAACAGTGGGCCGAGCACTGAGCCTTGAGGAACTCCACCAGTGACATTTATTCTCTTAGTGCCGGCTGATGTTTCATATTCGAGAGTCCGGCCTTCGAAAAACTTCGTATAAGCCTTCTCAGATAGATTGGTACCCCAATTTGCTCTTCTTCCTCCTGCTATCGCAATAGAATCCATTATTTTATTATTTAAATAAATAGTTTTTAGTAAAATAAACTAACGATGTATCAAAAAGGTAAGAAACTTCAGAAAATCCCGCTCAATTCCGCCAGGCAGATTTAGAAAGGTAGGTGCATACGTGAATTCAGAACTTTAATATTGTAATTGGTATAGTTTAATATCAAAATAATGTTTCGCCTTGGTTAAACTCTGTATTCGCTTGGGACTCGCCCATTCCTGTTGGCCATAGTGTGAAATTGCTTTGATTTTGACATTACACTGTACTTTTCTAAATAAAAAAAAGTAGTTTCTGAATTCGCCGCTGCGCCTACCTGTCTTGAATTTCGCATCAGTACTTGGCAACACTGATTCGAACACAGTTCATATATTTGGCTGCACTGAACTTCGAACCGTCGGGGTTGCTGATGCCATTTTCGATGAGTTCGGCGCCGTGGCTTTCGGCATTTCGGTACCGCCGACGGCGTTGGTGATACACACAAATATCTATGTTAAATAACTTCTTTGTGACGTAACTTCTTTGTTTATTAATTTAGTAAAACTGTTTCAAGGCAACATTGTCATGAATTTTGAAGCACTTTCATTTGGCAATATAAAGAGGATAATTCATGGACATACAAATAAGGTAGCTGACCCAACTATGTGAAAACGACTTTAGAGCTCAAAAGGACATTAGAAGGAAATGTAGAGCTACAAAATACGAAAATAATGACGTATCAGTTTTAAAAATCGGATGATAAATAACAAAGTTACAAGAAAAAAACGATTTCGGCGGTATTTCGCGGGGTCAAAAAAAATATTTTTTTTTGTGTCCCCTAACCCTCTCAACATAAGCTTCAAATTTAGGGGCGGACTTTTACAACATTTTTTTTCGACCCTATCTAATGTACATAGTTAAGTGCATGTACTAAGAACAACATTTGTTTTTTCATTCCTTCATTTGCATAGATTTTCGCAATATCAGCTGTGCAGATCAGCAGGTGGCAGCTGTCAACGTTCATACTGCCGATATTGAGTTTCCACTATTGGCCGGTAAGTGGCGCTGCACCAGTATCCGCTGTGCTGTCCAGAGTGCAGAGATCTGCACATCCCACTGTGCTTATACATATACATATAAATAAACAGATTTTAATTACATAAAACGAAATAAAATAAAATAAAATAAAATAAAATAAAATAAAATAAAATAAAATAAAATAAAATGAAATGAAAATTAAATAAAATTAAAATTAAAATAAAATAAAATAAAATAAAAAAAAATAATAAAAAAAAAATTAAATTAAATTAAATTAAATTAAATTAAATTAAATTAAATTAAATTAAATTAAATTAAATTAAATTAAATTAAATTAAATTAAATTAAATTAAATTAAATTAAATTAAATTAAATTAAATTAAATTAAATTAAATTAAATTAAATTAAATTAAATTAAATTAAATTAAATTAAATTAAATCAAATCAAATAAAAATAAAATAAAATAAAATAAAATAAAATAAAATAAAATAAAATAAAATAAAATAAAATAAAAATAAAATAAATAATAAATAACAAACCAAAATAATATAAATTAAAAGAAAATACATGAATGCTCCAGGCACTCACTCTAACATTAACAGATTGAGGAACGATGGGTATTTCACACTGAGGTGCAGTACCAATGAAGCCAACCTAAAGTCACCTACAAATAAAACAGACGAACAAAGAGCACGATCCTGCTCTCCCGCTATTCCAGGAAATATTCCACAATTTCCTCCATCCCAATCCTTAGGGAATCCAAATAACACAACAGGTGCATCTAATTCCAAAACGAGTAGGGAAATGCAAAAAGTAGGCGAAAAGGTTCAGACCGGAATCGACCGCTCTATATTAGTTAAAAGAAAGCGGTCCCCGGAAAAAAGTGGTAAACCTAATAAAGTTTTAAAAAATTCCACGGTGAAAGAATCACCAAAAGATGCACCACAAGCAGCATTGGGCAATAACAAATTTAGCCTCCTTGCGCAAAAGGATGTTAAGACTCCGGAAATACCGCAAAAAAAGAGCCAAACCTCCACCAATTTAGCTGAGAGAACCAAGTTCTGGCTTACTTGTGAACAAATTGATAGCGTTGATAGGGGAAAAGAATTTCCACATTGTACCAATTAAAAAGGGAAATATCCAGGAAGTCAAAATCCAAACGTACGGTGAAGAATAGAAAGTTCCGTGAATCCCATTGAGAATGCTTTAAAAGAAGAAGGGTTTAAAGTACGATATGTACACAATATAAAAAACAAATCGAACATACCACAGCCAATGTTTCGAGTAGAAATAGAACCCGAGTTCCAACTCTTAAAGAAGGGAGATGTACATCCCATATACAACCTACGGTACCTCCTGCACCGACGTATCTCGGTGAAAGAACCACGCAAACGGGTGGGCCCTGTACAATGCCACAACTGTCAGGAGTTTGGCCACACTAAGCGGTACTGTACCTTGCCTAGTGTTTTCGTTATCTGTGGGGATTTACATACCTCCAAGGATTGTGTGAAACCAAGAGAAAACTCGCAATTAAAGAACAGTAGCAATTGCGGAGAAAATCACACTGCGAATTACAGGGGCTGCCCGGTGTATACTTCCTTAAAGGAAAAGAGTACTCAGAAAACCACTAGTGGCGCCTCGACCCCAAAGATCCAACTAGTTCCAAAACCACAACATGTTCCAAATACGGTCAATAACAATGTTCGTCAGAGTCATTAATTTAGAACCAAAACCTCCTATTACAAACAATCTTAAGACCATGAATTCACTCAATATAGGTTTTTGGAATGCTAACGGCCTAAGCCAACATCGGAATGAACTCCAAATATTTCTAGAAAGACAGCAGATAGACATAATGCTAATCTCTGAAACTCATTTGACGGCCTTTAATAATTTTAGTATTGACGGCTTTGCGTTCTACGACACCAAGCACCCCGAAGGTAAAGCTAGAGGTGGAACCGGAATACTTATTAGAAAACGGATTAAACATCATCTACTGGGAGATTATTGCAGGAATTATATACACTCAACATCAGTGCACGTAGAAGATAGCTCTGGTGGGCTCACTGTAACTGCAATATACTGTCCTCCCCGTTTCAATATAACAGAATCCCAATTTACCGAATTCTTTAACAAGTTGGGCCCACGGTTTCTTGCAGCAGGTGATTATAACGCTAAACATACATTCTGGGGTTCCAGACTGATAACACCAAAGGGAAGAAACCTATTCAAAGCAATTTTAAGCAATGACCTAGATATTATTTCCAATGGTCAGCCAACATATTGCCTTCTGATAGAAGCAAAACTACCGACCTAATAGATTTTGGTGTAACTCGTGGAATCGAAAGACAATTAATTAAGATAAAATCGGCTTTCGATCTATCATCTGATCACTCTCCTTGTGTTACCACTATTGATATAATCCCATCTTAAAACGAATTGAATTCGAGCTTAACCAATAAATTTACAAACTGGCTTAAGTACAAAAAATTTATCAGTTCTCATACCAACTTAAATTCAAGCCTTAAATCAGCATCCGAAGTAGACTCCGCGATTACTGACTTCACAAATGTCCTTCAAGTAGCAGCAAAGGTATCAACGCGCCCACAGCCTAACACTACCCAGAGGAGTGTCCCTAACTATTTCAAAGGAAACGATATCACCGATCTCATCCACAAGAAAAGACAAATTAGGAAAGACTGGCAGAGGTTACGCTCGCCAACTTTGAAATACGAACTGAAAAAATGCACGAAAGAGCTCCAGATGCTGTAGAGCGTCAAATGTAGTTACACAAGCGCAAACATATCTACATAATAAATTTCCATACATTGTATTGTCACGCGCTGGCGCTGACTACTTTGTCAGCCCCACACAAATTGTAATGTACACAAAATTGCTGACGCTGCCATTCTCACGCTTCCAATGTTATTCTAAGCCTAAGCGCTCATAGGAGCATACATATGTACATGTATGTAGGTACATGTACATATGTACAATATACCGTGGGAAAGAGTCCCATTATTTTTAAGTACTTAGTGTAAATATGTATCATAGTAAATAAGTAGTACATAAGAACAAAAATTGTATAAAAGAAAAGATTTTTGACAATAAAACAGAATTCATTCTTTGGACACCAAACCGCTACGACGTTTTAATTAATACATGGCGACCCTTGCCAGATAAAATTGCGGCAAATTCATTTTGCCTTCCCTTTGTCTAAGCGGCAAGATAGCCACCAGGACATTTCCATCAGATGAGCACACCGTATCAACGTAATACTTGAAAGGACATTTCCATCAAATGAGTACACCGTATCAATGTAATACTTGAAAGGACACCGTATCAATGTAATACTTGAAGGGACATTTCCATCAAATGAGTACACCTTATATTTCATGACAATGCATTCGTTTGGGAGGACATAATTGAAGTGGAATAGCAATACGCGCAACAACAATAACAGCAGAACAGGCGGCATCAAAAGGACTTAATTTTCTGACCAGCAGCAGCAGCCATACAATTTAGAATTAACGTATTTTATTTAATACACACGTATATTTACTAAAACATCTTGTGGCAACCTAACGGCTGCCTACTCAGTGGCGATAATCGAAAGATTTTCGCCTACAATTTTTTTGTTAACTCTTCACTACTAACAATTTAATGGTCAACCAACAAGAGGTTGACGAAATATTTGAAAGGTGGTCGAGATTCTTTATAGAAAGAACTCAACAACCACCGCCAGAAAATTTAAGAGTAGGCCCTTTGCCGATAACTATAGAGGAGTATCGGCAAAGACAACAAAATAACAGAAGGGTGGAGGAACCCAAAATTCCGAAGCCCACAGCTTTCAAACGAAAAAGGGGAGGCAAGGCCTATAAAAAACGAAAAGCCCTTGCCATCACCCACGAGGAAATTAACCTCGCAACAAGCATAAAAGAAAAGAAAGAATTAAAAAATAAATTAAAAACTATAAGAAAAATGTTCAAATAAAAAAAAAAAAAAAAAAAAAAAAAAAAAAAAAAAAATATATATAAACAAATGTAATTAAAATTAAAAGTGGAAATGTCTTTTGTTCTTTTCAAGCATGTCTAGACGTAGAAACCCAATTATTGATTTATCTTACGGAATAGAAGTGAGAGATTTGAGAGATTACGACAGGGAATTAGAATGGTTAAGAAGATTTTGGCGTCGCATAGGAATGACTAGGGAACCAACAATGGAGGACGTTATTAACCCTACAACACGAGTAGAAGAAATTAATCGAATGGGTGAAGTTTTCGGCATTCCAAGATACCATTGAGATTTTTTTTTTGGGATAAGCAAATATGGGTGGCAAAACATCCAAGATAGACAAACCAAATGCCAACGTGGTTAATTCCATTGAAGTGGTTGACCATACTGAATCCTTGGATTCTATTAAATTCATTTTGCTCGTTACTGCAATCATTAGTTGCATCAATTTATTTTTAAAAATATACTCAACCCACAACAAATTTCTGAAAAAGAGATACATTTCTCGCGCTAACGATCTAGATAAAGTTTAATTTCGTTTAGCCCAATGGAAACGTGGGACGCAATTTTAAAGGAGCTCACCGAAAATAAAACAAACGCGGAAAAATCGTATAAATGCATATGCAAAAACATAAAAATAAAAACTGAGACAGTAAAGAAGCATCTAAATATTATACTGTTATCATTAAATAATTTAGGAAAGATCATACGCAGGGTAAAAAATACTCTAACAAAAGCTCATCAGATAGAAGCAGAGCAAATATTTTCAAGCGTTAGAGATAAATTAGTATCATCGTTATCAAGATACTACATTGATGTTGATGTGCCAACCTCCCACGAAAAACATTTTGAGATCGATTTAGACACTTGGTTGTCCGAATACGAGGGAGAACAGGAAGTAGAAGAGAAAATTCCTCAAGGCACCCCTCAATCCGCTCAAATCGAAATTGTTGAGCGAGAAGAAACATCTACACAAACTGAACAAAACTCGCCAATAGAAGCGAACATGGCACAAACAACAATAGCATTTATCAAAACGGCGTCATCGATCTTACCAGAGTTCGATGGCAAACCCGAAAACCTACCCAGTTTTCTGGATGCCCTTGATATTCTCGAGCAAATCAAAGAGACACATGAGGCTGTCGCAGTTTCTATCATAAAGACAAAGTTAAAAGGCACGGCCAGAAATTTTATAAGCACTGAATCCTCCATTCAAGCAATAAAACAAAGTTTAAAATCAAGAATCAAAGGGGAATCAGTAGAAGTTTTGACAGCAAAACTAATGAACATACAACAGCGCAGCAAAACTGCAAATCAGTACACTTCAGAAATTGAAAATCTCACAAAATCGTTGGAAGGAGCCTACATATCTGACGGACTAACTCCAGAGTTAGCAACCAAGTATGCTACACAATCAGCTGTGAAAGCTATGTGTAAAAACTGCTCCAACGAAAAAGTCAAAACAATTATGCAAGCTGGAACGTTCACCTCGATGAACGAAGCTGTGTCAAAATTCACAAATAGCTGTACTGAAGTAACTGGAAACCCAAACACATTACTTCACATCCGACAACAAAACTATTACCGCGGTAGCTTCCGTCGAAGTTATCAGAGTAATAATAACAGAAGTAACCAAAGACGCGCGTTTCCCACGCGCTACAATTATAATAATAACAATAACATGCAAAGGCGAAACTTTAGAAACCAAACACGCTCAAATGCTCGCAATAACAACAACAATAACAATAACAATACAAACAGCACACGAAACATACGTAGCTACGATCAACAGGAAAACCAGCAGACTCCACTTCAACAGTAGAGAGAAAAATTTTAGTATTCAATTTACATTTAAACAGCTACATATCTTCCAGGTCAACATTAAATAACTCATTTTCTACTCTCCTAGTAGACACAGGAGCAGATATATCCATTATTAAGAAGGGTCAAATTCAGAATGATGTTTCAATTGATAATTCACAAAAAACAGATTTAAAAGGTATTGGTCAGGGTATAACAAGCACCCTCGGAACAGTTAAAGCAGATTTGAAGGGTGACGATCTTTTGATTCGACATAAATTTCACATCGTAGAAGATGATTTCCCAATCCCATGTGACGGAATTTTAGGACTAGATTTCATTAAAAAATATAATTGCATTTTGGACTATCAAACTAATAAAGATACTTTGATATTACGTCCACATGATTTCCCAGAAGATATAGCAATTCGAATGACAAATGAGCCAACAATCAATAGTATATCAGTACCAGCAAGATCAGAAGTAATTAGACAAATTAAAATTAATAATAATAACGATTTATTTATACCACATCAACAATTAGCCGAAGGTATTTTTATTGCCAACTCAATAGTGAACCCAAAACAAGCATTTGTTAGAATTATTAATACAACAGATAAAAATGCAACTATTCAAAATTACAATATTAATACAGAAAATTTAGACGACTACATTATTGTAAAAAATAAACAGAAAAATGAAGAAAATAATAAAGAAAAACTGGAAAGATTAAATAAAAATTTTCCATCATTTGCTAAATCTCAACTTAATACTTTATGTTCAGAATATATAGATATATTTGCATTGGAATCAGAACCTATAACCACTAACAATTTTTATAAACAAAAACTTTATATGAAGGATGATACCCCAGTCTATATTAAAAATTATAGAATACCAGAAGCACATAAACAGGAAATTAATAAACAAGTAAATAAACTAATTCAAGATGACTTAACAGAACCATCTATTTCCGAATATAATAGTCCAATTTTACTAGTACCGAAAAAATCACTACCAGGTAATAACGACAAAAGATGGAGACTAGTTATTGACTACAGACAAGTAAATAAAAAACTAACCGCAGATAAATTCCCATTACCAAGAATTGATGATATTCTGGATCAATTGGGAAGAGCAAAATATTTTTCTTGTTTGGATTTAATGTCAGGCTTTCACCAAATAGAACTAAGCCCAGAATCAAGAGATATAACATCATTTACCGCAGACAATGGTACATACCGGTTCAAAAGATTACCTTATGGTCTCAAAGTAGCACCAAACTCATTTCAGAGAATGATGACTTTGGCATTCGCAGGTCTAAAGCCATCACAAGCATTCTTATACATGGATGACTTGGTAGTATTAGGATGTTCCGAAAATCATATGATTAAAAATTTAAAAGACGTATTCGCAACTTGCAGAAAATATAATTTAAAATTACATCCAGATAAATGTCTATTTTTCAACCAAGAAGTTACTTATCTTGGACACAAATGTACAAGTAAAGGAATCTTACCCGACCCAAATAAATACAAAATAATTCAAAATTACCCAACTCCCAAGAATGCCGACGAAGCTAAAAGATTCGTCGCATTCTGCAATTACTATAGAAGATTTATACCAAATTTCGCAGAATATTCTAGAATATTAACAAGACTTTGCAAAAAGAACATAGTTTTTAATTGGACAGAAGAATGTGAAAAATCATTCAATTATTTGAAAAAAACATTAATTAGCCCAAATATTTTACAATACCCAAATTTCGATAAAGAATTTTATATAACAACAGATGCAAGTGGATACGCCTGCGGAGCAGTGCTAAGTCAAGAATATGAAGGAAAACAATTACCAGTTGCTTATGCCTCAAGATCTTTCACAAAAGGCGAAATAAATAAAGCAACAATTGAAAAAGAATTAGCAGCCATTCATTGGGCTATCACTTATTTCAGACCGTACGTCTACGGTAGAAAATTCACAATCAAAACAGACCATCGACCCTTAACTTACCTTTTTTCGATGAAAAACCCATCATCAAAACTAACTAGAATAAGACTAGATCTGGAAGAATATGACTTTGAAGTGGAGTACATAGCAGGAAAAGAGAATTATGTAGCAGACGCACTATCGCGTATAAATATACAAGATTTAAAGGAAATGTCAATCGAAGCATGTAAAATATTAAAAGTTACGACTAGATCGGAAACTAAAAAAAAATCCAGTAATAATATAAAAAATGAAGAAAAATGTCACAATGAGAACCCAATAATATACGAAGCGCTTAATAAATGTGAAGTTAAAAAGCTAGCTCAGCTCGTTTTCGATCCCCCGAAACTGCAGTTCAAAAAGGGAAAGAAAATTTGTAGCGAAATGGATATTGATAATTTAATTGTTGAGGCGAAGATTGATTCAGGTCAATCCTTTGCCAGGTTCTCGAAAGAAACCGGCAATTTAAAAGTCAATAATAATGAAATTGTTGAGGCGAAGATTGATTTAGATCAATTCTTTGCCAGGCTTATGAAAGAAGCCGGCAATTTGAAAATTAATAAAATACAGTTGTCCTTAGGAGACAAATTGTTCAAGAATAATTATACTCGAGTAGACACATTTAAAGATATAGGTACCAAAGTTCTCAAAAATTTAACTATTGCATTAACTCCGGAGGTTATGCATGTGACAGATAAAGAAAAAATTAAAAATATTCTTCATAAATATCACGATGATCCTGTTAACGGTGGCCACCCAGGAATCAATCGTACAACAAATAAAATAAAACAAAAATTCTACTGGAAAAATATGAAAAATGACATAAAACAATATATTAAAAAATGCGATCATTGTAATAAAAATAAAACAAGAATACATTTGAAAGAACCAATGACTATAACTGAAACACCAACTAAGGCATTTGATATAGTTCAAATTGACACAATTGGACCATTTCCAAAATCAATAAATGGAAATGAGTATGCAGTCACCATAATATGTGACCTAACAAAATATCTAGTAGCAATTCCAATTGAAAGTAAACACGCAAAAACAGTAGCCAAAGCTATATTCGAACATTTTATTCTCATTTATGGACGTATGAAAACAATACTAACAGACATGGGAACCGAATATAAGAATAACGTTTTTGAAGAACTAAGTAAATTGTTAAAAATAGAACATAAAACTTCAACACCTTACCATCATCAAACGTTAGGCACTGTTGAACGCAGCCATAGAACATTCAATGAATATGTACGTTCATACATATCCATTGACAAAGACGATTGGGATGAGTACCTCAAGTACTTTACTTATTGTTACAATACAACACCTTCAACAGTTCATGGTTACTGTCCTTTTGAACTAATATTTGGAAAACCAGCACCGACATACGAATTTTTACAAAAAGATACAATCAGCCCATTATATAATTATGAGGCATATGATAAGGAAGTTAAATTTAGGTTACAAATAGCCCAGGAAAGAGCTAATAGGTTAATAAGGCAGGCTAAGGAAAAACAAAAAATTAATTACGATAAAAACGTACAACTTAAGGAAATAAATATAGGAGATTTAGTGTTAGTCAGAGACGAAGCAGGACATAAGTTAGACAGTAGATATAAAGGGCCCTATAGAGTAACAAATATTGATAAGCAGAATAATTATAGTTTAACTCCCTATAAGGTAGAAAGTATAGGTAAAAATAATATTAATACAGAAAAGAAAATCATAGTACATAAAAATAGACTTAAAGCAATAACATAGGACATTCCCACTTTTTACATCACAATAAATATGTAAGTATAAAAATAGGAACATAAATGTTCAATTTTAATTTTTATTGAAACGAAATACTCGCTTCATTGAATCCACAAATGAAGCGAGCATTTTTTTTGGAAGGGTGATGTAGAGCGTCAAATGTAGTTACACAAGCGCAAACATATCTACATAATAAATTTCCATACATTGTATTGTCACGCGCTGGCGCTGACTACTTTGTCAGCCCCACACAAATTGTAATGTACACAAAATTGCTGACGCTGCCATTCTCACGCTTCCAATGTTATTCTAAGCCTAAGCGCTCATAGGAGCATACATATGTACATGTATGTAGGTACATGTACATATGTACAATATACCGTGGGAAAGAGTCCCATTATTTTTAAGTACTTAGTGTAAATATGTATCATAGTAAATAAGTAGTACATAAGAACAAAAATTGTATAAAAGAAAAGATTTTTGACAATAAAACAGAATTCATTCTTTGGACACCAAACCGCTACGACGTTTTAATTAATACAATGCTATTGCAGGATAAAAAAGGAGCAGATTTCCAAAACAGAATTAAGTCCTTGACAGCCACATCTTCTACAGACTACTCACTGTGGCGGTCAATGAAAACTTTCAAAAGGCCAGTTTTGCAGGATCCTCCAGTACGAATCGAAAACGGTGACTTTGCTCGAAGCGACCAGGAAAAAGGAACCGCATTTGCAGCCCACCTTTCGCGGGTATTTACTCCTAATCCAGGGAGTAATTTCCTCCCAGACCATGCCCTTCGCTTACCAACAGTCTCTCTCCAATTCAATATAAATGACCTGAATAATGTTATCTGTAACGACATCCAGAAAAATAAGGCACCCGGACTCACTAATCTCAATATTTTCCAAACTATTTGGAAAGTTGTTGCTGAAAAAAATGCAGCCCATCCTAGACACACACGGGACTATACCAAGTCAACAATTCGGGTTTAGGGAGAAACATGGTACGATAGAGCAAGTGCATAGAATAGTAACTCAAATACGGTCGGCTTTTGAAACCAAAAAGTATTGCACTGCACTGTTCCTAGACGTAGCACAAGCTTTCGACAAGGTATGGCTAGAAGGACTATTATTTAAAATAAGACGTACACTTCCGTACAATATATGCCTTATTTTAGAGAACTTTCTAACGGGAAGAAAGTTTCGAGTAAGGCAAAAAAGTTATACCACTGAAAGCTATCCAATCTTCGCAGGAGTTCCACAAGGTAGTGTTTTGGGACCCATTCTATATTTAATATTCACAAGTGACTTGCCCACTAATGAAAATCTCGTTACTTCAACATTTGCGGATGACACAGCAATACTTAGTGTGCACTCAAATCCCTCAACGGCTGCCAGACGGTTGCAAAGCCATCTAAGAATTGTAGAACAATGGCTTTCAGATTGGAGAATTAAGGTCAATGAATCTAAGTGTGTACAAGTCACTTTTACTCTAAAAAAAGATACCTGCCCCTCTGTCCCAATTAATGGCAAAATAGTAACCCAAAGAGATTACTTCACCTACCTTGGTGTTACCTTAGACAGAAGACTTACCTGGAAATATCATATTGATAATAAGATAATGCAAGCAAAGCTGAAAATAAGCAATTTACAATGGATCATTGGTCCAAAATCTAAATTAAGCCTAGACAACAAAATACTTTTATTTAATATGGTGATAAAACCATCCTGGATATATGGAATACAGCTTTGGGGTTCAGCATCCAAATCTAGTCTAGAAAGAATACAAAGGCTACAATCTAAGACATTAAGATCAATATGCCGGGCGCCTTGGTACGTGAAAAATTCCGCTATACACAGGGATCTAAAGATTAACACAGTTGTTGAAGAAGTAAGAAATATACAAACTAACTACACCACAAGACTAGGCAATCATCCAAATATACTGGCTGCTAGAACAGAGATACCCCAGGCGGTTAAAGAGAAAGGATATCCAGCTAAATTGTGACCAAGGCTAGAGCCACTAAAATTAAAGGCCGTAAAACCTGTAAATTACAAAAAGCAGGTTACTGAAATTCATTCCATTCAGAAAGCTACAACAGCATTTACTAATACACATGTATAACATATGTATGATTGTGTTCCGGACGAGCCTATCCCATTAGGACGTAAAAATTCCTAAGTTCATACACGCAGCTTATTGGAATTCCTTCCATTCCGAAAGCTGCAACAGCACTTACTAATGCAACACACGCTTGTGTCATCGATAATCCTGTTCTGTCAGGCCATATGAACTTTTAATACTATACAATCAGCTGCTTGGAATTCCATTCCATTCCATTCCGACGGCATAAATACATATATAATGAAAATGAATAACATAATGAACGAATATAAAATAAAATAACGTACATACTCTTAGTAAAAACAAAAACATTCACATACACATAATAAATGTATTCATAAGTATTTACTTTATATCAAATAAAATAAAATTTTCATCCATATGTTATTTGAAGCAGTGGCAATGAATAACGTCATTGTATTCTAGGTTAAGATTCTATAAAAATTGTCATATTCTCCAAGAATGATACAATTAAACTATATCCGAGAAAAAAAAAATAGTTCCTATTAACTTTCTACTTCTGCCACAAATGAGCAAGTCATCTACAAAAATAATCAAATAAATTTTGTCATTGTCATTTTTTATAAAGTAGAGGCAGTAATCAGTTCTACTATCAAGTACTCATCCAAACATTCATACCACGCCATTGGGCTTTCGCGTAGTCCATACAGTGCTTTTTCGAGTTTACATACTCTTCCAGTATTATCGTTGTAACCTTGTGGTTGTTTTACATACACCTCAGACTTTATTTTTCCATTTAGTAACGCTGACTCGACATCCATTTGATTTATCTCATATTCATTTTGTACGCAGTAATTTAGTAAAATTTTCAAAGTCTGTGTTCTAGCTAGCGGCGAATATATATCTTCTAAAATTTCTCTTTGTTGAAAACCTTTTACTACAATCCTGGCTTTAAATTTATTTTCATCCTTTTTTGTATAAACCCATTTTAAATCTAATATTTTTTTATCTTCCGGGTTTTCAACTAGTTTCCACGTATAATTTTTATTCAAACATTCCATTTCTCTATTCATCGGATCTCGCCAATATTTACTATCATTACACTCTATCGCTTCGTTATATGTTTCTGGGATATCGACGTTTACATAATTTACGTAAATACAATTTGTTATTGGACTTCCATATCTATTTACTGGACTAATCTTCCTTTCTGACCTTCTTGGTATCGTTAAATTTCCATCCCTACTCGTACTTGGTAAACTGTTCGCTTGCTCATTTTCTCTTAATTCATTACTTTCATATTCTTCGTTGACCCTTTTAGGTTCATTCCCCTGATCATCTAAGTTATCAATAATTTCTTCGGTTCCTTTAAATCCAACTAAGTTTACATTTTCTTCAACTATATCGACATGAGTAGTTATCGTTATTTTATTATTTATCAATACTCTATACCCCACTGTTTCATAGCCAACTAATACTCCTAAATCCGCTTTTCTGTCCCATTTACTTCTTCTCTTAACATCCGGAACTCTCACAAAAACTCTACTTCCATACAATTTCAAATTTTTAATGTCTGGCTTTTCTTTCATCATTATTTCATATGGAGTCTTTTCTTCAAATGTAGCAAATACGTTCTATTTTTCAAATAAACAGCCGTTTTAACTACTTCTGGCCAAAATCTCAAATTTATTTTTGCATCCGCTAACAAACATCTCGCGGTTTCCATTACCGACCTGTTGTACCGCTCGGCAGTTCCATTTAATTCGTGAACATACGGAGGACACGGTTCGATATAGATTCCCTTCTCTTTTGCGAAGTTATACACATCTTTATTTAAAAACTCTCTACCATTATCGCATCTTAGTTTTTTTACTTTTTTTCCTGTTAAATTTTCTAATTGATTCACATACGTGATGATACACTCATAAACTTCGTTTTTCCCTCTCATCGTATACACCTTTCCGGCTTTACTGTAATCATCAATTAAAATCAGAAAATACTTTTCCCCCTGATAACCTACCGTTTGATGTGGTCCGTTTACATCTGCGTGGATAATTTCTCCTACATCTCTAGCTCTGCCTCTATTGTTATCAAAGCTCGTCTTCGTCATTTTATTTTGTGTACATGTACCGCACTTCATATACTCATTTTCTAAATTTGTTGGTAGACCATCTAGTAACTTTTTCTTACTCAGAATATTTAAATACTTGAAACTCACATGTCCCAACATTCTATGATATCTTTCTTTCGTGGTCATATTCACATTTTCCGATATATAATTCTGCTTTATGTCTAAAATAGTTTTGATTTTATACAAATTATTTTCCTTATTAGCAACAGCTATCAAATTATTTTCGCTGTTGTAAAATTTTGCTGTATTTCCCATTGAAATAATTTTAACTTTACTTGCGATTTTTCCAAAACTCATTAAATTTTTATCCATTTCACTAACAAACAGTACATCTTTTAATACAATCTCCGTTTCTTTCAACTTTGTTACAAATTTAGCTTTTACATCTCCTACGCTAGTTGCTTTTAGTGTACGACCATCTCCAACTTTTACCATTACCGGATTTTCAAATTTATTCATTTTTACGAAATATTTATCTTCATTAATAATGTGATCAGAGCATCCACTGTCTAAGACCCATTCTAATATATTTTCACACTTATTTACCTCGACATTATTGGCTATTTCATTATTTACCTCGGTCATAAAAGCCATCGTGCTTTGGCTTGTGCTATGACGATCTTGACGCTGTTGGCCGGCACGTCCCCGCTGACCTCTACCTTGTTCTCTGAAATTTCCCCTGTTTCGTCTTTGGCTGCTTCCGTCTTGTTGTTGGTAGTAGCGGCTGTGTCCTCCCGCTTGCTGTTGCCCCGCTACTCTTGGACCTCGCGAAGAATTTCCAGCACTCATCTGGTTTGTGCACTCGTACTGAAAATGCCCAGGTTTCCCACATTTGTAACACGTTTTGTCTCTCTTCCATTCGCTTTTAAATACGTTTGTGTTTCCACTTTTATTTCTTGTTTCTCCCTTTTCATCCTTTTCTCTTTCTTCGTACATTTGTATTTTATTAATTAAATAGCCAACTGTTTTTTCATTTTCTGGCAGCACGTCAATTAAGTCTCCAATGTGGCTTAAAGTACTTGGAAGCGTTCTCAACATATAGTTCAATTTTTCTCTTTCAGACACTGCCGCACCGGCATTTTTCAATTCAATAATTAATTTTTCGAAGTCACTGTAAAATTCCGATATATCCGTATAATCTTTCAGTTTCATTCTTTCCAATTTGTTCCTCACACAAATCTGTAACGCAGTTGATTCACGCAAATATAGTTTATCCAATTTCTTTCTAATTCCATAACTCGTTGTCTCCTCGTCTACAAATTCCATTTGTTTATTTGATAGTGCACTGTATATATAATTCACTAGAGGTTACCCGCGGGTTTCACACCACGTGCTTTTAAAAATATTAGCATATTGAGTTAGTCCAAAAAATTTACATAGAAAAATATCATTCTTGACGTCAAAGATAGTTTTCTTATTTTTTTTGTCCGTTGAGTACGTAATTATCTCATATGCCCTCACACCAGTTTTCAGTACCCTACTACAAACATTTCCAGAGATATTCGCTGTGAAAATTTCAGTTTGTATGCGAGGTGCCCATCCCTGCTTTACGAAGACCTAGTGTTTTTCCAGTTTAATATATAGTTATCTCACATGCCCTCACACCATTTTTCAGTACCCTACTACAAATATTTCCAGAGATATTCGCTGTGAAAGTTTCAGTTTGTATGGGAGGTGCCCATCCGTGCTTTACCAAGACCTAGTGTTTTTCCCGTTTAATATATAGTTATCTCACATGCCCTCACACCAGTTTTCAGTACCCTACTACAAATATTTCCAGAGATATTCGATGTGAAAATTTCAGTTTATATGGGAGGAGAGTGCCCATCCCTGCTTTACCAAGACCTAAATTGTTTATCCGTTGAGTATATATTTTTGTATTATTCCTTCACAAAAATTTTCATTATTCTAGTACAAATATTTCAAGAGATATTACGAAAAAAAGGAAAACTTTGTATGGGAGGTGCCCATCCCTGACTTTTAATCAGATTAAAAATATGCCTATAGCAATTACCGGGTGAAAATACCTAGGTGTGCAAAGTATCGTGAGGATCCGTTCAGCGGGTTTCTCGCCAATTGAGTTTAAACACAATTTCCATTTCACATTTATAATATAAGATTGCTTTTAAATCCGCATCGTTCCACGTCGCTTCATTTTCATCTGACCCTCTCTCTCGCTGAATAACTTTTTCACATTTTTTCATTCTCAAAAATACGGTAATCCTTTTCTTCCAAGTACTATATTCGTGACCATCAAAAATTGGCAATGTCACCTTGAACTCGTCCGTCATATTTACTCGTTCTATTCCTTCAGTGTTGTTGTTAAAAACTTTAATTATTTTATCCAAAATTATGACTTTTCTTACAACTTCCCCAAATCGTTTTTTAAAGCTCCCTTTAATTTTTATGTCTGCGCTACTGTCACTTTCTTCCTCTTTTACATCCAAATCAACTTTTTTTCCACTGCCACGTGTTCCCATAACCCTACCGTATGTATATGTGTAGAAGTCGCGATTTTTTTTCAGAACCTTGTTCTGCTACCATGTTCAGATTCGAGGTTCGCCTTTTCAGGATTTGTAACAATAAATAAGTTGTTTTCTATTTTAGTTAATATTTTATTGTTTGCTTCATTATGTAGATACAATTCAGTGTGTTCAAAATATTTGTTGCGTGTTTATATGGGTGCATTCTAGCCGGGCGCTGAATTCGTACTATTCTCGTTAAATTTGACAGTAATTAGCTTTACTCTAAATCAGTGTCGGCCAAAATGCATTTTTCCTATGCCCGGGGCATAGGCTAGCTGCTGCGACGTCAAACACGTATACTCTTCTGCCAGCTTCAGAAAAAACGAAAGAGCCAGTAAACTGCTCGTATATCTATGAATACCTTGGTTCGGCAGCAGCGTATTGCGAAGCTAATTACAACAACACAACACAGTTTGCAGCAACGCACACAAGTGAAAATTACATACTATTGCATTGGACAACACTGCTCTAAATGTATTTGATTGATTCTTATACATACATACAGTTGTATGTACATATATATTTGCGCTCATGTTAAAGCTGAATTTACTCATATTCTAACATGAACAAATTGAGGAGTATCAAATTGCTTTACTTTTTTGTCGAGAATTATTTGTTGTCAACGATACCGCTGAACGAGGTATCAAATTCGTGAAGGATTACAACCGTGTTCTTACGAAGGATGAAAATCAAAAGCAGTTAGTGCTTTAGTTCGTTGAGGCTTACCGTAAAAAATTTTCTTCACATAAAAAATCTTCCCTCGTCTGATGCGGAATTTATTAATTAAATAATCCATGATATTTCTTTTCTGTAACCAAATATGAAAATACATATGTATGTATGTATGTACGTGTATGTAAAAATTTTCGGAAATAAAAACACAATAATTTATAATTTTGTTTTTTTTTTTACAGAAAAGTCCATGTATTCCACCCTAACTTTTGCAATTTTCATCTGATTTTAGTGTTTGATAGCTTTTAAGATAGGGAATTTCAATGGGAATCATAAATAATAACAAAACAATTGCAAACATAGCGTTGCATGTGATTAAGAGTAAAAAAAAACTATAAAATACCTACATTTTAGGTATATTTAGACTTCGGCGCAAGTGCGCGGCCACTAAATCTTATCCGATCTTCACCAAATTTTATATTTTAAGTATTTAGGTAAAAAGGAAACTTTGTATGCCCGGTGGTTTAAAATCGGACAATATTTGGTAAAATAAGGGCCAGTCTAATATACATATGTATGTATATCATATGCACATTCAATAAACAAACAGGGCATTTTTTTGCTTGCCACTTCGCATGTGTGTCATATTAAGGTGGTTTTATGAAGGAAATAAAGTTCTCCAGAAATTCGCGAACACCCCGATTTTCATGCTAATATAATACGGAAATCTATACCTAAAATTTTGCCTTAATATACATATTAAAATTTAGAGGTCGTGCAAATGCCTCCAAATTTCTTTCTCCTTTTATATCAGTGATGATACATAATCATCATCATCATTAAAAAATTGAACATATTATGTTTGTTGGACTTTTATTTTTTGGTCCACCTTAATGCCATATGCACATTAAATAAACAAACAAACCAAAGAAACAATAAGGTTTTGCGAATACTTCATAACATGGTTATTATTATGTTCTACTCGATCGTGGCGAATAGTGTACACTAATCGCTCCAACAGAGCAAATAGAAATAGTATTTGTATTCCAAATGAAAAGTATGGGTTTTATTCGTAGTTGCATTGAAATTGTGCTGTGACTAATTGTACAATGCATAGAGTATTCGCAAATATAGAAGAGGCAAATGGTATTGTGCAGAGGTCTAGTTGATATGTAGGGCAACAGAAGATATGCAAATGCATATTTTTCTGTTGCAGTCCTATTTACATATGATAAATATATATAGGCGTTTTAGCTCAAGACGAAGAGAATAAGCCTAACTTGTTAGGGCATATTTTCGCATATTTAGGCCAAAATACTCATTTTTGCATATTTTGACTTATTTGCATATTTTTGGCATATTTTGCTTTAAATTCATATTTTAGCATAGTATTTCGTCATATTTTTCCATCTCACTCGTAAAATTGTTTTTATTTACATTTTTTACTCTGGCAACTTTGTTTTGTATATGAGCATACTATTTGCCATTCCTCTTTTTCTGACAAGTTCAAGGCGAATTTAATAATTTTCGCAATGCTTCATTCAAATGTGTTACACGAATCTAGGGTTGGGCGATATATATCGATATATCAATATATCGATATTTTTAAAATAGTACAGCCGATAATATCGACGATATTTTGAATTACCGTGCATCGATAATCGATAATTTTTTGCCATTTCGAGCCAAATTCGATATTTTTCATAAATTTCTGATTCGCTTTGAATTTAACACCAGAATATTTTTTAAGAAGTGTTATAACCATAATGTTCGGGTGCTTGAATTTACATTACTTTCTTCTTCAAGCAATTCTTAATGATTTTTATGTTTATACTTCAGGATTCGTAGAATATCTGTAGACCCATCGAACTTTAACAACAAATATCTAGTAAACTATAAGTCTCCGGCAAGTTTGGATTTCAGTTTTGAGATATGTGAGAGCACCTCTAACCCCGTGAAGAAGTGGTTTTTAGCGGGACGTGGTTCCTTAATGTAAAGCCGCCCCTTTCGATATATTGATATATCGATGTTTTTACACGGCATAAATCGATGTTTTTTGAATCGATATAATATATATCGATATATTTTTCCAATTTGCCCATCCCTACACGAATCAGCTGTGTATCTACATATGTACATAGGCATACGTCAGACGGTCAATATATATTGATGAAACCTGTGGATCGCGATTCATATTGACAGTGTAGCATCGAGTATTGATGGATCGCGATTCTGGATCGCAGAATGTTTAGAAATTTTGAAATCCGCGATTCGGATCGCAATATTGGCAATAACCCAACTAGCACAAATAGTCGTTGAAACGTAGCTACGACCAATGTTTTTACTTTAAAGTGTTGTGGCACTAGCCATAGGCACGTAATAGGAACGTTCTTATTACGTGTTTACGCCCAAAATGGGGAATGATTTTCGGTAACCACAACGTTCCAGAGTCGTCGCCGCAACGTGTTCGGCAACGTTCCATTGTCGTTTTAGATACGTAGTGGCGACGTGACAGCATGGTTAGTACCACTTTCAGGGAACTTAGCATATATTCTTCCCTTTTTAACTTATGGTTTGCTGCATCTTTCAACTTATTTGCTTATTTTATATTTGTTTCATTTTATATTCAGATACACGTATGTGAAACTTGTCCATTCTGTAATTTGGGGACTAAAATGGCAACATAATAAATTCGTATTAAGAATAATGATAATGAAAGGAATGGTTTTGCGACAATTTGCATCAAAAAACTAATGCGAATGAAAATCTATTGTGAAATATGGTGAGATAGGTTTAAATTTTTCATGCGCCATTCGAATTTTAATTTTTATGAAAATTTTTATTTTATTGACATCCACCAGAATGCAAAAAAATCGGATACCTAGATGCCAAAACACTGTTTAGTGGTTCTTTGGTACTTAAAAATGACAATTATTTATTAACCTAGTAATTTCGGTGCTTAAATTCTAATAATATGGCATTTTTCAATTTATTAATTCAGTGACTGTGTCATATTTACAAACAAATATGGCGCATTTTATAACGAATAACTTTGTAGTCGTATTAACCAAAAATCACGACCTCAAAGTTACTAAAACTTAACGATAGTAACGACTACTAGAAATATGTAACTTCAAAGTCATATTTCCCATAAAGTAACAAATGCCACTATAACGTGACTTCAAAGTAGCGGAAAAGTTATGACTACCTAATTGGAACTTGCTTATATCAACCCTGTGCTTATATTTTTTAAACACGGTTGTCACGCACCTCGCAAAAATATCCAGAATAAAATACCAACAGGTTCAAAATGCAGTCATTGATTTAAAAACCAATATGCGTAGCATTGTAAATTTATTGGTATACTTTTGATTGTAAATATTTATGTACAATCAACAATAACACTGCTCTACAGCCAAAAAATACTTTGAACGCCACTATACTATCTATATGTAAAATCGGTCGCTGATTCCGAAAATCGGATTCATTTTTTATTCTATGGGAAGTTTTTTGAGATATCGGCAATTTACCGTTATTTGGCCAATGGCTCCACTTAATCCAGTATGTCTCTTTAACGCATTGACCTATATGTTGGACTAACACCAAACGAAAGAAAATTAAATTTCCTACACATGGCTCCTATAACATTTTTCTCTAGGTCTTATAATTTCCGAAATATAGATGAGTAAATTCGAAAATTTTCAATTTTTTACGAAAATTTGAAGAAAAAATTGGCTTTGTCAGGCAATATCTTTAAAACAAGCAAATTTTTTTTGCCATTCAATTGGCAAAAAGATAAGCCATCAACGAAGAAAATCGATTGTAAAATGGAAAAGTTATAGGCCATCAAGTAAATACAGCCAATTCGCACAATGCCACTGCACGGGTATATTCTATGCATGTTCAACCCGTGAATGGGCTTGTATCTATTTCGCCGCCAATGCGCTGCTACTGCAGATGTGTAGGTATTGGTAAAATATGCATAGAATGTACCGTATAGTGGCATATAAAAATGTATAGAAAACTCAGGATCAAATTGTACCGTAGAAAAGTATTATTTTAATAAAAAAAAAATGTAAAAATGGATGTCAAAAATAAATTCCTTGACAACGAAATGAGAGCATACCGTTATTTTACTGTAAATAATCAAGAACTTTGAAATTTTCCTATGTAGTCCTATCGGCTAGTAAAATGTTATTCACCTTATATCTGTCAAATATTTACTCGTCGTGTTATTTTCTATCGATTCACACACGGCCTTATTAAGAATTTTAATTTTAATAACGCATTTGAAATTTACGAAATTACCAACGGCGAAAAAATTACCAATTTTCGATGTTGATTGCACTGTGGCAACCACGATTAAACAGCTGTTTGACGCATCGTCGGTGACAATTTTTAAAGAAAAAGGTAAATACTAACAAATAATTGTTAATAACTTTATTATTTATTGTGTTTTCTAGGAAACATGGAATTTTTTAAAGTAGTCTCCACGTGGGAAAAGAATGGGGTGTATTTTGCAGCAGTTCCGCATAAATGGGAAAAAGATGGTATGTTATTGTGGCCGGATCACCTTGGCCAATCGGCCAGGGAAATTTTGCGCTCGAAGGCATCTAGTTTGCCGGAGGAAGAATGGTCCCAGTATAATTGCATTCTTAAATGTTCCGGCATTCCCATTTTCAAGGATGCATTGGTAATTGAAAAACAGCTATCGCAGTGCACTGATACGGATGCAGAAGAAGCGTACGTATTGTGCATTTTATACAACCATGAGCAGCATTAAATCCAACTGTACCTAAAACACATTAATATGTATAAACTTGATTTGTATGTATGTGCATGTATAACATATGTATAAGCATATTTTAAATTTACCTTTAATAACATTTCTAGCTGGGGTGTCGCATACAAAATATCTAATAACGATTCTTATCTGGTATCCATTAATACGAACGCCATGTTTCACAATACTCTTCAAATCATCAACAAACTGCCTGAAAAACTCTCTTAAAGGTGGCTTAGTATCCCCGCAATAAATGGCTACGACCATTGGTTTTAGGTTTATCATATTTTCAATTCTAAACAAGATTGGCCAAAATTGTATTGGTGATGAATTAAACTGTGGAAGTCCGTCCACATTAAAAAACAATGGAAGGGTTCTTCTTCCAGCAATGAAATTTGTGAGATAATAGCGTTTTGGTTTGTATCATCATCAAAAGTAATATTTTGCCATTCATCTTCTGGCATACAACATTCATCGAAATCACTAATGTAGTCGTCATCGCTACTTATTTTATATTTATCTGCAATGCTTTGGGAGCTACTCGCCCCATTCATTTCTTTTGGTATGTTATTTTTTATTAGCGTTGGTTTGTGCGAAATTTTCAAATTATGTTTCGCACTTTCACAGCCATAGGCATTTGCGTTTGCATATTTTAACTTTCTGTAAAATGTAGTGGAATGGCGATATTTTTTTTCTTTTTTTAAGGCTTTAACAGACGCCATTACTAGAACAATTTTATACGTAATACATACTCGGCACTAGATAGAATTTTTTACTTCATGGTGAGCTTGAGAAGCAACATGCACTTTGTAGTAGCCGTTGGCAATTAGGTCGTGATTTATAGGTAATGGATACCTTATTATCACCACCGAATATTACCTACAAGTTTCGTGACATTAAGCGGGCAATTAACGTCCCAAAAACGTAACCGAAACTATTACTGTTGCTATAAAGTAGCTGGCACTTTAAAGTTGCATTTAAGTAACATGAATTTGTCGCCGCTACCATTATTTGCCACGTATAAGTTTTAAAAACTTCGAGGTACTTTAACTAGTAACCACGACGTTTCTACTACCGGTAATGTCACTAAAAATCCACTTAATTTTAAAGTAACAATTATAGGTAGAAATTACCACGGAGCGACTGGGAATTTGTCAAACAAAGTTAATTTCTCACCGAAGTCATACATTTAGTGAATGCTCCGTAATTGCTACACACCTAAGGTTCCCGTATCCGTCATTGTTACTTAGGTGCTAGTTGGGAAGCGAATTGAAAGTGAAAGTGCGAAAAGGACGGAAGTAAAATATCTTGTACCTCAGAGCGAGAAAAATATCGCAATATTCATATTGAACGTGTAGCACTACACGCTACATAGTGACTGAAATTCTTACTTTTAAATACGCCCCGATAACTTCAGTTGACGTGGAAAGATCTTTTTCTACGCTTAAAAACTTACCGCGACAATCGACATAGTTTTCTATTTGAAAATTTATCGAAAAATTTTGTAGTTGACAGCAATTTGAATAAATATGTATTCAAGTTTTGCACTGGAATTTTGATTGCCATCCACACATAAAATTTTAAATTCATGCAGATAAATATATGTATGTATGTATATATTTTCGTAAGTACAAATACTTGTTTTCTTTTGGTAACGAAGATGTGTTTCGCAAATGTGAATTTTTTTATTTCGTCTCTTGAACCTATAAAATGTACCTTTAATAAGCATAATTTTTTGTTAC
This sequence comes from Urophora cardui, assembly GCA_960531455.1. Lineage (NCBI taxonomy): Eukaryota > Metazoa > Arthropoda > Insecta > Diptera > Tephritidae > Urophora > Urophora cardui. The sequence goes on from OY482674.1 coordinate 78,947,425, forward strand.
AAAGTGTTCTAATTTTATTTAAAACTAATTTTTGATATTTGTTCGAGCCAGGGTTTGAACCTGGAACCTCTTACATGAAAGGTGGGCACACAACCTACCATGCCGTATATATTTTTATTAAGTACTAGCAAATACACGTCCCGCTTCGCAGCGACGGACAAAAGTTTTCTGTTATGATGGGTCTTTACCTTTACCTTTACCTTTACCTTTACCTTTACCTTTACCTTTACCTTTACCTTTACCTTTACTTTTACCTTTACCTTTACCTTTACCTTTACCTTTACCTTTACCTTTACCTTTACCTTTACCTTTACCTTTACCTTTACCTTTACCTTTACCTTTACCTTTACCTTTACCTTTACCTTTACCTTTACCTTTACCTTTACCTTTACCTTTACCTTTACCTTTACCTTTACCTTTACCTTTACCTTTACCTTTACCCTTACCTTTACCGTTACCTTTACCTTTACCTTTACCTTTACCTATACCTTTACCTTTACCTTTACCTTTACCTTTACCTTTACCTTTACCTTTACCTTTACCTTTACCTTTACCTTTACCTTTACCTTTACCTTTACCTTTACCTTTACCTTTACCTTTACCTTTACCTTTACCTTTACCTCTACCTCTACCTTTACCTTTACCTTTACCTTTACCTTTACCTTTACCTTTACCTTTACCTTTACCTTTACCTTTACCTTTACCTTTACCTTTACCTTTACCTTTACCTTTACCTTTACCTTTACCTTTACCTTTACCTTTACCTTTACCTTTACCTTTACCTTTACCTTTACCTTTACCTTTACCTTTACCTTTACCTTTACCTTTACCTTTACCTTTACCTTTACCTTTACCTTTACCTTTACCTTTACCTTTACCTTTACCTTTACCTTTACCTTTACCTTTACCTTTACCTTTACCTTTACCTTTACCTTTACCTTTACCTTTATCTTTACCTTTACCTTTACCTTTACCTTTACCTTTACCTTTACTTTTACCTTTACCTTTACCTTTACCTTTACCTTCACCTTTACTTTTACCTTTACCTTTACCTTTACCTTTAGCTGTACCTTTACCTTTACCTTTACCTTTACCTTTACCTTTACCTTTACCTTTACCTTTACCTTTACCTTTACCTTTACCTTTACCTTTACCTTTACCTTTACCTTTACCTTTGCCTTTACCTTTACCTTTACCTTTACCTTTACTTTTACCTTTACCTTTACCTTTACCTTTACCTTTACCTTTACCTTTACCTTTACCTTTACCTTTACCTTTACCTTTACCTTTACCTTTACCTTTACCTTTACCTTTACCTTTACCTTTACCTTTACCTTTACCTTTACCTTTACCTTTACCTTTACCTTTACCTTTACCTTTACCTTTACCTTTACCTTTACCTTTACCTTTACCTTTACCTTTACCTTTACTTTTACCGGGACCATCCATCACCATCCGGGCTCACTACTTAAACCATCTCTGGGAAACCGACTTAAAAAATAAAAATGAAAATATCAGTATGTTGAAGCCCTGCTCGACACCTTTTATTTGATACCAATATCGTTTAGAAACATTCGAGGGTCATCTGGGTCCACGTTTTGACCCATATTTGGGGACCCGGCCTAGGCGTCGCAATGAAAATAACTTTATGTTGAAGGCCTGCTCAGCACCTTTCATTTGATACCCATATTGCTCAAACACTTGCTGGGTCACTCTGGGTCCACATTTGGGCCTATATTCCGGGAAGTTCCCTATTATGTGCGCTAATACCATATGAATCCACTGTGAAAATTTCATAAAGATCGGTTGATTACTTTGGGAGTCCATAAAGGACACACACACACATTCATTTTTATATAATAAATATAAACAAAATTTTAAGGGCATATTTTCAGTGCTTAAACCAAGTTTTAAGAGCATATTTTTAGCGCTTAAACCATATTTTTAAGGACATATTTTTAGCGCTAAAAACGAGTTTTTAGGGCATATTTTCTGTTGCCCTATTGATATGCATGGGAATGTATGGTTTTCTACATGATACAAGAAAGAAGGTAGTGTAAACGTCAAATTTATGTCGCCATATTAGCCACCTGACAATTATATGGATTATGACATTTCGTGCTGCCATACTCAATGCTAAAAATCCTCCATCTAAGTTATTTTTTATTTCCATGGTAACCATGGTATCGATTGTAACAGAACGAATTTTTTCAATTTGAATATTGATAGATGTAAATAAAAATACGTACATTTACGTGTTATATTCTTCATAATATCAGATCACAAATAATTTTATAAAAAAGATTTATTCTTAAAATAAGTTGCGGCAAGTTTGTGGAATATAGTACATACTATAAACGGAAGTTAAATATATAAAATAACATATTTTTGTAGTCTCAATTTGGCTCGCCGTGCTACAAAATAGCTGGTATTATCGCTGTGTTTTAATCGGGGACTTGTGACGCGTTTCGGTTTCGGTTACACAGCTAAGTAACGAAACTGAAACAGAAACAAAACTCCTTTGTAACAAAAGTCGTCACAAAACTCCGAAGCGGTTCCAGCAGAAACAAAACCTGTAACGAAACTAAATTAATTTTGTTCCTTGTAACAAAACCTGTAACGTTTCGGAGTTTTGTTACGACTTTTGTTACAAAGGAGTTTTGTTTCTGTTTCTGTTACAAGGAAAAAAATTTATTTAGTTTCGTTACAGGATAGAGATGTGCGCTTAGAAATCCATACAAAATTTAAGCGCAGATGTATATGCGCTGAAATAAAAACAGGGCTATTGTATAAAGGACATTTTGATAAGTTTTCGACTGTAATAATTGTATAAATCTCTTTTATTTTTTTATGAATAACTCATTATTTTATCTTTTTTGAAAAGCTTTTTTCAATAGGTTTGTTTCTTATTAAACTAGCAGCTAGCTGTCAAGTAAGCAAAACGGATAGAATTGCGCTCATAAAGAGCGAAACGAACAGGAAATCAAGAAACGGAAAAATAGTAAAAATTAGCGATTAATAATTTGAATGCTATTTTTGACTGTTAGTGGTTATTTTTTCTAAAAAAATTAAAAGCATTCGTTTGTTTATTTTTTCAACAGCTGTTTCTTAGTTTGGCAGCAAATAATTTCAGCTAGGGAAAATTTTACTAGCTGAAATTTGGAGCTGTCTATGGCTCTCTTCTGCTATTTGTTTGACTCAAGAAACGATTTTCCAGCCGAAACTTGGCTAACTATTCATAACAAGCTAATAATAAACGGACCTATTATATTTAAAATGTTAAAACATACTCATTAAATCCGCTGATTTGTTTTATTGATTAACATATGTATGTAAAAAACACCAATTCATTTAAAATACCCAATATTTTGTTCAAATATACCCTCAGCCAAAAACTTTTGATTGGGCAACGCTATCCTAAATTTTTGACTTAAAGTAAGACGTCAATAATCCATATTATAATCAAAAATGACAACGTCAAAGTGAAATGGAACTACCTTGTTTGGTTGTATCATGGTTTTCTATGGTTTCGAAAAAGAAAATTAAAAAAAAAATAGTTACCAATTGATTTTATATATAAAGCAAGAACAAAAACAAAAGCAAAATGGTTTGTAGCTCTTCTTTGTACCGAAATTTCTTATTAAGGTACTGCCAGACGATGCAATGAAAGTTCTTTCAGAAAGTGAAAAAGTAAAATTTAAATATTTGCTCACCTTATTTGTGCCAAAATTTCTAGATCGCGCTTTCTTATTGCCATACGCTTTTCACGCAATATCAAGCGATCTAAAATCATTTGATGTTTCTTCTTCTCACGTTCAACGAATTTGCGTCGTGCATCCAGTTGACGCACAAGCGCCATATGTTGACGACGACGCTCACGTTCCTGCAAACGAAGAAGAAAGAGAATAGTTGTTGAGCGGCGTCTAAAGCCAAATCAACTATTTTAAGACTTACCATCTCGGCGGCAAGTAGGGCCTCCTTCTGTTTTTGCAGCTCCTAGGCATAATAAAAATATTGGCAAGATTTTAGTACATGAATACATTATGATTATAAATACTTTTGATATCAACTAAAAGTTTTAAGGCCAAAATTAAGCAGAAATTAGATCTCTAAATTTTGAGTTATTATATTAATTTGAGGAAAAATTTAACAGCGAAAAATATGTATTTAAATTTGGAATTTCGTACATAAACAGAAACAATAACTTCTATTGCAAAATAGTATGTATATGTAACTAGTATTTATATAAAAGGTACTACTTGTTAATACCTGTTCTTTAGCTAAAATAAGTTCCTGCCGTTTCTTTTCTTTGTCCTACATTCAATTAGTCGAACAACTGAAACAGTTGGATTTGCAGCCCAATTTCATTCCAACTGAAACAGTCGGACAACTGCTTGATCAGCAAGGCGCCCTTCTACGTATTCACACTAGAGACAATTTAGTCGAACGACTACAACAACAACAGTGATATTCGTAGTGGAAAGAGTTGCCATGCTGACAGCACTACTTTTATTTCACTTTTGGTAAATTGCAGAGATTGAATATTTCAATTAATATTTTCAAAATGTTTAAAAACCAAGTAAGGGCCTTTTCACATTACTCGGTACGACTTCGGATCGACATTTTTTCGTCGGTATTTTTAGCTTACCGAAACGAAAATAAGAAAAAAAAAATAAGAAAAAAAACATCGAAATTTACAATATAAAATTTTAAAATTCAACAAATCACTCAATAATAATAATAATGTCTTCTAGTGAAGACGAAGACATTATAACTTGCTACATTTATAGCCGAAAGGAGTTTTTTTTACTGAATTTGTTCTTCTTCTTTTAATACGCCGCAAAAATGTATGCAGTAATTCCTCAAGTTTTACTGACCGGTCTTACCGCGTTGCGGTATACCGAAATTAGTCCGCTCCGATTTCATGTATGCAACACTAATGTGAAAGTGCCAATTGAAATGCATGTGGTCGGTAAGGTTTCGGTATACTTTCGGTAATAGTAGTAATGTGAAAGCGCTCTAAGGAAGCCTAAGGCACTCTGCACACGGAGCGAACTGCTTTAGACGCGTATTAGATACTACAGACGAAAGCTGTACGCTTTGATGTCGCGCACGTATATTTCAATTGAGGGCTGCACACGAGTCGTCAGCTTCATGCATTCGTCAAAGTATGCTGGCTACATGTCGCTTGGCGTAAAGCAGTGCTGGTAGCTAGGCGTACTACGCTTAGAAAACAGGAAGAAGAAGATGTTTGTTTACATTTTTCCACTTGGTGGAATTTATGAAAGCAGTAAAATTTGTGTAAAAAATCGGAAAAAATGAGTGTATAATGAAAGAAAATGGAAGATTCCGTAAAATTTCTCATCTTTTCTATTTAAAGCTTCGAAAATTAAAGTAAATACCGTATTATTAATTTGTTTGTTTGTTTTGTGCAGCGAAGTTTCATGTCGCTTCGTGTGCAGATCTTGAGGCGTAGAGAAATGGACGCTACATGAAATGTCTCGTACGCGTCTATGACGATACGCCTCGTGTGCAGAGTGCCTAAGTTCGAGTGGAATCGAACATTAGATACTCAGCTGTATGCTTTCATTGTTTGTTTGCGTTTGATGGAAACACGGCGTATTTTATATAAAGCGAGTGCCGCATAAAGTGGGCGTAGCCACACCAATTTTCAACATTTTTATCAATCATCCAACTAAGCATATGAATATTATTCTTTGTGCAAAATTTCATTCCCTTTTGACTTCTAGTTACAAAGATGTCACGTTACAAATTCCAAAAGGGTGTTCCAGAAATATCTTTGTTAAAAAGTATGCGTGGTCATAAACCGATTTGAATAAATTGTTGGGGTTGCGAACTGCCTACAACAAAAATTCAGCACGTTTGTGGAGAATATATGCAAAAGCATATACACACTAACGTTAATGTTGAAAATGAAAAAGGCAAAAGTGGGGAAAATCCAACAGCTTGCACAGAGTCTCAATGGCCGAGTGTGTTTATCCGTTGGGTCATTGCGGCTGAAGTTGGAATGGACTCGGGTTCAATCCCCGGTGCATCCACTTCCGAAAAGAGTGCTGATGATCGAAAATGGTTTTTCGTGAAATAGCTATACACTCAACCTTCGCTGTAAATAGTTGTTGAATTTTTTTTCCACTTACCCCAACAATTAAAAATTGAATTAAAAATAAAAATTTCGTGCTAAGCACTAAAAACTCTTTCAAGTAAAATTGTTAACGTTGTTTGGTATATACATAAAATAAATACCAACAACAATGTTCATTGCGAACTGCCTACAACAAAAATTCAGCACGTTTGTGGAGAATATATGCAAAAGCATATACACACTAACGTTAATGTTGAAAATGAAAAAGGCAAAAGTGGGGAAAATCCAACAGCTTGCACAGAGTCTCAATGGCCGAGTGTGTTTATCCGTTGGGTCATTGCGGCTGAAGTTGGAATGGACTCGGGTTCAATCCCCGGTGCATCCACTTCCGAAAAGAGTGCTGATGATCGAAAATGGTTTTTCGTGAAATAGCTATACACTCAACCTTCGCTGTAAATAGTTGTTGAATTTTTTTTCCACTTACCCCAACAATTAAAAATTGAATTAAAAATAAAAATTTCGTGCTAAGCACTAAAAACTCTTTCAAGATTTGAATAAATTTTTGCGTGTCTATTGACACAAGTTATGAAAGTTTATAAACCAAGTTTCGTCATAATATCTCAATTATTTGTCGAGTTATGGGCTCCGAAATCTCGTAGATTCCTTTGTCTAAAAAGGGGCGGTGCCACGCCCATTTTCCAAAATTTTTCTATTTTTTGTTTCCGGTCTATTGTAGAACTCATGCCACAAAATTTCAATGAATTATCTTTATATTTGACAGAGATATCGCTTAAAATGTTTTTATTAGGCCCCTTTATAGTTCCCATATATAAAAGTGGGCGTGGTCGTCAACCGATTTCGCTAAAATTTTGAACGTGTATTACTACAAGTAATGAAAGTGTATACACCAAGTTTCGTCATAATATATCAATTATTTGTCGAGTTATAGGCTAAGAAATCTCGTATATTCCTGCTTCTAAAAGGAGGCGGTGCCACACCCATTTTCCAAAATTTTTGTGTTTTTTGTTTTATGTCCATAGTTGGACTCCTGCCATAAAATTTCAATGATATATCTTTATGTTTGACAGAGATATCGCTTAAAATGTTTTTATTAGGTCACTTTATAATACCCATATATGAAAGTGGGCGTGGTCGTCAACCGATTTCGACAATTTTTCGTCCAAACATTTGCCTGAGTAAGTAAATCAAGCGTGCCAAATTTCATCGATATATCTGCTACGGTTTCTGAGTTATGGTACAACTTTCAATGTTTGGCCCTTAATAAGTGGGCGTGGCACCGCCCATTTTCCAAAATTTCATCAAATTTCTTCCTAAGGGCCTGAGCTCTACACGTGGGTGAAATTTTGTCATCCCAGCTCCATTAGTGACTGAGATACCAAATTTCTGATTTTTACTATATAGGGGAGGTGGGCGTGGTCATGGTCCGATTTCGCCCATTTTCAATACCATCCGTTCCTGTCTTGATTCCAACTTGTATTCCAAATTTCATCAAAATATTTCAATTTTTGCGCGAGTTATCGTGCGTACAGACGGACGGACATGGCTCAATCGATTTCCCTTTTCACCCTGATCATTTTGATATATATAAGTCTATATCTATCTCGATTATTTCGTTCTGTTACAATCCACCGTTAGGAAATCAAAACTATAATACTCTGTGTACTAGTACAGCTGAGTATAAAAAAACAAAAGGTTCGTTTCTTATTAACTAGAATTATCTAATTAAGGATATTTACTTCCGTTTTCATGTGTTTCTTGATATTGTTGTTCTCTTCAAATATGTCATTAATCGCATTTTAAAATAGAAATAATGAAAATGAAATTGCATGGAAAATATTAATGGCTAATTTTTACTATTTTTCCGTTTCTTGTACTTCTGTTCGTTTCGTTCTTTATGAGCGTAATTCCTCCCGTTTTTCTCTTTTCATTTAGTTGACAGCTAGTTGCTAGTTTAATAAGAAAAAAAGCCAAACAATGTATGCACTTTTTGTTTATTTTATTATTTTTTATTTATTAATCAAGTTGACAGATGACAAGAAGGTGCTTTCATGTAAGAATGCAGATAAAGTGATAAAAGCAATTTAATAATTCATCACTTTATACCGATTATCGGCACGGCCTGGCTCACTGAGCTGGTGCTGAGGACAAGCTTCTCACACGTATTTAATACGTGAGTTTCATGCGAGCGCAATAATTAAAACCGAACAAAGTGCTTAGTATCATTCGGTTTGCCATTCTAGCAGGTCGATGGCGGATCACTGTAGACCTGTAGGCAAGATTAGGTGAAAAAGAAAAAATGACGGAACCCATTTAGGTGAATATAGCGCACAGTAGCAGCACAGAGTTGCATTAGAATTACTCTAAAAAACTTTAGAGCTTGGAAACAAAACAAAACTAACTTTTAACTTCAGCTATCCTTCATTGATCACTTAAAAACACTTTGTCAATCTGTATTAAAGAGTGCACTTTGATATAATTATTTATTATACAACTCTACCACGATCTTAAAATATTTTTTTCACACATTTTCGCTGCGCCGGCAACCTTCTCTGTCAATGGAACCAATTTTGGTGAATTTCCCAAAATCCCATATCAAAGCTTGCCTACAGTTCTACAGTGTGGCGGATCAAGCAATGCGCGTACGTTTCCTACATACGTATATATGTTTGTTTGTAGGTATGTAAACACATATGCGTGTTTTTATACGTACGCCCGCACATCATTGGACAAATGTCTGTTGTCAACAACAATCTGACATCAACTGATCGAATGCTAGCGGCTGCCGACATTGCCCGACAACGCTCTCTCACTAATACACATGCAACTAATAATTTCTTTGCATGTATTGGAATGCCGATAACTGCTTTATACGAAGACCACTAATGTAAAATTTGCTGTGTAAAATGTGAACATTGGCAACACTATGTCATTGTTGTTAAATAAACTAACACCATTATCACTCAATCAATTTCTAAATTAATCCTTACTATATTTTCACACGTAGCTTTATTAAGCTGTTCGCGCCACTTGAGTTGTTCGACCAACTGTTTTTTACCTTTTCAATAATAATAATGGCCACCAACATATAATGGTGCTGCCACACCTACCAAAAGGTAAGTCACATGATAAGGTCGCATGCACAGTGCGCGATTCGGAGCCAATGAAATGAGTAAATAAAGGCGAAGGCCGCCTACGCTGAAGGGCGTACTACGCAGAAGGACATCACCGTGGCGGTAGCTACGGTTGGGGCACGCGTCCGGACGGATGGCGTAGCCCAGAGTTATTTTTTATAAGCGCGGCCAAAGGCCGCCAACGCAGAAAAATTCAATACGCCCCAACTCGTTTCTCACTGTGACGACGTCCTTATGAAATAGCCGACTGCGTGTGGCAACACCGGTGTTTCTATTTCAATGTTTCGCAGAGAAAAGTGAGGTTAAATTTGACTTTTTTGCAATATTAACTACAAATTATTTAAAAACTATACATCTCCGGAAGCCAGGACTTTTACATTTAGAATCAGGAGGATCTCCTCTACAACTCCCAATAACTCTTTTTTTCCAACGCGTGCTAGACGGTTGGAAAATTTTCCCAGCTGGTTCAAAATTTTATTAAAAAAAAAAAAGAAATAAGGATTGATTGTAACGTTAGGTCACCTCACGTAACATTGCCAGCCTATGATAAATATATTGGACCTGAATATCTCGAGCTTCTAAATACTCCCCGAAATCAGCTTCTAAGCGAATAAGATTGCCTCTCTTTTCATATCACTGCTTTGGAAGAAATATAGTAAGGAAGGATACAAAGTGACTCCTATTTCAAATACATATGCTTTCTTATGCTTCCAACAGTCATCAACGCCCGCACATACCCGTGTCAGCTGGCACGATCTATCTTATGGGAGTTGCATGTAAACGAAATCTCAGACGAGTTTTGATTTTTCCCATAACAACGTGTCAGCTGATTGCTTTTGCTCAACGCTGTGTTCCCGAACGAAATTTTTTAGCCACTAAAACATTTAAACGGTATTTTTCATTGTATTATTAAACGAAATCAATGCGAGTGTAAAATGTAATGGAATATATCTTTGTTCATAGGAAAACCCGCTTAAGTTTACTTAAGCGAAATATGAGTTATTATATAATTGTTTAGCTCATTTATTGAAAATCATTGTCATTTCTGTATTGTTATTAATTCACATGTAACCATTTTTAATGCGTTTATTTTACTTTCAAATAAATAAAATCGATATTATCTAGTTGTAACTTTTATGTTTTTCGGAGCATAACTTCGCACAGGATGAAAAAAAAGTTGCATAAATGATGTTATATTTTAAAAATTTAAATGTTTGAATGAAATAATAGTTATTTCATATCGCTGCTACATAGAAAATGGATAGCGTATTTTTCAAATAAATGAGAAATTAGGCAATGAAAAAAAGAGTAATTTACGATAAATAAAAGTAGTTTTTATTTCAAAATTATCTCTTTTTACCATTTTTGAACGGGTCAACGCATAGCGGGCCAACGGGTAGTGAACAACTGATATTTTCCGTCATAAAATCCCCACAGGCAAACAAAATTGCAACGAAGGCAGATTTTAGAAAATTGTTTGTGTAAGCACGAAATAAAAATTGCGTATGGTTATTCCTTTATTTATTGCCAAAAAAAGTGTATTTTCTTTTACTTATTTTTCACTGTTCTACAAGAAAATTACAAAATGCATCAGAAATGCAACTCTGACTCCTGAGGAGGGACAGGACCACACCACTCAAAAAACCGTTTTTACCCCGCCGTCTTTTGTTAACAATTTTTTATTGCGTTAAAAAATTAAGTTCCGCTTCGAATTCATATTCATGTGATCAAAACGCGTCGATTGACACCCCACTTCTTGAAAATTTACCAATTTTCACCGTGTCACCTAAACTAGATAATTACCAAAACTTGGAATACAAAATCTCGCATATTTTTATTAAAAATTATCGCCTACGTCGCTTTTTTCTTAAAGAAAACAATATATTTAAAAATTTAAATTGAGAATAAATCTCGGTACTAAGTTTGGGTATTACATGCGAAACTTTCGTGTCTTCCCATAATTTGAAATACGGCAACACTCACACGGCTGTTCAAAATAGAAAACAGCTGATTTTTGTGTTGTCATGCGGGAATGAAATTCGTTCAACTCGTTATGTTTACGGGTACTCGATTCGTTCGGTAAACTCGTTGATGACTGTCGGCACCCTTAGTGTGCACTCAAATCCCTCAACGGCTGCCAGAGGGTTGCAAAGTCATCTAAGAATTGTAGAACAATGGCTTTCAGATAGGAGAATTAAAGTCAATGAATCTAAGGTCCGTTTTGAATTGGGTGGACCTACAGTTTTATGCCGGCTCCGAACGGCGAATGCATTTTTTGTGAGAAGCTTTTTCATGGCAGGAATACATTTGGAGGGTATGCCGCCCACTGCCGGCAGACTGCTGCTCTTAAAAAACCCAATAATTGGATTTTTACTAATTAGAAATTTTTTTGTGTTTGCTCGGACTGTGGTTTGAAACCGAGACTTCTGGCATAGCAGGCGAGCACTCTACCCACAGCACCACAGCGGCTTATGTGGTATATAAGGTTAAGAAATGTTTACTGACGCTTATATGAGTCCGAATGTTTGCTGCGATACAAACAACAAAACAACAAAAACATTGAAATGCAAAAAGTTCTGAGGTGATGTCGAACTTTTATCCATATTGCTAGCTTAGAGTGCAAATTGTGTAAAATATTTTGAATTGTTAACTTTCGAAAAAAAGCCGTGTTCAAAAAATTCATATAAGAATATTATTGTATTAACTAAACAAGGTTTCATTTAATTTGAAAAAGGTTTCATGTGAAATGAAAAAAGTTTCATTTGAAATGAAAAAAGTTTCACTTAAATTGAAAAAGGTTTCATTTTATTTGACTTGAAAAAAGTTTCACTTGATTTGAAAAAGGTTTCATTTGACCTGAAAATGCTATATACCGTTGCATTAGCGGCCAAACATTACCCGGTGCCAGTGATAGTAAGTACTATCGCCCATGTATAAACTATTCGTATGAGAAGGACGCTTTCAATTTGGTCGGTTGTGCGGGTGATGTACTCGAATATGCTTTATTGATCTGATGATTATATATTTTATGTTTTATATGTTTTTATTTAAAAAAAATAAATTGTAAAATCAACAAGACTTTCTAGTTAATTTAACAATAAATTTAAGGTAAAATCAAAAAGATGTTATTGTTAATTCAACAGGACCATTTCGTGTTAATTTAACCAGCTTAAATTGTAACATTAACTAGTTAAAATTGTAAAATCAACAGGAAGATTCAATACTTTTTAGTGTTAATTCTACAGTTGTCATCCTGTTAAACTAACACTTGACAGTAGTGTTAAATTTACATGATTACATGATGGCATACATTAAGCATCGTGTTGAAAAAAATTAACTACAAAATTTGTTGATTTTTGGTTGATTTCACACTGTTTTTTTCTAGGTGTTCTTTACTTTTGGTTTCCTATTATTTTGCCGCCTTAACTATTAAAAACAGCTGATTTCATATGCTGCACAAACTTACGCCAGCTATGAAGATGGTGTAGTTTAGTGCAGTAAAGTGTAAGTTGGTGCTAACTCAAAAAACTGAGTTCTGAACAGTGTAGTGCAAAAAAATGTTAATCGAACGCTTTTTTCTGCACTAGAGTACTCTAGTGCGTTTATCGAACAGACCTAATAAGTTTGCAATAAATGACTATAAAGGTCGCTCACTATCCGTTGCATTTTCATGCAATTGCTAGCCAATTTGCACCTAATTATAAATACCCCTTATATATAGGTGGTATAATTTTTTCAGAACTAATATAAAAAAAAAATTGCTCACAAAAAAAGCATACAAATTATAGCAAGCAAACCCAAAAAGAACTAGCATTCGCTCTTCGGAGCCGGCACTGTGGGTCCACTTAATTTGTAGGAAAAACAAAAGTTAAGGAGATGGCTTCAATTGGATGAGAAACTCGTCAGAGTTAAGCCAAAATTTCATTAGCGATGTGGGCAGTGACGTTTTTAGAAATCAGCTGATGCCATGATTCAACAATAAAGGTTATCGCATGCCGATGAAATGTCATGGAACCAGGAATGTAGAAGAGTTTGACAGCACCGGTCCCCTATGGAAATGCTAGGGTGCGTGTGTGTGGCTATGTCAACAAAAACAAAATGCTTGTGTTCGTGTGTTTATGAAGATTGAAGAAGAAGTCAGCTGATCGCCTGCATTCTCCTTCTTACTCCCTTCATGGCTGATGCGTCTATTATAAGCAGTGACTTCCAGAACAAACACAATACAGCATCGGTAGTGACTTCTTTATATATTAGGTCTGTTTCCTTTTACCTTGGCACGTGGTGACATAAATTTACTTACTGTTTTCATGTCCACTTTTTTCAATTAAAATAATCAATCATTTTTTCCTCTGCTCTTTCTTCCTCTTTGCTTTTTCATCCCGCCAGCAATAATTGCTAGTGGAAATCAATTAGGTAAAAATTAAATTCTCTTCCTCTTACTAGCATCAAAGTACGCAAACACAAAATTAGTAAAAATATATTACATTGGATAGTACGGAAAAAGACATAAGTTCACATTAAAATTTAGAAGATGGCTGCGATTCAAGGCAGCGGCAGCGAATTTCGAATTTGGGCTAAACGGAGCGGTGCTGGCAGCTGCCTCTGCTGTATTATGTGCCGCTTCATTGCAAACCGTAATTTCTAAAAATCAGCTGATTTCGGACAACAGTCGCTGCCAGAGCCACAGCGCTATTGTAACTCCGGCTTTATAAACGCTCGAGTGTATTATTATTAAGGGTAGAGTGCTCGCCTGATATACCAGAGGTCTCGGGTTCTAACCCCAGTCCGTACAAACACCAAAAAAAAATTTCTTATTAATTAAAATTGGGTTTTTAGAAATAGCGGTGACCCCTCGGCAGTGGGCGGCATACCCTCCGCGTGTATTACTGCCATGAAAAAGCTTCTCACAAAAAACGCATTCGCAATTCGTATTTGCAAAAAAAAATGTTTCTTTATAATATAATAGTACGTCTTCGATGCGAAGCATCTCGTATGTATTCATAAATTGGATGTTGCAGTCCAAAAAAAGCTGACCGCCATGGAGGATTCCCCTAAAAAGGTAAATCAATATGGGCCGGATTTCCATTGGTCGAGCGCGCACCGATAAAAATATCCTTTTCAGGGGACAGAGGAGTCATATCCGGCCTAGAAAAATGACTTTAAGCGGTAGGGGAGGGTGGTGGGGTGATCATAAAACTGAAGGCCCCAACCTCATATATTTACAAATTAGTGGGAATTTCACCTAAATTTAACACTCAAATATTTTTTTTCTTCTTTTCGAATATAGTTTTTATTGTATCATTCTTAGAGAATATGACAATTTTTATAAAATCTTAACCTAGTATACAATGACGTTATTCGTTGCCACTGCTTCAAATAACATTTGGATGAAAAGCAATTTTATTTGACATAAAATAAATAATTATGAATACATTTATTATGTGTATGGGAATATTTTTGTTTTTCTTAGAGTATGTTCATATGTTTGTATGTATGTAATTTTATTTCATATTTGTTCATTATGTTATTCATTTTCATTATTTATGTATTTTTGCCGTCGGAATGGAATGGAATTCCAAGCAGCTGATTTTATAGTATTAAAAGTTCGTACGGCCTGACAGGACAGGATTATCGATGACACAATCGTGTGTTGCATTAGGAAGTGCTGTTGCAGTTTCGTATTGGAAGGAATTCCAATAAGCTGCGTGTATGAACTTAGGAATTTTTACGGCCTAATAGGATAGGCTCGTCCGGAACACAATCATACATATTTTATACATGTGTATTAGTAAAAGATATTGTAGCTTTCTGAATGGAAGGAATTTCAGTAAGCTGCTTTTTGTAAATCAGAGGTTTTACGGCCTAATAGGATAGGCTCTTCCAAATTTTAATTTCAGTGGCTCTAGCCTTGGTCACAATTTAGCTGGATATCCTTTCTCTTTAACCGCCTGGGGTATCTCTGCTCTAACAGACTTTTAGTCGGTATGTTTGGATGATTGCCTAGTCTTGTGGCGTAGTTAGTTTGTATATTTCTTACTTCTTCAACAACTGTGTTAATCTTTAGACCCTGTGTATAGCGGAATTTTTCACGTACCAAGGCGCCCGGCATATTGTTCTTAATATCTTAGATTGTAGCCTTTGTATTCTTTCTAGACTGGATTTGGATGCTGAACCCCAAAGCTGTATTCCATATATCCAGGATGGTTTTATCACCATATTAAATAAAATTATTTTGTTGTCTAGGCTTATTTTAGATTTTGGACCAATGATCCATTGTAAATTGCTCATTTTCAGCTTTGCTTGCATTATCTTATTATCAATATGATATTTCCAAGTAAGCCTTCTGTCTAAGGTAACACCAAGGTAGGTGACGTAATCTTTTTGGGTTACTATTTTGCCATTAATTGAGACAGAGGGGCGGTTTTCTTTTTTTAGAGTAAAAGTGACTTGTACACACTTAGGGCCGTTTACTCAACCACTGATTAATGCTAACCGGAGGATAAAGGGCCGCCCCTCCGTCTCAATTAATGGCAAAATAGTAACCCAAAAAGATTACGTCACCTACCTTGGTGTTACCTTAGACAGAAGGCTTACTTGGAAATATCATATTGATAATAAGATAATGCAAGCAAAGCTGAAAATGAGCAATTTACAATGGATCATTGGTCCAAAATCTAAACTAAGCCTAGACAACAAAATAATTTTATTTAATATGGTGATAAAACCATCCTGGATATATGGAATACAGCTTTGGGGTTCAGCATCCAAATCCAGTCTAGAAAGAATACAAAGGCTACAATCTAAGATATTAAGAACAATATGCCGGGCGCCTTGGTACGTGAAAAATTCCGCTATACACAGGGTCTAAAGATTAACACAGTTGTTGAAGAAGTAAGAAATATACAAACTAACTACGCCACAAGACTAGGCAATCATCCAAACATACCGACTAAAAGTCTGTTAGAACAGAGATACCCCAGGCGGTTAAAGAGAAAGGATATCCAGCTAAATTGTGACCAAGGCTAGAGCCACTGAAATTAAAATTTGGAAGAGCCTATCCTATTAGGCCGTAAAACCTCTGATTTACAAAAAGCAGCTTACTGAAATTCCTTCCATTCAGAAAGCTACAATATCTTTTACTAATACACATGTATAAAATATGTATGATTGTGTTCCGGACGAGCCTATCCCATTAGGCCGTAAAAATTCCTAAGTTCATACACGCAGCTTATTGGAATTCCTTCCAATACGAAACTGCAACAGCACTTCCTAATGCAACACACGATTGTGTCATCGATAATCCTGTCCTGTCAGGCCGTACGAACTTTTAATACTATACAATCAGCTGCTTGGAATTCCATTCCATTCCGACGGCAAAAATACATAAATAATGAAAATGAATAACATAATGAACAAATATGAAATAAAATTACATACATACAAACATATGAACATACTCTAAGGAAAACAAAAATATTCCCATACACATAATAAATGTATTCATAAGTATTTATTTTATGTCAAATAAAATTGCTTTTCATCCAAATGTTATTTGAAGCAGTGGCAACGAATAACGTCATTGTATACTAGGTTAAGATTTTATAAAAATTGTCATATTCTCTAAGAATGATACAATAAAAACTATATTCGAAAAGAAGAAAAAAAATATTTGAGTGTTAAATTTAGGTGAAATTCCCACTAATTTGTAAATATATGAGGTTGGGGCCTTCAGTTTTATGATCACCCCACCACCCTCCCCTACCGCTTAAAGTCATTTTTCTAGGCCGGATATGACTCCTCTGTCCCCTGAAAAGGATATTTTTATCGGTGCGCGCTCGACCAATGGAAATCCGGCCCATATTGATTTACCTTTTTAGGGGAATCCTCCATGGCGGTCAGCTTTTTTTGGACTGCAACATCCAATTTATGAATACATACGAGATGCTTCGCATCGAAGACGTACTATTATATTATAAAGAAACATTTTTTTTTTGCAAATACGAATTGCGAATGCGTTTTTTGTGAGAAGCTTTTTCATGGCAGAAATACACGCGGAGGGTATGCCGCCCACTGCCGAGGGGTCACCGCTATTTCTAAAAACCCAATTTTAATTAATAAGAAATTTTTTTTTGGTGTTTGTACGGACTGGGGTTAGAACCCGAGACCTCTGGTATATCAGGCGAGCACTCTACCCACTGCACCACAGCGGCCACGTTAATAATAATACACTCGAGCGTTTATAAAGCCGGAATTACAATAGCGCTGTGGCTCTGGCAGCGACTGTTGTCCGAAATCAGCTGATTTTTCGAAATTACGGTTTGCAATGAAGCGGCACATAATACAGCAGAGGCAGCTGCCAGCACCGCTCCGTTTAGCCCAAATTCGAAATTCGCTGCCGCTGCCTTGAATCGCAGCCATCTTCTAAATTTTAATGTGAACTTATGTCTTTTTCCGTACTATCCAATGTAATATATTTTTACTAATTTTGTGTTTGCGTACTTTGATGCTAGTAAGAGGAAGAGAATTTAATTTTTACCTAATTGATTTCCACTAGCAATTATTGCTGGCGGGATGAAAAAGCAAAGAGGAAGAAAGAGCAGAGGAAAAAATTATTGATTATTTTAATTGAAAAAAGTGGACATGAAAACAGTAAGTAAATTTATGTCACCACGTGCCAAGGTAAAAGGAAACAGACCTAATATATAAAGAAGTCACTACCGATGCTGTATTGTGTTTGTTCTGGAAGTCACTGCTTATAATAGACGCATCAGCCATGAAGGGAGTAAGAAGGAGAATGCAGGCGATCAGCTGACTTCTTCTTCAATCTTCATAAACACACGAACACAAGCATTTTGTTTTTGTTGACATAGCCACACACACACGCACCCTAGCATTTCCATAGGGGACCGGTGCTGTCAAATTCTTCTACATTCCTGGTTCCATGACATTTCATCGGCATGCGATAACCTTTATTGTTGAATCATGGCATCAGCTGATTTCTAAAAACGTCACTGCCCACTGCCACATTGCTAATGAAATTTTGGCTTAACTATGACGAGTTTCTCATCCAATTGAAGGCATCTCCTTAACTTTTGTTTTTCCTACAAATTAAGTGGACCCACAGTGCCGGCTCCGAAGAGCGAATGCTAGTTCTTTTTGGGTTTGCTTGCTATAATTTGTATGCTTTTTTTGTGAGCAGTTTTTTTTTTATATATTAGTTCGGAAAAAATTATACCACCTATATATAAGGGGTATTTATAATTAGGTGCAAATTGGTTAGCAATAGCATGAAAATGCAACGGATAGTGAGCGACCTTTATAGTCATTTATTGCAAACTTATTAGGTCTGTTCGATAAACGCACTAGAGTACTCTAGTGCAGAAAAAAGCGTTCGATGAACATTTTTTTGCACTAAACTGTTCAGAACTCAGTTTTTTGAGTTAGCACCAACTTACACTTTACTGCACTAAACTACACCATCTTCATAGCTGGCGTAAGTTTGTGCAGCATATGAAATCAGCTGTTTTTAATAGTTAAGGCGGCAAAATAATAGGAAACCAAAAGTAAAGAACACCCAGAAAAATTAGTGTGAAATCAACCAAAAATCAACAAATTTTGTGGTTAATTTTTTTCAACACGATGCTTAATGTATGCCATCATGTAATCGTGTAAATTTAACACTACTGTCAAGTGTTAGTTTAACAGGATGACAACTGTAGAATTAACACTAAAAAGTATTGAATCTTCCTGTTGATTTTACAATTTTAACTAGTTAATGTTACAATTTAAGCTGGTTAAATTAACACGAAATGGTCCTGTTGAATTAACAATAACATCTTTTTGATTTTACCTTAAATTTATTGTTAAATTAACTAGAAAGTCTTGTTGATTTTACAATTTATTTTTTTTAAATAAAAACATATAAAACATAAAATATATAATCATCAGATCAATAAAGCATATTCGAGTACATTACCCGCACAACCGACAAAATTGAAAGCGTCCTTCTCATACGAATAGTTTATACATGGGCGATAGTACTTACTATCACTGGCACCGAGTAATGTTTGGCCGCTAATGCAACGGTATATAGCATTTTCAGGTCAAATGAAACCTTTTTCAAGTCAAATAAAATGAAACGATTTTCAATTTAAGTGAAACTTTTTTCATTTCAAATGAAACTTTTTTCATTTCACATGAAACCTTTTTCAAATTAAATGAAACCTTGTTTAGTTAATACAATAATATTCTTATATGAATTTTTTGAACACGGCTTTTTTCGAAAGTTAACAATTCAAAATATTTTACACAATTTGCACTCTAAGCTAGCAATATGTATAAAAGTTCGACATCACCTCAGAACTTTTTGCATTTCAATGTTTTTGTTGTTTTATTGTTTGTATCGCAGCAAACATTCGGACTCATATAAGCGTCAGTAAACATTTCTTAAGCTTATATACCACATAAGCCGCTGTGGTGCCGTGGGTGGAGTGCTCGCCTGCTATGCCAGAAGACTCGGGTTCAAACCACAGTCCGAGCAAACACCAAAAAATTTTCTAATTAGTAAAAATCCAATTATTGGGTTTTTTAAGAGCAGCAGTCTCCCGGCAGTGGGCGGCATACCCTCCAAATGTATTCCTGCCATGAAAAAGCTTCTCACAAAAAATGCATTCGCCGTTCGGAGCCGGCATAAAACTGTAGGTCCACCTAATTGGTAGGAAAAACAAAAGGAGCACACCTTCAATTGGGAGAGAAGCTCGGCCATAAAACTCGTCAGAGTTATAATAGCGCCATTGTATTATATTATTATTATTTTATACCACATATGTCACACCTATATATTTCGGACTCATATCAGACTCAAAATTATGAGAATTTCAAGAATGTTTGCTGGGCTGAAAGAGATCTACTTAATTTTAGTATATATATAAATATATCATGTACATATATAAAAATAATGAAACCAATAACAAACTAAACAATTAAATTTTGTTGTGATTATTTTGCAAATATATATATATATATATATAGGTATGTACATATATATTGTTGTACATAGTTACCACTACTAACATTCAAAGTTCAATAACTTTCGATGTGTAAAAGCCGTGTACAAAAAATGTATATAAGAATGTTATTGTACTAACTAAACAAGGTTTCATTTAATTTGAAAAAAGTTTCATTTGAAATAAAAAAAGTTTCATTTGAAATAAAAAAGGTTTCATTTGAAATAAAAAAAAGTTTCACTTAAATTGAAAAAGGTTTCATTTTATTTGAAAAAGGTTTCACTTAATTTGAAAAAGGTTTCACTTGACTTGAAAAAAGTTTCACTTGACTTGAAAAAGGTTTCATTTGACCTGAAACTGCTATATGCACCGCATGCTGCGTGAAAGACTCCATTCGCTAAGCATCTCTTCGTGGTAAAAATTGCAAACTATGAAGAAGAAAAAGAAAATATTGAACATTAAAAACTTTTAGAAAGAAAACTGCAATACACTTTTAACTTACCTGCGTACTAAAAATATAAATGGAAAAACCATTATCACGCACTGCCAATGATGCTAAACTCCCATCATTGCCACGGCACAAAATTTTCTTTTCGTTAAAAAAAATAATATTAGTTTGTGTTTTGCGCGAACAGCAGAACTTCAAACGTTGAAAAAATTTTGTATGTTTCAAAATAGTTTTGACGTTCTTTTTAACACTTTTTTATACTATGTTCATGCTGGATTTGAAACGCAACATTTTGCATTTTCGAAGATGGCTTTTCGAAAAGTGTTCATGCTGCCGCGTTTTGTAAATGCGCATTTGAGAAGTTCGAAACAAATGGAGCTAATATCCCAGATTACGCAATCAGGTGTTTTTTTGTTTTGTCTAATTAAAAAAATAGAACAAGAATTTGCAAAATATGTAATAATATAATACACTAATTTTGCAAACCAAACGTACCAACCGCTTTGGTATTAATTTTGATCTCTGTTTTGTTTACTTTCGTTCATTACATGTAGAGTGACGTCATCATGGAGCTCGTGTGCCCATGCTCATGCTACTCTATATGCGTAATCTTGTAGGTATTTCGTTCTTGTATTGCCAGAGTGTTGCCACTATTTTCCATTCGAATGGCAAATTTTTTCGAAGATTTCAGGGTTGCTTTCTGCGTTAGCATTCAAAACGCAAAAAATAGTGGCGTTAAATTGCATTTTGGTGGTGGCATTTGTATGGAGAAATGTAACATTTAATGTTGCGTTTTGGACTAAACGCAAAAATGCCTCCGAAACGCAAAACGCAGGCTCACCATGAACATGCTATTAGATTATATTGCCACTATCATCGTGTTGAAAAAACCAAAATTCCAAATGACGTTTATGTTTGAACATTGTTTAGTGTTATATCAACCAACTTTTGTTGTTAATTGAGGTTCTTGTTGTTTTAACATTTGTTTTCATGTTGTATTAACACCAAAATTGGGACGTCATTTTTCTAACATTTTTATACTCAGCTGTACTAGTACACAGAGTATTATAGTTTTAATCACATAACGGTGGATTGTAACATAATAAAATAATCGAGATAGATATAGACTTATATATATCAAAATGATCAGGGTGAAAAGAGAAATCGATTGAGCCATGTCCGTCCGTCTGTCCGTCCGTCTGTAAACACTCTAACTCGCGCAAAAATTGAGATATTTTGATGAAATTTGAAATGCAAGTTGGTATCCAGACTGGGACGGTTGGTATTGAAAATGGGCGTAATCGGACCATGACCACGCCTACTTTTCCTATATAGAAAAAATCGGAAATTTGGTATCTCAGTCACTAATATAGCTGGAGCGATGAAATTTTACCCACGTGTTGAGCTCGGGCCCCTAGGAAGAAATTTGATGAAATTTTGGAAAATGGGCGGTGCCACGCCCACTTATTAAAGGCCAAACATTGAAAGTTGTATAAGCCATAACTCAGAAACCGTAGCAGATATATCGATGAAATTTGGTACGCGTGATTTACTTACTCAGGCAAATGTTTGGACGAAAAATTGTCGAAATCGGTTGACTACCACGCCCACTTTTATATATATGTATACTATAAAGTGACCTAATAAAAACATTTTAAGCTATATCTCTGTCAAATATAAAGATCTATCACTGAAATTTTTGTTGCAGGAGTCCAACTACAGACATAAAACAAAAAACACAAAAATTTTGGAAAATAGGCGGTGCCACGCCCACTTATTAAGGGGAAAATTTTGAAAGTTTTATAAGACATAACTCAGAAACCGTTAAAGGTATATCGATGAAATTTGGTACGCGTGATATATTTACTTAGGCAAATGTGTGGACGAAAAATTACCTAAATCAGTTGACGACCACGCCCACTTTTATATATGGGTATTATAAAGTGGCCTAATGAAAACATTTTAAGCTATATCTCTGTCAAATATAAAGATAATTCATTGAAATTTTATGGCAGGAGTCCAACTGCGGACGTAAAACGAAAAACACAAAAATTTTGGAAAATGGGCGTGGCACCGCCTCTTTTTAGAAACAGGAATATACGAGATTTCTGAGCCCATAACTCGACAAATAATTTATTTATAATGACGAAACTTGGTGTGTACACTTTTATTACTTCCACAATAGACCGGAAACAAAAAATATAAAAATTTTAGAAGATGGGCGTGGCACCGCCTCTGTTTAGACAAAGGAATATACGAGATTTCTTAGCCTATAACTCGACAAATAATTGAGATATTATCACGAAACTTTGTTTATACACTTTTATAACTTGTGTTAATAGACACGCAAAAATTTATTGAAATCGGTTTATGACACGCCTACTTTTTAACAAATATATTTCTGGAACACCCTTTGGGAATTTGTAACGTGACATATTTGTAACTAGAAGTCAAAAAGGAATGAAATTTTGCAAAAAGAATAATATTCATATGCTTAGTTGGATGACTGATAAAAATTTTTAAAATAGGCGTGGCTACGCCCACTTTATGCGGCACTCGCTTTATATAAAATACGCCGTGTTTCCATCAAACGCAAACAAACAATGAAAGCTTACAGCTGAGTATCGAATGTTCGATTCCACTCGAACTTAGGCTTCCTTACTTGTTTTTAGTTTATATTAACACTATCATCATGTTAAATAAACCAAATTCCAAATGACATTTAGGAATAAAATTTTATATTTGAATCATCTTGTATATTTTAAAATTTCTTCATGTTGTATCAACAATAAAATTTGGTTGAATTTACCAAATTTTCAGATGACAGTTACAAAGCCAAAATCATGTTTCAAACATCGTGTAATTTGAAAAAATTGTTGCTGTTCTATGTGTAAAGATCGATCGTGTTAATTTTACATGAATCGTGTTGAAAGGAAATTTTAAAAATATGGGGTTTTCTTCTCTACATGGCAGATTATATTCATTTTTGAGCGATGTGGATGAAAATATTGTAGAAAGTATAGGTATAAAAATGCGATTTTGTCCTCGAAAATTGTTTTATAATTTAGATGAAAACATATTTAATCCTGTGGATTTGGTACAGACCGAAAGCGTGGTCAAAGTCAAATGGATATGCAACCAAACGAAATTACCAATACATTTTTTGAAGGAGCAGAAGCCGCAACTGGGGAAAAGTTTACGAGTGAAAAGAAAGCAAAAAATGTGGCGTTACCCGATCAAAGATGGACCATTTGTGTAAATTTAATAGCTATAAATTTTACTATTGAGAATTGTTTGTTTACATAAATCAGAATGATTTGTTTCCATGAATCAGCTGGTTTGCACTAAATCACTATTTTCGTTCGTTGAAGCCTTTGCACTAAGTTGCTCTGACAACTGTCAGATGTTGTTCTGCCCTACACTGTTCTACACTTTCAGTGAACTCACCGAACAGACCTATTTTTAGGGAAAGTACAATTATTATATATGTATATCGAGTACCACCGATAACATCAATTTCTGTATTTGTCGATTTTTACTCTTTTGTTATTTTGACAGTTCGCTATGTACACGAATATAGGTTATGTAGATCATTTCAATCAAAATTTGCAATTAATTCGTTTCTTACATTTTAATTAATATGACCACCAACAATAATAAGTATTCCAATCACAATTCATCAAACACAAAAAATTCACTCTTGAATTGAGAATGTGTTTACTCTTCCATATGCTTTCACAGGCAAAATAGGACAATTTTTCTTGACACAGTAAATTTTTCCACCGCAATTTTATTACAAAAAATTGTATTAGATGACATTCCATTTTGTTTTTTACGTGTTTTGATAATGCATTGAAAAAGTGTCGATTCATTAATCAAAACGTTGATAGGTTCGGCGTAATTAGCATCTCTATTTTAATTTGGCCACTAATTTGATCAGCTGTTGAAGAATGCAATGCAAATATCGCTATGCAACGGATTTTTGGTGGTGCAGATAGCAAATTGCTTGGCATTTGCACATGCATGTAATTTGTTGTTGTCTTGCAATTGGTTTGCAATGAAAATTTGCTATGCAACGATGCAAGGCCATTTGCACCCAATCATGAATACCCCTATAGTAAAAAAGTCGATTAGTCTAGCCAATTAATCGATCTCCGACTGACTTTCACACACAACAATAGATTGTGGAAGTCGACTTACCCAGCCCTAGGTTCAATAATAGGTGAGTTCCCGTGGCAGTGATCCAGATCCGGATACGAATTTTGCAAGCAAATGCAACAACAATTTTGTGATCCTGATATTTATCAGTATCAATTTCGGATCCATATAGATTGTAATAGACATTTTTGATCCAGATAAATATCAGGATCACAAAATAGTTGTTGCATTTGCTTGCAAAATTTGTATCCGGATCTGGATCACTACCACGGGAACTCAGCTAATATAGGCTCTGCAGACTGCATTTGAAATAATACCATGTCTCCCCGGCATCGAAATCAAGTTGTTTTCGGTATGTGATTTCGTTTGACATTTGTCAGTTTACATTGATTTTCTTTTTGAATAAAGTTAAAATTTTTAAAATATGCATTTTATCCTAATACTTTTCGTTTTAATAAAATTAATGGATGCTAGTTCACTTATCGATGAATATGTGGCCATGTCCAATCAGCAGTTGCAACGTCTGCAAAGACAAAGATTCGATTTGATGCTCAAGTACCTGATTCTGAGGAAACGGCAAATTATATTGCTGGCGCTTTATAATTCTTTGCAATCGTAAGTTAGATCTTCTTGGACAAAAGTCAGTCGATTTTGCGTATATTTGTTATATTTTTGTAATAAACAATGCCCATTATTATAGAGTCCCACACAATTCTTTTGGGAGTTTGATTGCCAGCGCAATGGCAACGTATTTTTTAAAGCCAATTTCCGTATGGATCGGCAATCGTTCAACGTACTCTGTGAAATGGTAAAAAGTTTACAAAAGGAAGATACAAATATGCGAAAAGCGATTACTTTGGAGCCAGAGTTTGATTTTCCTAAGCACGCGTGCGGAAGCTTTTTATAGCTTTCACACCGACAGCCTCACACCGACGAGTCAAAGCACTTCGTTCACGCACAGAAATTTTGCAAATTTCTATTCAGGATCCACCAATACAGGTCGGCTCTTCTGCTTCTGCATATTCTATACATACATTCGTGTTTACTATTGGTCAAATTCTTCGTTCTCTGAGTTTCTCCATCATTCGCTCGTGAGCTGAATGTCAAATTATTTCGTTCTCCTTTCAGTTTTGACATTCCGTTCAGCTCACGGCATGTTTGTGTGTATGTACCATGGACCGACCTGGTAATTGGATCATGTTTCTATTCAGTCAGCATGGAGCTGTTGAGCTAGCAGGTTGTGTTGCTCGAGCAGTCTCTGAATGCTTGTAAATGATTGTGTGTTGGGGGTGGTTTTTTTATTTGGATTTTTTTACGTAATATTTTTATTAGAAATCATGATTTTGCATTTCGTTTCATATTTTTTTATTTTATTTTTTTTTGTTTGTGGTTTTTTGTGAAGTTAATAATAAAAATACTAACCATTTGTAATTTTAAAATTTTAGTTTTCGACAAAGATTGAGTTTCTTTTGGGTGTAGCCAAGAGCTTTTGTGCTTTTAACACATGCACAATGTTTGAAAGTATTAGTGTGATAATCCCTGCTTTAGAGAAACGAGTGGCAATTGCATTATATGCTTTGGGATCATATGCGGAATATCGTACCATTGCAAATATGTTTGGAGTAGGGAAGGCTACTGTCGGAAAGATTTTAATAGAATTTTGTAAAGAAGTCTTGAAGTGTTTGTGGCCCATTTATTTGAATAATTTCCTCTCACCTCCGAAAAAATAAATGAATATGTAAGGGGTTTGAAGCTCTTGGCTTCCCACAATGTTTAGGAGCAATTGGTAAGATATTAAAAAGCAAAACAGATAATATAAATCTTTGTTAATTAAATCTAGTTTTGTTGGGGTAAGTGGAAAAAAATTCAACAACTGTTTACAGCGAAGGTTGAGTGTATAGCTATTTCACGAAAAACCATTTTCGATCATCAGCACTCTTTTCGGAAGTGGATGCACCGGGGATTGAACCCGAGTCCATTCCATCTTCAGCCGCAATGACCCAACGCATAAACACACTCGGCCATTGAGACTCTGTGCAAGCTGTTGGATTTTCCCCACTTTTGCCTTTTTTCATTTTCAACATTAACGTTAGTGTGTATATGCTTTTGCATATATTCTCCACAAACTTGCTGAATTTTTGTTGTAGGCAGTTCGCAATGAACATTGTTGTTGGTATTTATTTTATGTATATACCAAACAACGTTAACAATTTTACTTGAAAGAGTTTTTAGTGCTTAGCACGAAATTTTTATTTTAATTCAATTTTTTAATTGTTGGGGTAAGTGGAAAAAAATTCAACAACTGTTTACAGCGAAGGTTGAGTGTATAGCTATTTCACGAAAAACCATTTTCGATCATCAGCACTCTTTTCGGAAGTGGATGCACCGGGGATTGAACCCGAGTCCATTCCATCTTCAGCCGCAATGATCCAACGCATAAACACACTCGGCCATTGAGACTCTGTGCAAGCTGTTGGATTTTCCCCACTTTTGCCTTTTTTCATTTTCAACATTAACGTTAGTGTGTATATGCTTTTGCATATATTCTCCACAAACGTGCTGAATTTTTGTTGTAGGCAGTTCGCAATGAACATTGTTGTTGGTATTTATTTTATGTATATACTAAACAACGTTAACAATTTTACTTGAAAGAGTTTTTAGTGCTTAGCACGAAATTTTTATTTTAATTCAATTTTTTAATTGTTGGGGTAAGTGGAAAAAAATTCAACAACTATTTACAGCGAAGGTTGAGTGTATAGCTATTTCACGAAAAACCATTTTCGATCATCAGCACTCTTTTCGGAAGTGGATGCACCGGGGATTGAACCCGAGTCCATTCCATCTTCAGCCGCAATGACCCAACGCATAAACACACTCGGCCATTGAGACTCTGTGCAAGCTGTTGGATTTTCCCCACTTTTGCCTTTTTTCATTTTCAACATTAACGTTAGTGTGTGTATGCTTTTGCATATATTCTCCACAAACGTACTGAATTTTTGTTGTAGGCAGTTCGCAATGAACATTGTTGTTGGTATTTATTTTATGTATATACCAAACAACGTTAACAATTTTACTTGAAAGAGTTTTTAGTGCTTAGCACGAAATTTTTATTTTAATTCAATTTTTTAATTGTTGGGGTAAGTGGAAAAAAATTCAACAACTATTTACAGCGAAGGCTGAGTGTATAGCTATTTCACGAAAAACCATTTTCGATCATCAGCACTCTTTTCGGAAGTGGGTGCACCGGGGATTGAACCCGAGTCCATTCCATCTTCAGCCGCAATGACCCAACGCATAAACACACTCGGCCATTGAGACTCTGTGCAAGCTGTTGGATTTTCCCCACTTTTGCCTTTTTTCATTTTCAACATTAACGTTAGTGTGTATATGCTTTTGCATATATTCTCCACAAACGTGCTGAATTTTTGTTGTAGGCAGTTCGCAATGAACATTGTTGTTGGTATTTATTTTATGTATATACCAAACAACGTTAACAATTTTACTTGAAAGAGTTTTTAGTGCTTAGCACGAAATTTTTATTTTAATTCAATTTTTTAATTGTTGGGGTAAGTGGAAAAAAATTCAACAACTATTTACAGCGAAGGTTGAGTGTATAGCTATTTCACGAAAAACCATTTTCGATCATCAGCACTCTTTTCGGAAGTGGATGCACCGGGGATTGAACCCGAGTCCATTCCATCTTCAGCCGCAATGACCCAACGCATAAACACACTCGGCCATTGAGACTCTGTGCAAGCTGTTGGATTTTCCCCACTTTTGCCTTTTTTCATTTTCAACATTAACGTTAGTGTGTATATGCTTTTGCATATATTCTCCACAAACGTGATGAATTTTTGTTGTAGGCAGTTCGCAATGAACATTGTTGTTGGTATTTATTTTATGTATATACCAAACAACGTTAACAATTTTACTTGAAAGAGTTTTTAGTGCTTAGCACGAAATTTTTATTTTAATTCAATTTTTTAATTGTTGGGGTAAGTGGAAAAAAATTCAACAACTATTTACAGCGAAGGTTGAGTGTATAGCTATTTCACGAAAAACCATTTTCGATCATCAGCACTCTTTTCGGAAGTGGATGCACCGGGGATTGAACCCGAGTCCATTCCATCTTCAGCCGCAATGACCCAACACATAAACACACTCGGCAATTGAGACTCTGTGCAAGCTGTTGGATTTTCCCCACTTTTGCCTTTTTTCATTTTCAACATTAACGTTAGTGTGTATATGCTTTTGCATATATTCTCCGCAAACGTGCTGAATTTTTGTTGTAGGCAGTTCGCAATGAACATTGTTGTTGGTATTTATTTTATGTATATACCAAACAACGTTAACAATTTTCGAACTTGAAAGAGTTTTTAGTGCTTAGCACGAAATTTTTATTTTAATTCAATTTTTTAATTGTTGGGGTAAGTGAAAAAAATTCAACAACTATTTACAGCGAAGGTTGAGTGTATAGCTATTTCACGAAAAACCATTTTCGATCATCAGCACTCTTTTCGGAAGTGGATGCACCGGGGATTGAACCCGAGTCCATTCCATCTTCAGCCGCAATGACCCAACGCATAAACACACTCGGCCATTGAGACTCTGTGCAAGCTGTTGGATTTTCCCCACTTTTGCCTTTTTTCATTTTCAACATTAACGTTAGTGTGTATATGCTTTTGCATATATTCTCCACAAACGTGCTGAATTTTTGTTGTAGGCAGTTCGCAATGAACATTGTTGTTTGTATTTATTTTATGTATATACCAAACAACGTTAAAAATTTTACTTGAAAGAGTTTTTAGTGCTTAGCACGAAATTTTTATTTTAATTCAATTTTTTAATTGTTGGGGTAAGTGGAAAAAAATTCAACAACTATTTACAGCGAAGGTTGAGTGTATAGCTATTTCACGAAAAACCATTTTCGATCATCAGCACTCTTTTCGGAAGTGGATGCACCGGGGATTGAACCCGAGTCCATTCCATCTTCAGCCGCAATGACCCAACGCATAAACACACTCGGCCATTGAGACTCTGTGCAAGCTGTTGGATTTTCCCCACTTTTGCCTTTTTTCATTTTCAACATTAACGTTAGTGTGTATATGCTTTTGCATATATTCTCCACAAACGTGCTGAATTTTTGTTGTAGGCAGTTCGCAATGAACATTGTTGTTGGTATTTATTTTATGTATATACCAAACAACGTTAACAATTTTACTTGAAAGAGTTTTTAGTGCTTAGCACGAAATTTTTATTTTAATTCAATTTTTTAATTGTTGGGGTAAGTGGAAAAAAATTCAACAACTATTTACAGCGAAGGTTGAGTGTATAGCTATTTCACGAAAAACCATTTTCGATCATCAGCACTCTTTTCGGAAGTGGATGCACCGGGGATTGAACCCGAGTCCATTCCATCTTCAGCCGCAATCACCCAACGCATAAACACACTCGGCCATTGAGACTCTGTGCAAGCTGTTGGATTTTCCCCACTTTTGCCTTTTTTTCATTTTCAACATTAATCATTGCGGTGCATCCACTTCCGAAAAGAGTGCTGATGATCGAAAATGGTTTTTCGTGAAATAGCTATACACTCAACCTTCGCTGTAAATAGTTGTTGAATTTTTTTCCACTTACCCCAACAATTAAAAAATTGAATTAAAATAAAAATTTCGTGCTAAGCACTAAAAACTCTATCAAGTAAAATTGTTAACGTTGTTTGGTATATACATAAAATAAATACCAACAACAATGTTCATTGCGAACTGCCTACAACAAAAATTCAGCACGTTTGTGGAGAATATATGCAAAAGCATATACACACTAACGTTAATGTTGAAAATGAAAAAAGGCAAAAGTGGGGAAAATCCAACAGCTTGCACAGAGTCTCAATGGCCGAGTGTGTTTATGTGTTGGGTCATTGCGGCTGAAGATGGAATGGACTCGGGTTCAATCCCCGGTGCATCCACTTCCGAAAAGAGTGCTGATTTCTCATTTACTTGTATGTATCGAAAATGGTTTTTCGTGAAATAGCTATACACTCAACCTTCGCTGTAAATAGTTGTTGAATATTTTTCCACTTACCCCAACAATTAAAAATTTGAATTAAAATAAAAATTTCGTGCTAAGCACTAAAAACTCTTTCAAGTAAAATTGTTAACGTTGTTTGGTATATACATAAAATAAATACCAACAACAATGTTCATTGCGAACTGCCTACAACAAAAATTCATCACGTTTGTGGAGAATATATGCAAAAGCATATATACACTAACGTTAATGTTGAAAATGAAAAAAGGCAAAAATGGGGAAAATCCAACAGCTTGCACAGAGTCTCAATGGCCGAGTGTGTTTATGCGTTGGGTCATTGCGGCTGAAGATGGAATGGACTCGGGTTCAATCCCCGGTGCATCCACTTCCGAAAAGAGTGCTGATGATCGAAAATGGTTTTCGTGAAATAGCTATACACTCAACCTTCGCTGTAAATAGTTGTTGAATTTTTTTCCACTTACCCCAACAAT
This sequence comes from Urophora cardui, assembly GCA_960531455.1. Taxonomy (NCBI): domain Eukaryota; kingdom Metazoa; phylum Arthropoda; class Insecta; order Diptera; family Tephritidae; genus Urophora; species Urophora cardui. The sequence continues at coordinate 78,978,813 of OY482674.1, forward strand.
TAAAAAATTGAATTAAAATAAAAATTTCGTGCTAAGCACTAAAAACTCTTTCAAGTAAATCTAGTTTTGTTCTTTAGATGGATGCCACATTGAAGTACGGCCTAGCGCAGAAGATGGAGCGGATTATTATAACTATAAAGGATGGTACTCTACAGTATTACTAGCATTAGTGGATGCGAAGTAAACGAAATATCAAAAATATTGTAAGGGCGATACAGACGATTAACGCAATGTACATATATTGTAGATACAGATTCATTTACATAAACGTAGGTGCTCCCGGTCGGTGCAATGACTCACAAATATATGAAAAGTCACAGCTCAAGCAACAACTGATGAATTGTCATCTGCTTAAGGATATGTCCAAACAAATTTCTAACGTTAATGTGCCTGTTGTTATAATTGGTGACTCGGCGTTTAGATTATCGGATACTCTAATGAAACCTTACCCATTTCATATTTCACAAATGTCAGAACAAAAGAAATTCAACTATAATTTATCAAGATCAAGGAGGGTGGTGGAAAATGCGTTTGGTCATTTAAAAGCACGCTTTCGTCGAATAGGCAAAGGTATCTACAATAGAGTGAACAATGCCGCAATAATAATAAAAGCTTCTGTCGTCCTTCACAATTTTTTAAACGAAAGAAGCGATAAAGTTAATGATAACTGGATGACTGCTTTGCAGGAAGTAGAAAATCGCTGCGAGTACCCAAATACAACTGCATTAATTGCCGACCATAGTGGAAATGCAGAGGAAATCCGCAGCGCACTTTCTTCATATTTTCGTAAGTAATACCTTATTTGAACACTATATTCTCACCCTTAATTTGGTACTGATATTACCCAAAAACATTCCGGGGCCACATCTGAAGATCCTGCCTAAAAATTGCAATGAAGAGCTCTATGTTGAACCCCTTATTATGAACGTACTAACAAACAAGTTAAATTTTTATATATTGAAATTAATTAAATTTTGATTTATTTTTGGCGCTTTAAAAAGTCAACTAGTGCGTCCTTCACTTCGGACATATCAGAAACATACTTTTTTAGCAAAACTTTCTTTTCCATTTCAATTTCAACCATTTTTTCACTCGATTCCGAAAGTTTTTTGTTGGTATTTTGCATTTCAGTATACAGCGTTTTAATTTCATCCTCCATATTTGACATACACTTCAAAATTTCCTTTTGCATGTTTATTTTTTTTTACAGATGATTTGGACAACACTGGACTAGATGCTGATATTTCAGGCGGCGTTTCGTTCATGGATGTCGGCTCTGAAGGCATGGGTAAGACTGCGCTGCGCCGCGCAATTGCGCTGGCGCCAACCCTGGTGTTATTGCGCTAACTCCGATTTGGAAAATGCGCCAACTCAATATAGCGCCAACTCAGTATAGCGCCAACTCAGTATAGCGCCAACGCAATATAGCGCCAACTCAATGATGCGCTATTGCAATATATCACTGACTGAATTTCTTGCGCTAACACCAGCACCAAAATAGCGCTAATGTAAAATGGCACCACCACAAAGCCAATAACAGTACAGCGTATATGACACCGTCACAATTATGTATGCCAATACCGAACCATCGCTAATACGAAAGGGCATTGATATTTTATATCATGTTCAGACATAAAAATTAATTAAGTCAATTGGGGTTGATTGAACATCTTTAGATTTGGTGTTCAGACATATTTAATTTACTTGGCCCATTTAACAGGTCGGCTCAAGATACATACACACATACACGCCGTGAGCTGAATATCAAACTCTCGTGACCTAAATGTCAAAATTGCAAGGAGGACGAAATAATTTGACATTCATCTCACAATTTTTACCAATCGTAAACACGAATGCATGTATAAAATAAGCAGAAATAAAAACAAATTTGATAGGTGATGAAGAAGAACAAGAATGCAGCTGATCTGACGAACCAACCTGTTTAGTGGACACTGACGCTAATCACATTTCTCTTTTCATGACATTTCATTTTACTTATGAAACAAGCCTTTTAACAGGGTTGCATGCAGAATTGTTCTTCATTAAGAACTCATTAATTTCTAATGAAGCATTAACTTGGTCAATTTTTGTATGGTAAATTGAGAATCATTGGGCTTGAAAATTGAATGAAGGCTCTTAATGTTCAATTAAGGTTGTGTCTGAACACAACATTACTTTCACAAATAAAGAAGACAAAATTGCCATTATCTGTGATTGGAGAGAAAAATAGAATACAAAATAAATTAAATAAAATATTTATTAGCATGTAGTATATTTTTGTTACGCATGGTAAATGGTTAGGGGAAATTTCGATATAATGCGCCCGGACCCGGAATCTTTATTTTTAATAGGGTGGAGCTGACCCTCGTATTTCATAATGAAGATGCCGAAAAACAAAGATGACTTGATACGAAACTCTTTTTTACTCTCTCACTTTTATGATTTTCCCACGGGTTTTCTGTGGCTTTGTTGCCAGCATCAACACAACAGAAAACCCGGCCGATCAGCTGTTTGTACAAATTGCAGGTGCCAGAAAGCAAAACACGCCAAAATAAATTGTCACATTCGGTGGATTTTGATGTTTTGTTATATGTGCCCAATTTGGTTGAAATAATAAACAATTATAAAAAATACAGAGGTAGTTGTATTGCTTGTGTGTAATATGCAATGCAGTTTATTGTTTCTACTGAAAAAAAATTGTATTTCAGTTAAAATTATAAAAAATATGTTAATGAGATGGAACGCGGGCAGCGGTTCTTCGGTAGATTTATATATATATCCGGTTAAAAATTATTATATTTTAGTTCTAATATATTCACATTTTAATAGAATTGCAAAACAGAGTAAAATATTTCTTAAAAAATACCACCCAACTACATGTATTATCGTTCACCACTTTTTGTGCGTTATTCTTAATTTGTCTGAGATCGGGTTTCGAACACGAATATTCGGAATGTGGGAAAATCATACTATCCTGTGTATCACATTTGTGGTTATATCCTTATCTTAATTTGGTATAAACAAAATTTTATTATTGCTATAGTCTTCAATAACATAAGGAAGCCGAAAAATTCCTAGAAATAATATCTAAAATACCCATTTTCAGTTTTCGAACAGAGTGGCACTAATGAAAAATGTTATAAAAAATGCGCATTTTGACAGCGCTCTCACGAAATGAAGAGTTTCGTATCTAGTTACCTATGCCGAAAAACGAGATGCCAGCATATTTTCACAAATATACGCAAATTATTTTTAAAATTAAATTTAATTAAATAAAATATTTATTAGCATGTAGTATATTTTTGTTACGCATGGTAAATGGTTAGGGGAAATTTCGATATAATGCGCCCGGACCCGGAATCTTTATTTTTAATAGGGTGGAGCTGACCCTCGTATTTCATAATGAAGATGCCGAAAAACGAGATGCCAGCATATTTTCACAAATATACGCAAATTATTTTTAAAATTAAATTTAATCGTGGCACAATTATTCTGCGAGCGTGTATGTAAGCCGAATTGCGCCAAAAGAAATAAAACGGGTATAGTAGACAGTAAGAAGCGAACAAGTGTTATTTATCGATTATTCCATGGCAATTGCGCTAAAGGTGTTATTGCGCCAGAACCGTGCGCGGCGCCACGGTTGGCGCTGGTGTTATTGTATCAGCGCCAAAAAAAATTGCGCAATTACCCATGGCTACGGCTCTGCTGGTGACAACGGTGATGACGAATCCGTGTCAATGAATGAAGAAGATAATTCTGCCGGTGGGACAACCGGTGAAAAACAGCAGATGGAGATGTGCTACAATAGTTGGTTTGAGACATGGGAGGGGAGAAGCAATCGCGGCCATCTGCAAATAAATAAAAATATGCATATATTATATTTGCACATACGTATGTAAATACATATGTGTGTATATGTATGTATTTTTGTACATAATGCCAAATAAATAGAACTAGCTGGACCCGTGCGCATCTTGCGCAAAAGTCAACAAAACGTACGCTGAAATCGAAAATGGTGCGTCATTTCGCTTGACAGTTTTTACAAGGCGAAATCCTCCCAAATCATACCGATTTCAGCCGAAATAAAGAATCTGCTGAAATCAACTTGGTTTCGATCCCGTGGAGACATAATATTACGTTGATTAGCCGAAATTACTTTCCGAAATCACGCGCATTCACAAGCCCAAATTACATTAGCGATGTGGCAGTGGGCAGTGACGGTTTTAGAAATCAGCTGATGCGTCTAATATGCGCAGTGACTGCCATAACAAACACAATAGAGCGTTCGCAGTATTTGGAGGTGACTTCTTTATATATTAGGTCTGTTTCCTTTTACCTTGGACACTTAGTGGCATAAATTTACTTACAATTTTCATGTCCACTTTTTTTAATTAAAATAATCAATCTTGTTTCATTTTTCCTCTGCTCTTTCTTCCTCTTTGCTTTTTCATCCCGCCAGTAATATTTGCTAGTGGAAATCAATAAAGTAAAAATTAAATTCTCTTCCGCTTGCTGGCATCAAAGTACGGAAACACAAAATTAGTAAAAAATATATTGCATTGTATAGTACGGACACATACATAAGTTCACATCCACACTTAGAAGATGGCTGCGATTCAAAGCAGCGGCAGCGAATTTAGAATTTGGGCTAAACGGAGCGGTGCTGCCAGCCGCCTCTGCTGTATTATGTGCCGCTTCATTGCATACCGTAGTTTATAAAAATCAGCTGATTTCGAAAAACAGTCGCGGCTACACACGTTTTTGAGTAATTTCATTTACACCCTCATTCTGTATTGCGAACGGAAGCTCAGACGAACGAATCGTCTCGAGACGATTTCGTCTAGCATTGGCATTCTCTATGTTATTCGTCAATTCTTACGTTGGTTACGTTATGACAAAATATGAGACGAAAGCATTTGTCAAATACCAATTTACCATATGAAAATAATTTAAGATTTATAAAAAAACTGCGTTTTTTTCAAAGTTTTTATATTTTTTAATCATTTTTCCGAAAATCTGGAAACACCAGTCTTCTTTGTTTTCTTGTCTCTATCAATATATTTATGTACATACATATATACATATATGTATAATTTCATTTGTTTATTTTCCCAATAGTTTGTTCAAAAATTTTACTGAAAATGAAAAAGATTAGGTGCAAAACATTATGAAGGATGTGAGGGTGGGCAGGCTTCGCTTGCCGGTGATTTTAGCATACCACAATTTTCACACATCGCTAAGCTATTGCTGGTGTACGGCCGTCGTTCATATAAACGTTCAGAGGCACTTTCAGAATTTGTCATCTATCGCGGTTTAATTATAATCACACTGCAGGCGGTATTTTCTCATATTATTCGAAGATGAATTCATAAATAAGGTTGCGATTACCTATTCAACGGTGATAATGGTGCGATCCCGCGCAAACATTCGGAAATAGCTGCTGTTGCTAATTTGTTAGTAGCTTAGGTGACTCTATTGTAGATAGTAGTCGTAGGAAGTGTGGCTGTTGTTGTAGGGCCTGTTGTGGATGGAGTGGTTGTTTACAGTACTTTTGTTGGTGGTCATGGTATAAAAAATACAGGTATGTGCATTGTCATTTTGACGCTGTCTTTTTGATTAAAAAGCAGATTTTTGAAGTTTGATCTTATGTAAGTTTTGGAGTATAGCGATGCTAGACTTTTATTTTTTGAATGCGTAGATTTTTGTTTGAAAGTTTGGGTATTTCAGAAATCAAAGGACAGAA